>VDFB02000017.1:328542757-328660487 GCA_007258455.2 Sequoia sempervirens | reverse complement strand
GGAAAAATTTTTTAGAACGTTGACATCATCACTGACATGATGATGACATTAGCATTTTACGACATTAAATTTGATGGCCGTATGACCGTCGTAGGATGTGGTAAGTTAAAATTGACAGTCGTTTGACCGTCACCGTTGCCGTCGCCCCTGTATACTAGAATATTCTTTCCTCACTGGAATATGCTACATCGTCTGTGGAATATTCTTTTCCCAGTTGTTGTGACGGAATCTGGGTAGAGGACAAAATATTTGTTTATTTTGCCGCCAATTTAAAAGAAGTTCGCCGGTATTTTGACTGGTCAATAGCCGGTGGAGGGAGTAAGGGGCCCGCGAGGGCAAACTAGAAGACGCTGCGTGGTGACGTACCAGCGGCCAGTACCCTCTGTAGGTACAGAGTACTGTAGTCCGCAGACTTTTTAAATTCCTTTGATTTTTTTTTTGAAAAAACTTTACAATACAAAATATAACTGTGAAATAAAAAAAAATTATGATTTTTACAGAAAAGCAATTTCGCAGAAAATGAATAAAATATTTTTGAAAAATAATTTTGTATCCGATGCAATAATGGCTGGGTTGTACGACTCCATCAACTTTTTTTGCCTCGACGGACAACTTGCTCCGATTTGGACAAATTGGCAATCGATCTTAGGGTTTTTGGCCCTTTTGAGCACGATGGCGATGTCCTTTTCGGCTAAAAATGCTCCAAAATGGTAGCTAGCTCTTAGATCTGACAACCACCCACAATCTTCAACCATTTGCAAATTTGGCCTCCAATATCTAACTAAGACGAAACAAAAGGAAAATTTGATTATCTCGGACACTCCGGACGCAATGGCGAGCTCATATATGATGCAACAAGCTCTCCAAAATGCACCTACAACACAAGGCCAAAAATAGAACCCTCCAAAAATCTCTCCAAAATGACAATCCAAGGGCACTCCAATAACTCTGATACCATATAAGAACTTATGAAAAGCAATAGGATCAAGAGACTAAACATAGCACAAAAGAGAGAGACAAGATGAGAGAATATGATTATTGTATTCTTAATATGCATGAAGATGCTCTTGAAGATAGACAATTACAAGCATGTACAAGGCTTGCTTATAAAGGCAAGTTAGGACACAATGAAGGGACATGAATGAGACAAGTGTCTCAATCATGTGTGTGGTAGGTAGAGAGAAATAATAGATAGTTCCATGAAAGGTGGATCACCCACCTAAAGTGGAATTATCATGCCACGAAAGGTGGAGATAAAAAAATGGTAACTAGATCACACTACAAAGAGTGGAATTTCTCCTACACACACTTCCCTACGTGTCCAACTCATATCTCTCAATGTATGCACAAATCTATATGCAAATGCAAATAACTAGGTGTCACAAGTGCAACCTATAATTATATGCATTTCCTAAATAAGCTTAAGTAAAGTGTAATAAATAAAATACTTATTTACACCAACAATGATAGATGAAATGTACATTGGTTGTATACATGTATTATCAATATTTTTATTAGAATGGTTTAATATTGAATACAAAAGTATATATTCTCATTCACCTATATTTAAAAAAATAGAAAGTGATTACCTAAACATTGATTGGACCCATAATTAATATAATTTGTACTTTTACTCAAATTTTTTTTTTAAAAAAATGCAACAATTACTCCAATGATTATCAACCAATAAAACCTAAGCTGTCAAACTCCTACCCCACTATAAGAGCCACCATCGGACCCTCTCCCCTAGTCCTTTAAAAAAGAATTTGAACCTCCGAACCATCAATGAAACTCATTGAACATAGCTTTATCTCTGAGCATCGATAATTCTTATGCTTTTCTGGTTGCCTGAATTCCGTGTTCTTAGCAATCTGTTGCCGACCCATTGGCCACAAAATTTTCCACAACAATAGGCAAATCTCACAGTTTATTCTACGATGGACAAATTCACATTAGACCAAAATAATGAATGAATAATTAATTATTCAGTTGTCCATATCCTATCGATAAATATATTTATTCCGTTTCCCTGCCATTCCCATTATTTCAACATCAAATTTGAGACCTGCTGCGAGGAAGGAGAATGAATGCATGGAAACTTTCCCGCCCAGATGCTGCCTAATTATTCAGTGAATGCAGGACAACATTTTCTTCACCTGTCTTGTGTTGATTTAGAGAGATTGGAGTGTGTACAATCAGAACATACTTTACCCTCAGCAAATCAAGGTAGGATGACATCCGGTATAGGAGGAGGAGAGGTCATCACTTGTAAAGGTAAGCGCAACATACATGAATCAATAAGTATATTCAACTAAAATTCTGACTGAAAGAACTGTAATGGTATTTTTCTCGTAATTACTGCAAGCACAGCTGCAGTAGTATGGGAGGCAGGGCAACCTTTAAGCATGGAGGAAATTCAAGTGGCTCCTCCCCAAGCCAAAGAAGTTCGAATCAAAATTACCCATACTTCGCTTTGCCATACTGATATTTATTTCTGGAAAGGAAAGGTATGTGTACTACACCACCTATGCTTCACTCACACAAATAAAGACAGCAGTATAAGGCTGCTCATCCCTCATTCCAAAGTCAAATTTACAGTCAGAAAAAGAAGTCTTTAACGCAAAAACAGCGACACGGATCTCTCTACCCACCACAACACTATCCCCAAAATCTTCTAACTAGTGAGTTCACATGAACACACCACAACACTATCCCCAAAATCTTCTAACTAGTGGTTCACATGAACTTTGATGGTAAGAACAATACCACAAGAACTTAATCATCATACTATGCCATTATTAACATTTCATTATGAATACATTACTAATATGTAGAAATAATATTTCAACTAAAATTCTTAACATTAACTATTCCTATAAAATCCATAGAACCACCTAATTTAAAAACAGATTTCACATTTTCTGAGCAGCACCAACTGAGAAATTTTTAGTCCCCCTTCCAAAAACGATACCCCTATCGATTGCCTTAAAATCCACCTCTACATTTAAGTGGTAAATACGATAGCGCTTACCATGCATTTTGTGCTTTGTAATACCAAAAGATAGTCATCCTGGACAACTTTATTCATTTAGCTTGTAATTATCATTCGTGTATGATCAAAGAGTGACAGGGCATGACCTTGGTCGAGTCCGTTATATTTTACTGATACAGAAGAATGGTTGTATCTATACACAGCTCTAACAAGGCGTTTTGGTTTTGCTTGTCTCTGTTGAGTAAATAAAAGCAGACTGAAAAAAATATAAGCAGAAAATTGGAATCATAAACAAACACAGATTTATAGTGGTTCGTTAAAAAGACTACATCCATTCTCAAAGTAGGGAAAACTGATTTTATTAATCTCTGTTTTACAATTCATCAACCAGTGATCGCAGCAATCAATATCATATATCCAACCTTCAATAACTGATAAAAAGAAAGAGACTTTGAGAGGGAAAACAAAGGGACACAGTTGAAACAGTCAAGAAGAAACCGTTGGACTTCATATTCCCAACAATCTCCCACTTGAAGTCCAACAATTGCTGCAACATATCGGACATTCCCCTACTTCGAACTTACTGTTATTTAATTACAGTACCAAGTAACCAGTCCATTGCATCATTAGGAATATCAATTCCATCAAAACTGAGTATATCAGATGGCTCCAAGAATATAGATGTTGGAGTTGTTGACTCTACTCTTCTTACACGAACACCCTTCAGGTGAGGTTCCATTTCCATTGCAAGACACAATTCAAGATTCTCCATTTTCTGCCATTTATTCCAAGAATTGGAAATCCTGTGTAATCTCCTGAACGCTTATGATCAGAGATGAAATGTTCAATCACAAGAGTTGGTATAAGATATCCAATATTTTCTGCATCTTCATGTTTCAGAGACTGAAATGCTATTCCCACACATTAGCCCTTGCCATTGAAAACAGGTCGGTCCACCAGAATTTCCAGCATTTATAGCAGCATCAATTTGCACAGAAGTGAGAATAAGAACATCCAGAAGACAGCCCATGAATACCGCATCCATTATTCTCCAATAACCATCAATTTCAACCATTGCAAGAGATTATCTCAATTCCTCATTTCCTCATCGCTTGCTTGAACATTTTCTAGGAGATTCTCCCACCTGTATAAGACCTCCAAGGTCCCCATTGCTGATTCACTTTCTTCTTTATAAGGCCTCTGTTTGAGAAGGGATCGGAGATTTTCAAGCTTGGACGCTACATGAATAAGTTCCATATCATCAAGAGCCAGTTTAATGACAGTGGCAATGGCCTTCTCAGGCTCATTAAGTGGCTTACCCCCTCGAATAGTTACTCTGTTATCCAAAATTTTGTTGAAGATGGCATCGTCGACCTCGAGCAAAGAGAGTTCGTGGTGGGTGCTGAAGGATTTTCCATACACTACTTCAATCGAAGGACTGGGTTGTGCAGGACAAATAATTGAATTTACTACTTCTCTAAATGATGGCGGCCTCCTGCAATCTAATCTCTGACCGCACTTTACTTTGATCAAAATTGAATTCTTCCTCTTTCTTCTTCGAATCCTAGATTGATGTCAGGGGAAGTGGCGCCAAAGCCCCCAGGCAGCCGATGAGAAACCTTATCATGCCTTTCCTCGACAGGAAGCACCACTTTTCTTCCGCACTCTCCTCGGCTTGATACTCAAGAATCATTTGGTAATATATGACATGTTCCAGTTCACTTAATTGATCTGCAGAAAACTTCCCCATTGCCTCGTCATAGGGAGTCAGGACAGTGAGACAGTAACAGAAACAGAAACAGAATTTAAGTTCTCTTCCTCCCGCAACCATTTTCTTTTCATCAACGCAACTGAGATCTTCAATCTCATCCCAACCAAGGTCGTCCTCATCATAAGAAGATGATGGTTTACTAGAAACAACAAAAAAACTCACTAGACTCTGTTTCTTTGGTCATTTCTTCAACATATGCGAGTTCTGCCTCAGGTTTTTCGGCAATTTATGGCTTCTTTCTCGTCTCTTCTGCAATTTCTTGTCTTTTACAACTCCGTTTTCGTTGGCGGCGGTGATAATCCTTGGCACCGCTCAACTCTAGCTTACACCCTTTCACCTGGCACTGGGAAACCTGTTGGGTTTCACCTTGTTGCACCCCACTTTGTTGTTTCTTCGTCGCTGGACTAATCGATGGCAAGGGCGATGCGGCCTCGAAATAAGTTCACTTTCCCAACTTCAACCAGATTACCGATTGTAAGCAGCTAGAACCCATGGGCGATCGTCTGCCTCCAAGACTCTTCATCTTCTTCAACTTCCTAGAATAAATATCCCTCTCTCTTGCGCCTGCCGTGGATCTTGTTCTTGTCCCATCTTCTTATACGCGTTTCAAAGCGTCTTGGGACCTACACTAGACTTGCGCTTAGGCTTCCTTCCAGATCTTCGCAGGCTGTCACAACTTTCTTCACAAGATTTAACGTTTTCATAAGGCTCTCTTGTAACAGTAACCTCCACAGCTTCTTTGGTAATAGTAACCTCGACAGAGGTTTCTGCAGCATCATCCGTAGATGTTTCCGCTAATGGAGCTGAATCAACAACTTCGATCTTCTCAGTGATTGTAACTACATTCTCTTCAATTTTAACCTCCTCTTCACCGTCCTTAGAATCTATTTTAGTAATAGTTTCTACAAGAACTTCAGATTCAGCTGCTCTACACTTTGAAATGGCATTACCATTTTCCCTTTCAAAATCATCATCCCAAACCACTGTCTTTTTAATCTCTGTATTTTCTGCAGAGGCTCTTGCACTATCTTGCGCAAACATTTGATCAAATTCCAATAGGTTAAGAAATTCATCAATCATTGAATCAACTACATCATCTAACCTATCCATCTCACATGAAGTAAGACTCTCTACTACATACAGGGTGCCTACTTTGCTGCCCTGAACAATTTTCAAGGCCCCTTTTGTGACTTTCCATGTATTCAATTCAAAATCAACTTTACATCCTTGTGAGAACAACTGTCCAGCTGAAATCAAATTTTGTTTGAGTTGAGGGACATATCTAACATCTCGTAACAGCCAACTATTTCCATTTTTTAATTTTAACAAAACATCCCCTTTGCCAATAACATCACAAGATTCATCATTTCCAAGATGAACCTTACCAAAGTCGCCGCTTTGCAGATTTTTGAAGTACTCCTTGCATGGAGTGGCATAAAATGATGCTCCCAAACTGAGCACCCAAACATTTGGTGTTGTTTCTTCTGAGGCTGAAACAAGAACACCAATTGTTGCACCGGCATCTTCTTCACGTTCCAGATTCGCTTCATCTTCTTTTGGCTGATTTTCAGCCTTCTTCAAAAACCAACAATTCTTCTTGATGTGGCCTTCCTTACCACAATACCAACAACCAACATCTCTTTCACTGGATTTTGACCTTCCTCGTGATTTCCTACGACTTCCTTTAACAGGGGGCATTGCTCCCACTCAAACGCAATCCTCTCATGCTAAATGATCAAGCAACATAGCTTTGATATCAATTGTTGAGTAAATAAAAGCAGATTGAAAAAAGATATAAGCAGAAAATTAGAATCATAAACAAACACAAATAACACACAGATTTATAGTGGTTCGTCAAAAAGCCTACATGCACTCTCAAAGCAGGGGAAACTGATTTTAGTAATCTATGTTTTACAATTCATCAACCAGTGATCGCAGCAATCAATACCATATATCTAACCTTCAATAATCGATTAAAAGAAAGAGACTTTGAGAGGGAAAACAAGGGAACACAGTTGAAACAGTCAAGTAGAAACCGTTGGGCTTCATATTCCCAATAGTCTCTACCCTCCTCCTTTTAGTGGATGTGTTAAAACCTCCTTTTGTCTACTGAGGTGCATGTACTTACAGTCCCATTGATATATTTGTTACATTTTAGTATACTTTTTTTCTTTCAATGCGTTGTTGATCATGACAATGTTTATTAGGCATTTTGTAAAATTTTAATGGCTCAAGAGCACCCGTGTAAAAACATTGTAGGATGGAGGAGCTTGGTTTCCAAGGATTCTCAGTCATGAAGGTGCTGGGTATATATAGCACAACTTTATATTCCATGCATAGCTAAAATAAGGATGCAGTCAATTTTCATTTACAAATAATATTAGATATGAAGGTTGAGTTGAATGGTGACTGCAGGGTTGTAAAAAGTGCGGGGTGTGAGGTTACAGAGCTTAGCCCTGGAGATCATGTTATTCCATCGTACATGTCAGAATGTAGAGAATGAGAGATTTGTGTTCGAGGCAAGAACAACATCTGTGAAGTTTTTGGATTCAACTTCATGAGTGGAGTTGCATACAGTGATAAGAAATGTCGTTTCTCTATTAATGGAAAACCTGTCCATCATTTCTTTGGACTTTCAACATTCAGTGAATATACAGTGGTACATGCATCTTGTGTAGCAAAAGTGAATCCTGAAGCCCCATTGGACAAGGTCTGTTTACTGGGATGTGGGGTATCAGCAGGTATGCAACCAACGTTATGGCTGTTGCCTTATGCTCATGTCGTATTTAGGCTTAGAAAAGAGGGCTTATATTGATTTATAGGATTTGGAGCTGCTTGGAATATTGGGAGGGTGAGACCTGGAGATTCGGTGGCAGTATTTGGACTGGGTACTATTGGCTTGGCTGTAAGTTTTTTCTATGGAAGATATAACAAGTGACGAAATTGTTGATTCTGGGAAATATCCTGTTTTAACTTCCTCAGTGAACCTATGTTTATGCAGACTGCAGAAGGGGCGAGACTTGCTGGTGCTACTAGAGTACTTGGCATTGAACTTAAACCCCAAAAGGAAGAAACGTGTACAAAATCACTATTTCGTACCATTCTCTAAATGAATTAAATTATTCTTTTGTTTTATCTGCAAGTTTTGACATTGCTCTCCACAAATTGAAACTGATGGCATTTTCATGCTTTAATAGCTAAACGATTTGGGGTGACCGAATTCTTGAATCCGTCAAATTTTGATAAGCCCATTCAAGAGGTTTGTAATTATAACAATTACTTTTCTACTTGTATTTTCTTTCATTTGTATATAGAGTTGGTTTCTTGTTTGGGCACTTGTGTTAGTTGTCAGTCCTGAGGCTTGATTGGGTATTTCCGTCCCATTCATTTGATCACTTTGGATATAAATATAATCTGTTTCATTGGACATTCCACCAACCTGGCATAAAATTAAATTTGCTTATGATAACTGTAAATAATTGTTGATTTCTAATTTGTGGTAAGATTCAGGCACATTTTATAATTTTATTAAAAAGTATTGAATTGCTTTGAGTACAGATGAGTGTAGCCCATACGCAAGAGTGCAGAATATATACAGCAGATAATCTGCATTAGTGGTGTCTGGCATGCTTTTACTGACTCAGCAATTGTTATGATGACAGGTGATCAAAGAAATGACCAAAGGAGGAGTGGATTCAAGTTATGAATGTATTGGAAGAGTAGAAGTTATGCTTGCAACTCTTCAATGTGCTCACCCTGTATAATTCCTTATACAAATTTCCACATTGTCTTTCTTGTGAATCTTGCGAGCATTTTCAGTCATTTTCTTAATGTATCAGGGATGGAAGCATTTTGGGAATGATCTCAACTCTGCTTATCTCTAATTTTTTTCCATGTTTACGCCATGTTTGTTTTCTAAATGTCAGGTATGGGGGAGAGCAGTGATATTGGGTATAGACGAAATTGATAAAAAGCTATGTTTCAGCCCACTAGAGCTTCATGATGGCCGGAAGCTAAAACTTGCGCCTTTGGGGGGTTTTCAAGACGTCTGATGTACCCACATTGGTGGATAGATTCATGAACAATGTATTTCTTATTGTTTCTTACATGCCCTGTTGTTTTAGTTGAATTTTCCTCAATTACATTTGTCTTTCACATTCAAGTTTCACAATAACTTCAATTCAACATTAATGGACCAGTAAAATTCATATGATTGCAGGAATTTGATTTAGACAAGTATGTGACTCAGAGAATGGAATTCTCAGATATCAACACAACATTTCAATTGTTGTTGGAAGCGAAATGCTTAAGATGTGTCCTGAAAATGCAAGTAGATTAAAAGGGTGAGAAATGATACAAAACAAGAATTGGGGCCTCATTGAAGGCATATAACTTCAACTATCTCCAAGGTTTTTAAAAGTCATTATGTGGCTTTTATCTGGATAGTAAGTTTCGTAACTTTGTATAGGCGAGTATCTTATATATGAAAAAAATTAAAGGTATTCTTAATAGCAAATCTCTCAATTAAAAAATAAAATTGTGAAATAATTAAAAGATTAAAAATAAAAAATCGAAAATTATAAAAGAATTGAAAAAGCATGTAGGGTACACAAATGTTCAATATAATGGGACTGGTTGATGAGCATGTTGGGCTTGGGAAGGCCCAAGGCAACCGGATTTTCTCGCATTCCTTCAAGGTTGGCCAACGAGCAAAAGGAAAGATTTATGGGGCGACGTTTGGATTTCCTCCCCCTCAATGGTTGTGTGGCACGTCTGGAAAGAAAGGAACCGAAGAATCTTCAATGGCTGATCAATGGAAATAGATGAAGTAATCAAGAAGATTGAATTGGGAATTTGCGAACTTGCAAATGCTAAATGTCGTGTTAGCTCCAAAACGGTATTTACGAACTGGGATAATCAACTCCAAATGGTCTGGAAAAATCTCAAAACGTCGAGGTTTGACCCAATCAAGAAAAATGATCGGCGGGCTCTGGCTAGTTGGTTATTGCCCAGGCCCAGACGTCACAAATTAAACTTTGATGAGGCTGCTAAGGGCAACCCTGAGGACGCCAGGTCCAGATGTCTGATTAGAAATGCTAAAGGTGAATGTGTTGGAGCCTCTGCCCAAAAACTGGGCATCGCCTCGAACAATGAGGCAGAATTTGAAGCACTCAGTGTTGGTTTGGAGTTGTGTGGTAGGCTAGGTGTCAATCAGGTTGACATAGAAGGGGACTCACTAATATGCATAAATGCTATCAACATGAAGGAAGTATCCAATTGGAAACTATGTTGTTGGCTTCCAACCATCATTGGCCAACTGGATAAGCGAAATCATTTTCACTCTGCAATGTCTACAGGGAGGCCAACAAAGCGGCCGACGCGCTGGCAAATGTGGGGGTACATTTGGATGTTGAAGGGAAGTTCTACTCGAAATATGACTTGCCTCTTGAGGTACTCTCCATCGTCAATTGTGACTTTCTCCCAGTGGCAGACGAGTTTGCACGGTGAAACAAGTTTCGGTGCCTGAATGTGGAATGCAAAAGATGTTGCTTCTCTTTGTCTGGTGTATGTCCCGGACTGGGGTGGAATAGAAAGAGTATTTAGTAGATTTCTTCTCCTATCTTGATGGGAATCCTAGAATGATTTCCCAAATTGTAACTAATAGGCTCGTAACATTTGTTGTCAGGGTTGAATTCCTCTTTCCCTGTCTGGTAGGCCTTGCTTGGCTGCATTCTTATCTGTAAACCAATGATTTTAATGTAGGGAGCTACCCCCTCTGGTAGCACTAATCAAACAAACAAAAAAACAAATGTTCAATATAAAATTTAAATATAAGCAATGTTAAAATAATAAATTATGGAGAGAAGTTTAAAGACTATCACGGGGCTAGCTTTTTGCACTGCTAGAGCACACTTTTCACCTCGCGCGGCACCACATTCAACTTACTCGAATCGCCTGATGCAGACATGACTCTTCCAGCTGATACGGACTACGCTTGAATGCAACACCAAGTTTGATATGGTAGCGGAATGGTATTCACGACTCGAATGCAAGGGTCTGCACTGAGCCAGTTGGTAATCACGAATCCTCAACCGGGCGGCTGCTGATCCGAATGTAGGGTAAAATATGCAAGCTTCTTTATTGAATGTAAAGCCTCGGGCTCAATTACAATGAAAGATGGCGCTGGGGCCACTTGATATAAAACACTGAATGAGATTCAGTGGAACGACTACCCTTATCAACACGGACACTCTTCTGGCTGCTGTTGAACCTTTCACGTGACCTCTGCTGACTGAACTCCTGATGAGCTCTTGTTGTTCTGAATGCTGATGATTCTGTTCTTGGTGATGATGTTGTTGATCTTCAAAAGGAGGTATGTCGCGTTCTCCCAATCGAGCTACACGGCGACTTACCCTGTCCACAACCCAGGTCTCACTTGGAGAGACGAGGCTGACCTCAACGCGGCACTTTGCTTTGCGCTTTTTGGAACTCTCTGCACTGGGAGCATTCAATGCAGTATGGACCTTCGCTTTGAGGGCTTGTTGGCGATTTTAGCTGGGTGTAGTGATTTCAACTACTTCGAGGATGTCTATGCTCCCCTATATAAGCTATTAGTACGAATCCCAGCAGGTGGTAGGATGACACCGAAGAATGGGCGAAGCCCCCAATTTCCTCTTTAAGCCATGCACTATGCTGGGGATCCGATTAGCTCGACCCAGGTCCCCAATTTGTGTCCAGCCCTGAACTTACGGAGTTTGCAACCTCTGATGAGTCCAAATTAGGACTGCGTCCCACACTCGAATAAGCAATGTTAAAATAATAAATTATGGAGAGAAGTTTAAAGGATAAGGATATTATTTATTTTAAATGTGTAATAAGATGTTTTAAGTATTTAGTTCAATTTATTATTAGTTGTTGGTTAGAGTTTAAAAAATAAAGTGTCATGTAGCTTTTAAAAGAAACAATTGTAACAATAAAATATGGCTTAAAAAATAAAGTAATTGAACACAAGAAAATAAGGTTCCACCTTTTTAGGAGATGGAACAAGTGATAAGGGCCTATTTCACTCTCGTTTATTAAAGGAAACCAAGATCCCTCAACCAATTAACTTGATTGAGGAATGGACTAGGGTTAAAATGGTTTCCTTAAGTGTGATTAAAGAGGGGTTCACCACTAAGAAAAGCTTAGAAAGAAAAAGATGAATGCAATGTGTAAATCTAGCTATATGATCTAGAGTATGAAACTGAAAAATCATAATATTAAATTGAGAATGAATAGAGGTGCACCTGAAAAAATGAAGAAGCTTGAAACAAGGTCTGCAATCCTGAAATTGTGAATTTTGATGCACACTGGGACTCATACGTCAGTCCGAGCAATTTAGTCCCAACTTAGGGTTTTAGACCGAATCCATAATTTGCAACTGCTAAACTAGGATCTTCAAGAAATCTTTGAAAAATAGTATATTGGGACTCATATGCCCAAGGTGGCAATTTAGTCCCAGTATTAGGGTTGATTTGAAACTCTGGTATCTTTTAGTGATCTTCTATAGCTTCTCTCTTGTCTGATCTTCGAGTCTGAAACTCTGACTTCTGGCCTATAGGTGACTTTCCATGAAGATGACAACTTTTTCTTCAATCTTGCAACTTAGTCTTCAAAGGATCTTCAAGCTCAAAACACCTAGATCAAACCCTTGTAACAAAGGTTGCAAACTTATCTGAATGTAGATCTTGACTCTTGATTGAATGCTATGAATCTTGACTTGAATGCTTGCTTGAATCATAAGAACCTACATCACAAATGTTAGCTCAAAAACACAAATGATGCATGAAGACTTTGACATGATAATGGATCTTGAATTGCTACAATAATCTTCTTCAAATTTTCCTTTGAAAGCTCTTAAAATGCTCTTGATCATAAACTTTGCTATAGGAATGCTTCGTAGGATTGTTTAGGTGAAACAATGATTTGAAACCTTAGTTATATAGGTATTCCATCTAATTTACTGAACTTATTAGATCCCAAATGCCAACATTCATAAAATTTAAATTGAAAACCTTGATTTCCTGCTCAAAACCCTAAAAATGCCCCAAATGGGACTCATACACCCAAAGTGGCGTATGGGTCCCACGTAGGGGGACTTATACGCCCAAGGTGGTGTATGAGTCCCACCCTAGATTTTCAAGGTGAGTATGTCGAGGGGTTAGAATATTAAGTGTATTTATTGAATATGTCAGGATTTCAGTTGAAATTAGCCTCATGATGCATAATAAAGGGTCCTAAGGGCCTATTAATGATGATGTAAAGGTCATAAATGCAAGAGGGCCCAAAAAATAGTGTGAAGATGTAAATAAATAAAATTTACAACACTAAATTAAGGCAAAATTAGGTATGTTTAGCTTAAAAGGGCCCTAAACTTAATGTGAATGTGTAAAACACATTACAACACCAAATCAAGGCCACATTAGGTTCATTTTAATGTTAATCATTCTCAAATTAAGTGTGAAAAAGGGATACTTTTTTCTACACTACATTTAGCCCTCACTTTAGTGAGAGGAGAAACTTGCTTCAAACTCGAACTAAAGTAGACTTTCAAGAGGGTTCCAAGTGTACCAATGTGGATGGTATAGAATGACAAAGATCAAGGGGGTAGTCAAGCCCCCAGGATCTAAGATCCTATGTCAAACCAACATAAGCACAAAGGGACACACATATATACGCATGTGGTCGGTATGTGCACACACAGACAAGCAAGTGGCTATGGGAAAGTCATGCATAAGTTTGGCTCCCATACGCTAACCATACCAAAGTTATACCTCCTAATAACTTTGATAAGGTGCCATACAACATGAACACCTGAACTCAAAGGGTGACACCTAGTTGCTTGTGATGAGCCCTGCTAGCTCTCAGCTCAAAACCCTCAATTTCTTAAGTCTTTAAATGTTTTTTTTAGTTTTTAGAGAAATCTTAATAGACAGAAGAGAAGGGGCGCAGCATATTTTTGCTCATAAAATATGAATTTGATCTTATTTCTTCAAAAGGAAAGTACAGAATATATTATTTAACTCCAACAAATAGATTGAGAATGATAAACATACCAAGAAGGCTCCAGATTATTTTAAATAAAGAAATGGCCAGATCTACAGCTGGAAATGGTGAAAACAAGCATGAAGGCATGCCAAGACTCCAGAAGTGGTTTCTCCTGCTCAGAAACTAGTCACAATGCTATGAAATAACAAGGCGCCCATGATTGAAGCCCAAAACCCCACAAAAGGAAGGCGTTTCACTTATTTCCTTCACACGCCTTTCTCAAGGCACAAACCCCAAAGCAGGCTGTACGGCTATGAAGAGGAGAGGTAGAATCTCTGATGAAGAATCTCTGAAGCTGTAGAAGGACGCCACCAAGAAACCCTCAATTATTGTCAAGAACAAACAACTGCATGAATGAAATCCCTGTCTGCAACTGTAGAACCTCTGTGTGAAGCTCTCAACTGTACTGATTCAGCTGATCTTTCACAGCCTCAAAAGTACTCAACACTGAAGAGTTTTCCATTCCTCAATGGACAAATTGATCATACCCTGGTCATAAGAGAATGCTCAGAAGAAAATGCACAAGGCAAATTGAAATAGTCAAAAAGTTATAAGTTTCATTTGCCAGAGAAATGCTTTATACCCAAAAGGGCACGCATTTCAAGAAGAATACGCCTTTTTTAATCATTAAAATCTTTTAAAATTGTATTAAGTCCTTTTTCATAGTTTTCCACTTAATACTTGAGCGCACCTTTTTAATATTTTATGTCATTAAAATAGTAAATCTCCTTTTGAACATTTTTTAAGTGATATTAAATATATTAAAGTCGATGTGACTTTAATAAAACATTAAGTTAAATAATTAACTTAATCACTTAAAATTCCATAACTCGCTCAAAACTCAGGATAATCCCGTGCCGTCAGAAGTTGTGGACTCCTAAAATGCCAATGCCTGCTGTGAACCAGTCACTGAGCTCTGAAAACCAAAACGATCCAACTCTCCAGAAAGTACCACTGACCCTCTAACCAATTTGGCTAGCCCACAAGGGTCCAAGAAATAGGCTAACCATCGCAAAACAAGATCACGCTGAAAAAGGGGACATTACAGTCCGCCCTTCCTGAAATTGCTTGTCCGCAAGCAATCTCAACAACAAAGAATCAACCACTCCACCAGGATCCCAAGGATAGTGTCGTGAAATGTCCCTCCTGTCATCAACTGTCTCCTGTAACTCCCAAATCTAATCAACTGAATCATCATGTTGTACCCTGTCAATCTCAATACCAGCTATCACAGGAGAGAAGAACTCATAAGAAAGCAAGTCAAACTGCTGACAACACTTGCTCCCTAAAACCCCATGAGATATGCTATCATCCAACATATCTAACACGTGCATACCAGAATTGTGCATCTGAAACAGGTCATGTACATGATGACTGAAAGTGAAACTGTGTAGACTCCTAACCATGTACACACTGGAAATCTCCTCAACGAGCTCTGTCTGAAATCTTGATGCACTGACAGAATCTCCAATACTATGATCAACTCTCTTGCCTAAATCAGGATCAAGAGTAGAATCAGCATCCACCTCAAAGAGCGGATTATCACAGGAAGATGTAGCATCTGTCTCATAAAGAGGATTTTGTACTAACTGAGCCTCATAACTGTACTGATCCCAATCAAACCCCTCTGATCCCATGGGACTAGAATCAAAATGATAATCCTCCTGAAACATCTCATGCTCCTCTAGAATCTTCGGTTCTATCTTCTCACCTTTTTCGTTGACGAGAATGATAGATCACATACTCCCATCCTGAAAACCAGCTTGCTGGTCCGTTAAATCAGCAATGTCATCACCCTCATAAAACCACTCCATTTGTCTATTTGAACCCTTAGGCTTAAGAGGACAATTATGGTTTTGGTCATAAGGAGCTTTGCAATAGAAACATAGCTTCCTCCTACGCAAATCATTTATTGTCTCTCGGTCCAAAGGAGCTGCAAACTTCCTCTTTTCATCAACTTTTTCTGACTCTTTAGGTTCTGATTTTCTATCACTATAGGATGAAGATGCTTCTGCATTTGAAGTGAACTTACCACATGAAGCTGTAAGTTCCATGCTAAAAGCCTTTCTCATAGCTTCGTGCAAAGTAGGTGGATCGAATGCCTTGATCCAACCTTTCATTGGCTCATGGAGACCTTCTACAAATAGAATGACGAGTCTCCTCTCTGAGATTCCGGTAACCATAATCGAAAGCTTCTGGAACTCACCAATATAAGACTCCAAGCTACCCAACTACTTCAACTGAGCAAGGTCTCCGAAGAATAGCTCAGGATCATGTCTATCAAACCTCTCTACCAGTCTATCAGTAAACTCCTGGTACGAGGTAATCCTATCATGGTGTGGTGTAGCCATGCCATGAATCCACCAGTCATGTGCTACGCCATCAAGGTGGAGAGCTGCAAATCGTATAGCATCTTCCTCTGGCATGGGGCGTAGTGTCAAGAATGTATCAAGTTTACTAACCCAGGCACGTGCTGTAACTCTACCACTGCCATCATAGTGAACTAAGGTTAGTTTGCTGGTAGCCTGTCTGAGATCATTCTGCTTGTGTCTAGGCCGCCTGTCATTCCTGCCTCTGGTGTGTTCTCTCTTTTGGCTCATGAATCTGTTGAAGTTAAGGTGCTCCTTAACCCTCGGTGGAAAATTATCCCACTCATCATGCATAGCCATAATATTATCTGCAAAATTAATCTCACCACCCTGTTCAGCTTCATCCACTTCCTCAGCATCATCTCTGGTGAACGTAGGATATGTAGCTCTCTCATAGGTGCGTGCTGGAGCTATGACTCTATGAGGCTCTCTATGGATACTGCCATCTCGATCTGGATCCAAACTATAAGCTATGTTCATTGTCAAATTTTGAACATTCGTGCTGAGTTGTTGAAGAATAGTCACCACCTGTTCTTTCCCTGCAACCATGCCTCTAAGCACGTCTTTGGCTTCTCTGTCCTCATCCTCCCAAGTATTCCTGTGAGAACTTTCTCCATCCCTGTTCACCATATTGTCCCAATCTAATTCCTCCTTCTGATCTGCAAACGGAAATGGTGGAAAAGGATTTTGGTAACCTCTTTGATTTCTAGGACCCCCTCTGAAATAGGACTTGCCAAAACCCTCTTTATTTGACTTCATAAATTTCTCAAACCCCACAAGCTGGCAGGATGTGAGCTCTGATACCACTGTGATGAGCCCTGCTGGCTCTCAGCTCAAAACCCTCAATTTCTTAAGTCTTTAAATGTTTTTTTTAGTTTTTAGAGAAATCTTAATAGACAGAAGAGAAGGGGCGCAACATATTTTTGCTCATAAAATATGAATTTGATCTTATTTCTTCAAAAGGAAAGTACAGAATATATTATTTAACTCCAACAAATAGATTGAGAATGATAAACATACCAAGAAGGCTCCAGATTATTTTAAATAAAGAAATGGCCAGATCTACAGCTAGAAATGGTGAAAACAAGCATGAAGGCACGCCAAGACTCCAGAAGTGGTTTCTCCTGCTCAGAAACTGGTCACAATGCTATGAAATAACAAGGCGCCCATTATTGTAGCCCAAAACCCCACAAAAGGAAGGTGTTTCACTTATTTCCTTCACACGCCTTTCTCAAGGCACAAACCCCAAAGTAGGTCGTACGGCTATGAAGAGGAGAGGTAGAATCTCTGATGAAGAATCTCTGAAGCTGTAGAAGGATGCCACCAAGAAACCCTCAATTATTGTCAAGAACAAACAACTGCATGAATGAAATCCCTGTCTGCAACTGTAGAACCTCTGTGTGAAGCTCTCAACTGTACTGATTCAGCTGATCTTTCACAACCTCAAAAGTACTCAACACTGAAGAGTTTTTCATTCCTTAATGGACAAATTGATCATACCCTGGTCACAGGAGAATGCTCAGAAGAAAATGCACAAGGCAAATTGAAATAGTCAAAAAGTTATAAGTTTCATTTGCCAGAGAAATGCTTTATACCCAAAAGGGCACGCATTTCAAGAAGAATATGCCTTTTTAATCATTAAAATCTTTTAAAATTGTATTAAGTCCTTTTTCATAGTTTTCCACTTAATACTTGAGCGCACCTTTTTAATATTTTATGTCATTAAAATATTAAATCTCCTTTTGAACATTTTTTAAGTGATATTAAATATATTAAAGTCGATGTGACTTTAATAAAACATTAAGTTAAATAATTAACTTAATCACTTAAAATTCCATAACTCGCTCAAAACTCAGGATAATCCCGTGCCATCAGAAGTTGTGGACTCCTGAAATGCCAACGCCTGCTGTGAACCAGTCACTGAGCTCTGAAAACCAAAACGATCCAACTCTCCAGAAAGTACCACTGACCCTCTAACCAATCTGGCTAGCCCACAAGGGTCCAAGAAATAGGCTAACCATCGCAAAACAAGATCACGCTGAAAAAGGGGACATTACATTGCTCTCCCAATGTCGCAAATTGTTCCATTTTTCACAGAACCCTCTATCATCCATTTCAATGACATACATAGTGAAAGTAAGGAATCACCTTCAGATGCAATGGTTCGTAGATTGGAATTTTCCCATGTGAAGGGAAACAATGATGGAGCATGAAAATAGGGTATCGCTCTCAAGGGAAAAGTCTACAATGTCGCGCCCTGCAATGCAACTCATAGGTTTTAATGACAAACAACTCAATAATAGGGCGTTGTTCTTAAAAGAATGGGCTCGGGGAGACTATGTGAACACAATTAAAATGGATTTGTAGCATGGGCTTGTACTATGATGCCATTTTGAACAGTCAGGACATGCCATGTCTGGTGATGAGGGTCTTCAATCGGAATCACATCATACAGTCATCGTTGTAAATGCCCTTGCTAAGCATTGCTCACATTTCCCTATTCGCTTTTCTTCAAAAATGTCATAAGTTTGCTTGGATAATTTGGCTTTCGATAGGGAGGCCTTTTTATCTTATCATGCACTAATCTATCGATTGACGAAAACTTGGTT
The DNA here is from genome assembly GCA_007258455.2 of Sequoia sempervirens. NCBI lineage: Eukaryota > Viridiplantae > Streptophyta > Pinopsida > Cupressales > Cupressaceae > Sequoia > Sequoia sempervirens. Next base: position 328,641,659 of record VDFB02000017.1, on the reverse strand, counting down.
GAGATTATGTGATCTGCATGCTTGGGTCTCAAAAAAATGGAAGGAATTCATGGAATGAGAGAGCAACATTTACCCCTATGCAAAGGGGTTCTTCATTTTAGAATTTGACTCATAGGAAGACAAGGAGTTGGTGTTGGAAATTGGTCCATGGATCTCTCAAGGAGATTTTATTTACATGAAACCTTGGTTTCTCGATTTCGACCCGTGTTTAGAAACATTCACTATTTTTCTTTGTGGGTAAGACTTTCATATCTTCCTATTCAATTTTGGGAACTAGATTGTTCGAGAGCTATTGGAAATTTCCTTGGAAGGTATCACTACTCTTTCGAGGAAACTATAAACTATCAAAATTCTACATGTGCTTGTATCTACATTGAAATAGATTTTGCTAATGGTCTCCCTATTGACATTTCATTGAAGGTGGGTAACAGGTGCAAGAGGCAACCTAAAGATTACAAAAAAAATTCTTTCAGATGCAGGAAATGCTTCTCAACAAAACATGTCTCATCCCAATGTCAATCACATCACAATTTGGGGAACTTGAACTCAAGCAAACCGAGTTGGTGGATTGGGGTTAAAGCCCAACATTATAGCATTCCTCCCAATCCACCCAAGGATTCTACTCACCCTCCAACTTCACCGAAGGAAAGCAAAACTTCATCTCCTCCCCCTCCTGGGGATAAAACTTCGATATCGCCTGCAAAGGTTGCAACTACTATTTTTCTCTCCAAGGGTAGTGAAGAATCCATGATATCAACGAAATCTAACATTGGTTCACCCCTACCCCTTGAAGCAGAACAAGAATGGACATAGGTGAAATGGAGGAAAATACAATCAACAAAGTAAAAGCATCTAATGACTTTAAGATCTTCTAAGAAAATAGTAAATCTAGATAGCTAATTTGCTATGTAATCGGGGTTGATTTAAAATTTAAGTCTAGAACATGTACCTTGGTACTTTAAAGTAAGAAAAAGAGTGTTATCCTCTTTGATAGCAATTTTCCAAAATAAAAACTAGTTAAGAAATAACCTCATTCACACCAACAATTATTTCCAATACCTTCTCTACATTTTGAGTTTCAAATGAAGATGGGCAACTATAATAAGATAAACCTAGAGGAAACAAGTATCTTGCTTTCTTCAATTCTTGGTACCTCTTGTTTGCTAACTCCATTTATCTGCATAGCTCAATTAAAACCAAATGATTAGAAGGATATTTGGGTAGTTTGTAAGGGAATTCTTCAAAACCCCCTATCTTCAAATAATAAAATATAGAAAACTAAATAAAATAACTTCCATATATCTTAATCAATTCTACAGCTTTTGATGAAAACATGTATCCCAAATTAGCATCAAGTTCTCTGACCGTTAGCATGGTGAAGGAATCATTTAGTCTTCTAAAATTTCTATTACTGATTTACAGTTGTAATTGAGGGTAAAAATCATGTATTTGGGTTGTATCATCATAAATTCCTACTCTAGTTAGTCCAGGCTAGGGGTACATGCTAGAAATTTGATAAAAAATATGAAGACATAAAATTGTTGTGCATTTGGTAAATTAATAATTTGAGAGTGCAAATTATCACTAATCAATCTTCCCCAATCTATAAATTGGGAACCATGACTTATAACAAGAATGAATTAACACATCCAATATTCAAATGAATTTGTTTCCTCATCTCCATTAACCCTATATACAAGAGGGTTATGATATTTGATATATCTTCACCAAAATAGACCTAAGAAGATATTTCAGTAATTGTGATTTTCCTTTCTTCAATCTTTTCAATCAATTCTTTTAAACAGTAATCATTTTTTTATCAATAAAATAATTAATAGCATTATTTACGGTTAGGTGCACATTAGCTTCCCAATTTTGGAGCCTCGACATAGTGCTTATAAATGACCCATCAAGTTTTGCAATCAATATTTCATCCGCACTCCAAGTTTCCCACTTTTTGGGCCTATAATATTTGATGCAGGGGGTGACTAAATATACATATTGAATGAGATTCATAAAACCCCCAACATGAGCTAATCCACTCTATAAAATAGCGTCAGTCATAGGTGTCCTAGGGTCTTTAGTTATGCATTTCCAAAATTCACTTAGGTCTGCATGCCCTAATTTATTATCCCCTACTATTGAAAGAGAATTTTATAAAATAGACTCCCTCCCCTACCATTGGTGAGCATACTTCATTTTGAACATTGAATTTTACAAAGTAATTAGGGATAAATAGGGTTAACAAAGAAAATTTTGGCTGGTGTGGCAAGAAAAACAAGCATGTTGCAATTGAAAGATAAATGCTTCCTTTAAACAAGTCTTGACCCAATTTTCAAATGAGGGGTACTCTCACTTGTATTTGTTTTGGAAAAAAGACTTAGAAAATGGTCACAATCAAGCTCAGCTCCACAATGCAGGAATTTTGGCTCTTCTCTTGCACTTAGGATTACTATTCTAGGAAACTAACAAAATGAAGGAGAAAACAAGGGTTTTATAAAATTATTTCCCTAATTTTTGGGTTACAAGGATAAAATTGGATGACATATTTTCTTTTGAACCATCAGATGGACATAGAATATGTATTCAAAACTATTTGATTGTTCTTTTGGTATTGAGAACCTTATGTACCTCTGATTCTTTTTTCTTACTTTCTTTCTTCCACTTTCAAAATTGTTTAAAGATAAATTATTTACAAATCCTTTTTATCGAAGGTTGGACCTTCATTAAGAACTAATTGGAAGGTCTTTATGTTTTGAGAACCCTTAAACCTTATGATTCTCTTTACTTGGTATTGCCTTATTTTCTTTTATGAATCATTATGACATCGCTTTTCATTCAAGGGTAATCAAGTAAAATGAAACCTAATCGGAAGTTTATAGTATTCTCAGAACTTACAAATTTCTTGACCACTTTTATCCTTTCCTTTTTGGTGATCAAAGTTGGAGCTTGAACCTATTGAACATTAAGGTGGTTTCAAAAACCTAAGGAACTTCTAAATTTCAAATAACCTTTCATTAGAATTGGAGATCAATACATAAATAAATATTTTTGGGGGTTTATTTGGTTGTCAAAATTGATTAAACCTTTGACAACAAATTAATATTTTTACCAATGGATGAACATTTAAAGGTTTTGAAAAGACCAATAACTCTCAATAAGATAATTTTTGAAAAAGTGAAAATAAGGTGTCTGCCATTGAAGAATCTAAAGACTTGGATCAATACTTTGTTGATGAAATGTTTGGTGCTCTTACTACCTTTGAAATGAGAGAGTTTGATCATGATGTTCCAAATAAGGAAGTTGCACTCAAAGCTAACAAAAATATTGAGGATGATGCTAGTCAAAATGATGAATATGATGAAGTTGAAGCAAACTTTGTGAGAAGATTCAAGAAAGGCATTGGCAAGTACAAAGGTAAGTTACCTTTCAAATGTTTCAATTATGGAAGAATTGGTCATTTTACATCTAAATGTCCCTACAAAGAATCTATTAATGATAACAAAAGAGAGAAACTAAAAATAGGATTTTATTCTAAGGAGAGCAATTATTCTGTTGAAGATGAAGATAATGATAAAAATGATGAAAATCTATTCATGGCTTTGGAAGGAAAAAAGAACAACATTGGATAATGTAAAAGGTTTGATACCTTGCAAAATAATAAGGTTAATGAAAGATCAATGGTAGTATGGACTACTTTTCATGTAAAGGAAGATGCAAATGCTTGGGTGATTAAAAGTGGGTGTTCTCACCACATGACTTGTGACATAAGTAAGTTCATCAATCTCAAGAAGGTCAATGGTGGAGTTGTTAAGTTTGGTGATGATAAGTCAACACAAATCTATGGAAAAGGTGATATAACAATTGATGGAATGAACATAACCGAAGATGTCCTTTATGTCAAAGGTCTAAAACATAATGTGTAGCAAATGATACAATCTTACTTTTCATGCTAATCGATGTGATATCAAAAAGGAATATTCTAGTAGGTTTATTGTTGAAGGAACAAGGAAAAATGGTAATGTATCATCTAAAGGAGGATAATGGAAGAATCTGCTTATTAGCTCAATCCAAAGAATGTTGGTTGTGGTACAAAAGGATGGGTCACATAAAATTTGACAACATGATGAAGATCAGTTCCTCTCATGCAGTGAGAGATATGCCTAGAATAACAAAGCCGCAAACACTTTATGCAAATAATGTCAAATGGGAAAGCAAACAAAGACTAGCTTCAAAACCAAGTAATGCTCTATTTTAATGCCATTGGACCTTATCCACATTGATCTATGTGGACCTACAAGGATAAGGATTCAACAAGGTGAAAGGTATTTTATGTTGCTTGTAGATGATTACACTAGAATTACTTGGGTTACATTCTTAAGAGAGAAACCAAAAGCCTTTTATAAATTTAAGATTTTTAAAGCAAAAGTTGAAACTGAAATGGATACTGAGATCAAATGTTTAAGGTGAAATAGAGGAGGTGAATTCACCTCAAATATGAGTTTGAATTTTTTTGTGAATATTGTGGCATTAGGAGACTTTTGTTTGCTCCTAGAACCCCTCAGCATAATGGGATAGTAGAAAGGAAGAATAGAACAGTGCAAGAAATGGCTAGGACAATGATGAAAGATTTTGACCTATTGGATATGTATTGGAAGGAAACAGGACATACTGTTGGGTATTTGTTTAACAGAGTGTAGCTGAGGGTCAACAACAATAAGACCCCTTATGAGATGTGGTATGGAAGACCTCCCACTGTTAGATATTTTAGAATTGTTAACACATAGGATTGCACCCTGATGCTAAGCTTGGAGGCTCAATAATCCTATGTAACATGGAAACACCTTCAAGCCTGTGGGTTGCTCAAAGCTTGGTGAATCTCTAGATTATGGGTTGGTTCCCCTTCGCTTTGAGCAGCCCATAGCTCAGGTTTTTCCATGCTACATCACAAGATTGTTGAGCCTCCAAGCTTAGCATCAGGGTGTAATCCTATGTGTTAACAAGAATATTTAGGAGTAGATTCTATATCAGAAGAGATTAAGGAGATCTTAGAAAGTTTGATTCAAGATGTGATGAAGGAATGTTTCTTGGTTACTCAACTAGGATCAAGGTATACATATGCTACAACAAGAGATTGGGAAAGATGGTTCAAAAGTACAAATGTCAAGGTAGATGAAGACTTGTGTCAAATCTCACATGAACTTGAGGCTTTCAAATTTGATATGCTTCCTTGGATTGAAGAAGAAGAAGAAATAGAAGAGAAAAAAGAAGAGGAATTGAAACCAATGAAGACTCTCAAGACTCCAACAAAGTATGTGCAGAAGAACCACTCTCTAGATCAAATCATTAGAGAAAAAAATGAAGGTGTGCTGACAAGAAGAAAGTTTGCAAAAGAAATTGAACAAGGAAACTTGTGCTTATTATCAATAGTAGAGCCCAAAAAAATTGTTGATGCTAGCAAATATGATAATTAGATAAAGGCAATAGAAGAAGAACTGAACCAAATTGAGAAGAATTAGACATGGGAATTAGTTCCCAAACTAGCTGATAAAAATGTGATAGGAACAAAGTGGGTGATCTGGAATAAGCTAAATGGAGATGGTGAATGGTAAGTAACAAAGCTAGATTGGTTTGCAAGGGCTATTCACAAGTTGAATGAATTGATTTTGAGGAGACTTTAGCTCTGGTAGCCGAAATGGAAGCAATAAAGATGTTTCTTGCTCTTGTTGCTCATAAGAACTTTAAAGTATATCAAATGGATGTCAATCAACCTTCTTGAATGGTGATTTAGAAGAAGAGGTGTCTATTGAGCAACCAAATGGTTTTTAGTTATCAAAGAATTCAGACATGATTTTCAGACTCAAGAAAGATCTATATGGTCTCAAGCAAGCTCCCAAAGCTTGGTATGCTAGATTGGATAACTACCTACTTTAGCAAGGATTCAAGAAAGGTAATGTGGATAGTAATCTATATATTATGGTTCAGAAAGACAAGTTACTAATTATGGTTGTATATGTTGATGACATCATCTTTGGTGGAGATAATGATATGTGTAAAGAATTTATAGAAGAGATGTAGAAAGAATTTTAGATGTCAAGGAGAAGTTGAATAAATTTTGAATGGAGGACTCAAAACTAGTGGGAACTCCTATGGTGATTAGTTGTCACTTGAGAAAATTTGATGAGTCTTTGGATGTTGATCACTCTTTATAGGTCTATGATTGGATGTTTATTGTGCTTAACTGCTTCTAGACCTAATATTATACATGCAATATGTTTGGTTTCCAAATTTCAATCCAATCCTAAGCAATCTCATGAATAAGTTGTGAAAAGAATATTTATATACTTGAAAGGAACTCTGGATTATGGCTTGTGGTACAAAAAGGATAATAAGTTTTCTCTTAATGCCTCTACTAATGTGGATTGGGCTGGATGTCTGGATGACCGGAGAAGCACAAGTGGAAGTGCTTTCATTTTGGGAGACAAATTGGTCTCTTGGTTTAGTAAAAAGTAAGACTCGATTTCTTTTTCCAAAAAAAAAGTTGAATACATTGTTGTAGCATCTTGCTGCACTCAAGTGCTCTGGATGAAGCGAACCTTGAAGGATGTGAAGGTGGTTGATGATGAACATATTCCTATATTATGTGACAACACAAGTGTAATTAATATCTCCAAGAATATGGTAATGCATTCAAGGACTAAACACATTTCTATCTGGTACCATTTTCTAAGATAGAAGGTTGCATAACATGAAGTCAGAATGGAGTATGTGCCTACCACTTGGATTAGATTGTAGACATTTTTACCAAGGAACTTTCAAATGATACTTTTGAGTATCTTCGACAGAAGTTGGGGCTATTGCCCCTCCTTGTTCTAACTAGATGCATAGACGGTGCATATTTTAAGGGGGGGAAATTCATGACATATCCTTTCTCTTGGATTAATGTGTGCTCCCACTCAGGGGGAGTTGGTAGTAAGGGGGAGTTTTGATGTAGTTGTGCAAGAATTGTGAAACAGTGTTGTTGATCAAAGGGGGAGAATGCGATGCTACTTCAATTAAAGATCTTTTGCTCTTTGTTCTCGAAAAATGTACTATTGTGAGCAGGTGTGTATGGCCCTTTGTCCTTGATGTCAAAGGGGGAGAGTGAGCAGTTGTGTTGCCATCAATGCCAAAGGGGGAGATTGTTGTTAGTTGTTGGCATTGATGTCAAAACTGATTGTTGGTTGTCATTGATGTCAACACTTGAGGAGATTTGTGTGAGATAGCTAGCAATGGTTGTCATGGTTGTCATTGATGTCAACACTTGTGGAGATTTGTGTGAGGAGATGTATGGGCTAACATTTATGTATGGAAGGGTTTTTGAAGTTCATGGTTGGATGCCATTCCTTATATGATGTTTGTTATGGTTGGATGTCATTGAGTATGATTTTTATCACTAGAGTTAGTTTCATAATGATATATCAATATGAGAATTAGAAGCATTAAGATGAGGATTAGAAGCATTAGAAGTATTGTTGATAGTGGAGAGATGTTCTTGAAGGTCTACAATATGTCTTATGCTCTCTCCTAATGTTCCTAATAAAGAATGTGTTGTTGAAAGAAAGATCTAGCCTCCACAAGTTGCTTAAGTGTTTCTAGGTTAGGAAGTTGCTTTAAAGTCCACTTGGGAGAGTGTTGTGCATTCCTACACTATTGAAGATATGAACTTATGGTTTGGAACTCAAAGTTAGTGCTCTGTGGATGTTGCACTCCTATATTTTTAGGTCACCAATGTTGTCGAGGAGATTTTTGTGAATTGCAAAAGGTTGGCAGTGTTGTTAGTTGTCTAGATTGGTCTGAGAAATGCTTTGCATTTCTCTACATTGATGTATCTGCTCTTGTAGCTTGGTGACAGTGCTTTCAGTGTCTATGTAATGTCTTAGTTCCAATTTCATGTGTTGAAGTGGTCTACAAGTTGATATGGGGTGAAGCCACAATAGTGGTTTACAATTGAAGTGAGGAAGGAAAACTCACAAAAAATGAATGCATGACAAAAAAACTTGATTTTAGGGGTTCATACGAACCTATTGGTTCGACCGAACCAATTAGGGGTTCGGTAGAAGCTAGGTTCAGCCGAACCCTCTTAATACTTTCCCGCCAAAAAAGCCATCAAAACCCCTTATAGAAGGAGGGTTCGGGGTTCGTTTGAATCCCCTTTATTCCTCATCCCCCCTGAGACAAAAAAAAACTTGAATTTTGGCACTTCGGAGCTTGGTTTGAGGATGAAAATAGAGGAATATTCAAAAACCTAATTGGAATTAGGTAGTCCTCAAAACGAGCTATCCAACGAATATAATTTTAATATGTTTTGGTTTTATTATGTATTTGATATTTTAGTTTTATTAAACATAGGTTTTTCATTGAAAATGAAGGTCTTTGTTCTGCACATGTGGAAAAATAGCATATTATCAAAAAAAATAAAAAAATATGAGTGCACCAGATATTGAAGTCTTTGATCCAATAGAAAAAAAAAATTGAATTTCGATATATACAAAAAAAAAAAGTTGTGTTATACGGTTGCGCTATGTTTGAATTGTAATTGGTTTGACTTTGAAACTTGATTAAAGAAAAAATATTTAGTAAAAAACTATCTAACCAAGTGGAAGCACTAGATATCGGAGTTCTGAATCTAAATTTGAAAGAATTAGAATTTTATTCTTCATGGAAAAAAGTTATGCGTATGTGCGTCACTTTTTAAAAATGTTGTTTTTTGAAAAAAAACCAGTTTTCGTGGGAGATGGAAAAAGAAGTGGAATCTAATTCCAAAAATTTTGATTTTTTTTTTTTTAGAATTTACAGAAAAAATGTGACGAGACTTTAGTTTGCATCATCTTCAAATTCTTCACGGTTTAGCCACTATAGGTGCCCGAATGTGAAGATTTAGTTTTAAAAAATAAATTTCAATGTCCAATTTGGCCAAAAATTGTAAACCACTATTGTGGGATCACCCTATGCTAATGTTATATCTTCCGACCATGTTTTTTTTGCTTCCTAGATGAAGTAATATGTTCTTGTTTGACCTACAATGGCTATTGATGGAATGACAATATGAAAGAAGTGTATGGAAGTATTTTTGGATGTTCATGGAACATCCTCATGTGATTAGCATGTTGTTGATTGGTTGTTTTGGTGCTACATTGTGTCTTGTGTTGGTTGTCTATGTTATTTATGAATATTTGCAGGGCTTGTTCTTTTGCTTGCACCATGTGCTTGGTGGTCTACACCAACAATTAAATATGTATTGTGATAGTTTTGGGTCTCGAAATATCTTGTTTGAGACCACATCAAGTAAGTTCAATTGGAAGAATGCTTTAGGGCCGACTGGTTATGTGCTTCATGTTTCATCTACATGTTTCCTTTGATGTCGATTTAGATTGATGTGTGCTAGCATGCGAATTATTTTGGATCATAATGGAAGATGTAATATGGTTGTTTTTGGTCCTCTCTATCATCGGGGTAGGATTGCATTATGCTTTGGTGGTCAACTTGTTGAATTTATTGTGTATCTTCTTCTGACTGACCTAATTGAAGTTTTGAAGTGTTGTGGTGGATATAAATGCAATATCATTTCAGATGCAATAAGATGGAGAAGTGTACAACTGCAAAAAAGAAAATATGTGGAATGTATTGAGTATCTAGCAAAGTTAGTGCTACATTGTGAAGAGGAAAAGATCAGATGTACTACAATTTCTCAATCAATAGAGTGTTATGTTGATAAATATTGTAATTCTCTCATAAAATTTTTGTATCATACTTTGAGATAGTGAATCTCATTAGGTCCTTGTACATCTTGCATCTAGAGTTTTGTTTGCTTTAGTCCTACAAGTCTTTTGTATCTTGTGCTAAGGCAGTGAGCCTTGGTTTGCAAGTCCTTTTAGTGGTGAGCCTTTATATTATGAGTTAACTCTCACTGTGTTTTTTCCCTCATTGGGTTTTCCACATAAATCTAGTGTCTCCTTGTGCATGTGTGTGTTCTTTGTTTCTTTCTCCTTATTTTTTGATCTTATTAGAGTTAGAACTACTATATCTTTCTTTGTTGAAGTTGCTAAAGGCTTAAACTACTATATATTTCTACTAACATGCTTAAGGGTTTTTGGTTAAGAAGTTTGTGTTGGGCTAAAGAGTTTCTAAGTTCTGAAAGGGTTTATGTTTTGAGTAGACTGATTCACCCCCCTCTTAGTCTCCAGGAGTGTTCAATAATAAAAACATAAAAGTGTATATTCTAACTATAATTACTTCGTTGAAAGTTAAAACATCAAAGTGCATGTGAGAATTACTATCACTAGTCAAAACAAAGGTACAATCAATGGTGAATGTCATATCTATGAGACAATTCTATACAGGAGGGAAATCACTTACATGGTAAACTAACACTATTATAAAAGATGCATACCCATTCAAAACATAGAAAGACATGGCATCATAAATGATAGAATTATTAGATGCAATGAATATAAGAACACAACAAAATTAGTAATGCACAAATGAATACCTTACCTAAAGCAAAGGGTCCATGAGACTTATGAAAATTGATCTAATCATGAAGCACAATTATGACAAAGGGTGCATATATCAATTAAAAAACAAGTAAATAATGGAAGTCCAAACCCTAATAAAAAGCATGAAATTTGAAACAAAACAAGGGTGGATTCAAATCACAATTATCTCTACAACATGAGGGTTGTAGAGATATACAATGACATTTATTAGATTCAAAATAGTAATATGCAAGGATAAATCCTATGAACAAAAATTAATGTGCACTCTTTAATCCCAACCCTTTAAGACCATGCCACTAAATTCTTCTTACTCCTTGACATCCCTACATTATTTTTTAACTAAAATTTTTGTTTTAGTATTGTGAAACATATATCATTCAAAACAACCAAAAAAATTTAAAGGATTTGTACAGGTTATAGAGACCTGATTTATATCATGAATGAAAAATATTGATCTTCTCAATATTAATAAAATTCATTTCTCAATTAAATTCAAATGGATTAATATGTTTTCAATACTTGTTCAATTACACTGACTGTTACAAGTTGAAAATTGGTAATTGATGACACTCGCGTTACATTTATTGATCATTTAAATTCAAATGGTTGTTCTTAAATGTTTATCCAAGTTGTATCATCCATTTGCAATTCTAACATGTCTTGGTATTTAAGGGTTAATTATACTTTGAGTTAAAATTGAGGATATGATAGTCTAACATGCAATTTATTTGTAGGTAATTGAGATCAAATTTGGTAACATCGTATTTTGTTCAATATTGAGAGGAGTATATGTTCATTTATATTGTTGTTGTTCAATTGATGGTTCTTGTACAATTACACTGACTTTTACATGTATTAAATTATTGTTTCAATTTATATATAACCTTGTTCGATTACACTAACTTTTACATTTATTAAATTATTGTTTTAATTTATATATAACCTTGTTCAATTACATTCAAGTACAATTAAACTAACTTTTAAATGCATATGGTTCTTGTTCAATTACACTAACTGTTACATGTATTAAATTGTTATTTCAAATTATATATAACCCCTATATATATATAAGTTTATTAGTTTACAAAAGAGTTATAAATATTTATGTTGCAATGTTGTTTCAAGTTATATATATATATATATATATATATATATATATATATATATATATATATATATATATATATCTTTTGTAGATATATCAATCATTTTAGGGGTTATATATAATTTGAAATAACAATTTAATACATGTAACAGTTAGTGTAATTGAACAAGAACCTATGCATTTAAAAGTTAGTGTAATTGTACTTGAATGTATTTGAACAAGGTTTTATATATATTTATGTTGTAATGTTGTTTCAAGTTATATATATATGGATTATGTATAAATAACAACTATATATTACTTGAAACAACATTATAACATAAATATTTATAACCCTTTTGTAAACTAACAAACTTTTATATATATCCACATATATCCACAACCCCTAAATATATATAACCCCTAATTATATATAACCCCTAAATATATATATATATATATCCACAACCTTCTCATGCCATAAAACACTTCGATTGATGTTATATATATTTATGTATATTCCTAAAAGTTGGATCATAAACAAGACCATAAAATTAATAATGATACGAGTTATTTATTTCAGATTTATGAAAATCTTCACCAAATAGAAGAACATGCTCATTTAGTTGTATGCATAAAATAAAATCAATTATGATACGTGGTGTTCAAATTATTTTTGAGTTAACTTCTATCATATGTTTAAAGGTCATTCCAATTTTAGCATTCTTACAACAACTCTCAAATAAGACTAATACTTCCTATAAAATGTATGACTACTAATATCTTTGAAAGAAACCATGACATATATATGAATCATAAACATAAATCAAACAATTTTATAAATAGAACATCTCTCAAATATACATACTTTGGGCATATGTGAGTCATAAACTTAAACCAAATTGTTTAATCAATTTTATTATTATAACAACTCTCAAATATACATATTTTGGACAAATATGAATCATAAACATAAATTGAACATATTCATCAATTTTATTATTATAGCAACTCTCAAATATACATACTTTGGATGTTGAAATATGTGTGTAAGAAGTTCAATAGATGACTAATATTGTGAAATGTGCAATGTAAAATCAACAGGTGTGTTTGAAGCTGCAACATGAGCAATGAAACTATGAAATGTGTAATGTAGAATTCAAATTGAATTATAGGGAATTTGGGATATTTTATGGAGCAAGTGGAAATATTTGAATTGTTGGAGGGAATTTGTATTAGGCATAACTATAATTAATGAGAGAAGTGATGAAATCTAATTTGAATACACTATATATCATTCTAATTTGAGAGGCTATTGTGCAAGGGTTTGAATTGGGTTGGCAATATTTATTAATGGTTAATATAAATTGAAAGATTGGCTTAGTAGTATTTATAAGTATGCTTTGAGAGGTGTTGTAAGAATATTTAAAATGGGATGTATTTAAAAAATTAGATTGCACAAAATAAATAACATGTATCATTATGAATTTATAAGTCTTGTTTATAATGTTTAATATTGTTATTATCTTGTAAATTAATATATCAAGGTGACCCTGAGGATTATTTTCAATTATTATAGGATAAACCTAAGAATGCTCGAGTAGTTGTGTATAGTGGAGATGAAATTTGGTCAACTAGGACTGAAAAGTGGAACACTTTTATTTATAATTTTGTAAAATGTATCTGCAAGATGGACAAATGTCATGTCTATGGTAGATGAAATGTATACTAATTGTATACATGTCTTATCATATTTTTGTAAAAGTGGTTTAATATTAGATATATAAGTATCTATTCCCATTCATCTATATTAAAAAAATAGAAAAAAATTGAAAACATTGATTGAACCCATAATTGATGTGATATGTATTTTTGTTAGCAAAATAAACTATTTTGAATGCAACATTACTCCAATGATTATCAACTAGTGAGACCAAGATTGTCAACTCCTATCCCAATCATGGAGCCACCGTCAGACCCTCTCCCCTAATACCTTTATAAAAGATATTAAACCTCTACACCATCAATGAAACACATTTAACACAAAGCATTATCTCTAATTTAAGCATCAATAATTCTTGTACTTCCTTTTCCACTCTTTTCTGGTTACCTAAATTTGTGTTCTTAGCAATATGTTGCCAACCCATCGACCACAAAAAAATTTACACTATCTATAGAGGCAACAGTTTCTACCCACGGATCCGTAACCATTAGAATCCTTCCCGTATTTGTGAGAAGCTCTCCCTATTTTATCAAGATGGCAATTTAGACCTACTTTATTTTAATATTTTCTTTTCAAATGCTAAAAAAATCTAAGTTAATTTCTTTCATGGTGTAAATATAAATATAATATAGACTTGTATTTTTATTATATATTATATAAATATAATATAAATTATATATTAAAAAATAATATAAATATATTATATTTATATTATTTTTTAATATATAATTTATATTATATAAAAAAGATTTTAATATATAATATAAATTATATATTAAAAAATAATATAAAAATATTATATTAAAAATTATATTAAATTTATATATTATTTTTAATATATATTTTATATTATATATAAAATGAGGGTTTTATATATAATATAAATTATATATTAAAAAATAATATGAAAATGTTAAAATATTAAAAAAAACTAAGTTAATTTCTTTCATGGTGTAAATATAAATATAATATAGATTTATATTTTCATAACATATTTTCATCATATATTATATAAATATAATATAAAATATATATTAAAAAATAATATATATAATTTTTTTATAATATATAATATAATTTTTAATATAATATTTTTTATATTATTTTTTAATATATAATTTATATTATATATAAAAAGAGGGTTTTTATATATAATATAAAATGTATATTAAATGATAATATAAATAATTATATTATATTTATATAATATATATTAAAATGTATGTTTTATTATATATTATATAAATATAATATAATTTTAATATAACATTTTTATATTATTTTTAATATATATTTTATATTATATATAAAAAGAGGGTTATATATATATATTAAAAATAATATATAAATTATATATTAAAAAATATATATTTATATTATTTTTTAATATAATATATAATAAAAATACAAGTCTATTTTATATTTATATTTACACTATGAAAGAAATTAACTTAGATTTTTTTAGCATTTAAGAAAATATTAAAAAAAATAGGTTTAAATTGTCATACATGTGAAAACACTCCAACAAAACAGGCAGAGCTTCCATAAATACAGACAGGATTCTGACGGTTACAATCTTTAGAAATTGTTGCCTCTATAGAGAGTGCCAAAATTCAACATCAAATTTCAAGACCTTCTGCGAGGAAGGATAATGAATGCATGGAAACTTTCCCGCCCAGATGCTACTTAATTTTTCAGTGAAAGCGGGACAACATTTCCTTCACCAGTCTTAAGAGAGATTGGAGTGTGTACAATCAGAAGTTAGAACATTCTTTGACCTCGGCAAATCAAGGCAGTATGGCGTCTGGTGCAGGAGGAGGAGGAGAGGGCATCACTTGTAAAGGTAAGCGCAGCAAACATGAATGAATAAGTATATTCAACTGAAATTCTGACTAAAAGAACTGTGATGGTATGTTTCTCGTAATTACTGCAAGCACAGCTGCAGTAGTATGGGCGGTAGGGCAACCTTTAAGCATGGAGGAAATTCAAGTGGCTCCTCCCCAAGACAAAGAAGTTCGAATCAAAATTACCCATACTTCGCTTTGCCATACTAATATTTATTTCTAGAAAGGAAAGGTCTGTGCACTGCACCTTATATGCTTCACTCACACAAATACTTAATATCGTCAGTTTACATGGTCTTTTTTGGTGTTTCCTTTTTTTTTGGGTAGATATGACAGGCAGTAACTGTCGTGCGTCATCGGTTTAGGTAGGACGTGTTAATTTATGTAGCTTGGACAGGTGTCTCCATTCCCAAGTAGTGTTATTTAATTATTTAATTATTTTCTAGAGACCTCCAGAAAGGGCTGAGTTGTCTAGATAATTATGTAATTAAATAAATTGATTTCCCTAGAGACTTCTAGAATCCAGTTAGTTAGGGTTGTTAGAGTCTAGTTAATCTTAGCCATTGATTAAGATTAAATCATGGCCATTGGTTTTCCAATGAGAAAAGTATAAAAAGGGATCAATGGGCATTTGGAGAACACACAAGTATAGAGTTGAGAAAGACTTGCAGTGATAGCAAGTAAATTTGCAGTGAGAGCAAATAGTCTTGCAGTGTTAGCAAGGGCGCAGTGTTAGCGTTGGGGATAGCAGCTGTGGAGTTTCAGCAGGAAAAATTGAGGGAAGAATTTCCGGAGAAGAATATTGCCGGAGCTCTACCAGTAAGAGGCAAGCAGTTTTGTATTCCTTAATTTGCTGAAGTTTAATATAATTCCTCATCTGCAGTAGTGGTTTTTCCTTCTGGTTTTTCCACGGACAATTTGTCCAAAAATATTGTGTTCATTATTGTGAATGTTTTCTTATCTATTTCGAGTTTTATTGGTGAAGTTGCAGTTGTGTTATTTTTTGATATTTGCTGAGAATTAATTTTTCGAGTCAAATAATCTATGTATTAGATAGGAGATTAATAATCGATGCGCAATAGAATTTTCACATGGTATCAGAGCATCGAGGCGGATAAGGCTCAACACGGGAAGGAAAGATCCGCCTCTTGAATTATTATATTATTTGTTTTCTTTTATCTTTTGAGATGGCCTCAGCAGGTTTAAGAGATCAGGGACAGATTGGATGGAGCCTCAAATTTTGGTGTCTGGAAAGCCAGAATTTCTTTGTTGGGAAGAGAATGGGATCAAGGAATATGTGACCAGTGTTGTACCTGTACCTACAGATCCAGCACAGCTCTTAGCATATAAGAAGGAAGATGCCAAGGCGAGGAGGCTGATTCTTGATGGTGTCAAGGATCATATTGTTCCACATGTCGCAGAGTTAGATACAGCGAAGAAGATGTGGGATGCCATTCTGAATCTGTACCAGAATGCTACCACTAACCGGAAGCTGATTCTTAGAGAAAAATTGAGGAATACTCGGATGAACAAGGGAGAAGACGTGACAAGTTACCTCACCAGACTCAGACTTGTCAAGGATGAGTTGGCTGCTGTTGGAGATAATCTAGGTGATGACGAGCTAGTGCGGATAGCCCTAAATGGGTTTACTAAGCAGTGGGATGTCTTCGTTCAAGTTATTAATGGACGAGACACTTTGCCGAGTTAGGATCGACTTTAGAGTGACTTCACTCAGGAGGAGCTTAGACTAAGTCTTGTCAGTAGGACCAGTAGCAAGAGTCAGCAAAGTGAGGCGGAACAGGAAAACGTTGCCCTTGCAGGAAAAGGGAAAGCAAAGAAGGGGTCTAGTAAAGGATCAAATCCACAAGGTGAGAAGAAGGAGGACTTGTCCAAAGCTATGTTCCACCAAGTTTCCGGGACAGGGGGACGGCGGGACGGCGGGACGCGTTTCGAGGACGGCAAATTTTTTAGGGGATTTTAGGGGACAGGGGGACGGCTGTATAGTATATATATATAGGGAGAGAGAGAGAGATAAATTTTAAAAATATAGGGAAATTTCAAATTTAAGATATTCATATGAGTAATGATAATCATAACAATCACCAATCATATTGACATATGCATCATAGAATCGAATTATCAAACAAATTAATACTACAGCTACCTAATTGCATCCATGGACCATAATTCAAATTCATGTCAAATAGTCAATGTGCATATGATATAAAATAATAAAATGCCCAAAAGGCTACAAGTTTGTACTACAAATGTCAAAATGACAAAGTCACAAGTGTCCAAAGGAAAAACATAGAAATAGAAAGTATGATGATTGCCACTACTCGGCATCTGCCAACACTGCATCAAAATCAGACTCATAGTCTGAGTCACTGTCACTGTGAGGGGTTAGCTCATCTAATGGAACTCCAACCAATCCCTCCTGTCTCTCCTCCTCATCAATTTGTGTGACATCCTCTGGATCAACATCCCATCGTAATGCTGGAGTCTGTCTATACTCAGGAGTCTGACGATCCTGGAGTCGCAAAGCACTATGCACAGCCACTAATTTTTCTGCCCGTCTAGAGGTCAGCCTATTCCTCTTGATAGAGTGAATAAAGCCGTATGTTGACCAATTCCTCTCTGCAGCAGAGGAACTAGCAACCTGTGAGAGGAGACAAAATTTAAAAACTAAATTAGTAATTTAAATTTACTAATTAGGACATTCAATTTAAATTATGATTATATAAATGTTCAAACTTCAACACTATCACTCATCTAAATCAAATTATGTTAATGATAATCTAAAGTATTACCTGTGAAAGGAGGCGAACAGCAAGCGTCCTCAATTGTGGTGCATCCTTCCCATGCCATGACCACCATCCAATAGGATCCCTTTGAGCTACTGTAGTTCTATCTACCCTGGCCTCTGGTTTGCCGAATGTTGGACCACGGAGATTAACAAAATCAGTGAACTGTGTACGAACTAGACTGGCCTCCTCAATTGAATATATTTTTGCAAGGGCCTTCATAAACCCTTCTTTCACCTCATCATCATCACAAGGAGGCATCCTACCAGGTCTAGGTACATACCATTTGGGATTAAGAGCAAAGGCTGCCATATGAAGCGGGGTGTTCATAGTGTTCCACCGCCTTGTCACAATGGGCCTAATTTTTTGCTCATATAATCCCGAATTAGGATCCTTATCAGAAATTGCTTTCTTCATTTTTCCAAGCATGGAGTCAAAAGTTTCATAAATCTCTCCAAGACTTGGAGAGTCTGTATCAGCATATCTAATGACATCCACAATAGGTGAAATGATGGAGCAAACAAATCTGCAAACAAAAATTTGAAAAAAGACAAGTTAGAACTTAGAAAATAAAAAAATATTAATAATAAAATCATATATATATATTTTTATAAAATCAGCAATCAATAACAAATTATTAATTAACAATTTTTTTACCTCACATTGGACCACCAATTATCATCAAGAATTTTTTGTTTGATGCTTCTCCCTTCTGCAGTGCTTGCCATAGCCCATCTATTCCACTCTGAATTAACCATCATCAACTGTAGAGCCTCCTGTACCTCAAGCATCCTCTCTAACAAAATAAAGTAGCTGGCATACCTTGTTGCTACAGGCTTGAGAAATTCCTTCCTTGAAAATGTCCTAAAGAGGGCAAGTGAGGTGTGATGGTTGCAAATAAACATCTGAATGTCTCTAGCATCTACAACCACCTGGTGCACCCAATCCATCTTCCCTATGTCTTTCAATGCGTTGTTCAACGCATGAACACAACAAGGAGTCCAAAAGATGTGCTTGTAAGCACTCTCAACCATCAAACCTGCTAATCTGCACACACGTGCTGAATCAGTAACCACCTGCACAACATTGGTTGCCCCAACCTCCTCTATAGCCTCTTTCAAAATATTAAATTGGAATTCTGCATCCTTGCGCTTTCCAGAACAATCAATGGCTCTAAGGAAATATGGACCAGCTGAACATGTGACTATGATGTTTATAAGTGGCCGTTGTCTAATATCGGTCCACCCATCCATGATAATAGAGCAACCTGTTCTAATCCAACACTGTCTCATGTCCTCCATCACCACACTCACCTTAGAATATTCTTTTTCAAGGAGTGTAGTACGTAATTTATGTTCTCCAGGGGGAATGTATGAGGTACCAACATTTGCCACATCTCTAAACATTTGTTTGAAGTAGGGAGAACGTGCTACATGGAATGGGATAGCATGGGCATAGAAAAATTTGGCAATGGAAGAATCTGCCACATCTCGTGCTTGCACATTGAACATATTTTCAACTGTATTTTGCTGCTCACTAGAAGTAGCAGCCTTCCTCTTCCCTCTTGTGGAAATATGAACACCACCCGCACCACTACTACCACTACCAACACTAGGACTACCAAGCATAGAGGGCATAGGTGAGGTTGAATGTGCGGATTGAGTTTGCATAAGCTGATCCATAGGCCTTCCTCCGGCCTCCAAGTGCAATCTATAACACTCCATCCTCTCAAAATCTTTTATATCTTTACAACCCTTGACCCCATGGCCTCCAAAACCCAATAGATGAGAATAGACTCTTGTATAGCTCCCATTATATTTTTCTTTGCAAATGTGACATAGCCACAATCTACTACCCCCAGTGTTTTTCCCTTTGCCTTTGTCTATACGTGATGCTAGTTGAAGAAGAGGTTTTTTAGAATTAAAAGGGCCTTTTGCATATTTTTTCAAGTCTTCAGAAGGGATATCAAATGGGTTTGTTTGAGGCTGCCCCATATGAATTGATTGGTTTTCTTCCCCCCTCTCAACATCCGCACTATCTTCACTATTGCTGCTCATTTTGTTTTCTTTTGGTTTTTGCAAACTGAAAATTAAAAAAAAAAACAAAAAATCATACATTTTATCATTTTAACTTAGAAAAAAATGAAAAAAAATGAAAGATAATGAGAGATTAACTTACCTCTTTCACTTCTTTTGTTGGTTGCTTGCTTAATGCTCTCCTTTCTTCCTCCTAAGTGCTGGTTTTTCTTCTCCAACAACTCCTTCAAACCCTTCTCTTTCTCTTCTCACTTTTGCTCTTGGCTGCAATTTTATCTTGGCAAGTTAAAATGAGATCAAATGAAGGTAAAAACATGTTTTAAGTGGCCATATTAGGGTTGGGAAGGCGTGGGGGCCACAAAGCAATGTTTTAGAAAAGAAAAAATTTAAAAAAACTTTATTTTTATGTGTTTTTTTGCTGCTGTGCGATAGGGGACGGCCGACCGTCCCCGGGACGGTCGAGGGACGACTAGGCGTCCCCTATCCGTCCAGGGGACGGCCTGGCAGTCCCCTGTCCACTCGGGGACGTTTCTCTCAATCGGGGACGTCCCCGAATTTCGGGGACTTCTGGGGGACAGCTGACAGCCGTCCCCTACGCGTTTCCTGTCCCCGAAACGGCACCGGGACGGGGACGGGGGGAAAATACCCAGGGGACGCGTCCCCGTGTTTCCTTGGTCCAAAGTGAAGTGCTATGGCTGTCACGAGTTTGGCCACTATGTCAGCGATTGCCCGCAAAGGAAGAAAGGCAAGAAGCAAACAACAGCTTCAGCAAGTGCAGATGAGCTCTCTAGTAGAATGGAGGATGAGTTCGCTCTCATAGCTTGTATGGCTAGCTCAACCTCACAGGGTGTTTGGTATATAGATAGTGGGGCGTCATTTCATATGACAGGAGTTAGAGAGTACTTCTCCAGCTATAAGGAGAAGGACATCAGAATGCAGATTTCTATGGGGAACATGTCCAAGCTCAATCCAGTTGGGAAAGGGACTGTTCTATTTCAGAGGGAGAATGGTAAGCGGATTCCCATTCATGATGTGTTGCATGTGCCAGGCTTGGGTATGAATTTGATTTCCATATCTGTCCTTCAAGATAAAGGTTACAATGTACTCTTTAGAGGGGCAAGTGTGTTAATCAAGCACAAGGATTGGAAATCACCCATAGCTATTGGAGTTAGGAGCGGCCGGCTTTATAGGTTGCAGTTTGATACTCATAAGGCACTGATGAGCAGCAGTAATTCTAGAGATCAAGGAGAGCTATGGCATAGGAGGATGGGCCATATACATCATGGAGCACTTAAAATGCTTCGTGAGGCTGTGACAGGTGTTCCAGAGGTGAGCACAGAGCATGATGATGTTTGCAAGGGATGTGTGTTGGGGAAGTTTGCGAAAGCAACTTTTCCAAGGAGTGACACTAGATCCAAGGGTGTTCTTGATCTAGTACATTCAGACATATGTGGACCAATGTCGACGAAGTCTCTCGAGGATATGAGTACTTTGTTACTTTTATTGATGATTTTCTAGGAAGACCTGGATATACTTCTTGAAGACCAAGGATGAGGTTTTAATTCGCTTCCAAGAGTTCAAAGCTCTTGTGGAGAATTTGACAGGAGGAAGATAAAAGGTTCTTTGGCAAGACAATGGAGGCGAGTACAAGGGGAAAGAGTTCTAGGAGTTTTGTACTAAGGAAGGAATCAAGAGGGAGTGGACTATTCCTTACAACCCGCAACAAAATGGGGTTGTTGAGAGGAAGAATCTGTCTATATCGAGAGTGGCAAAACTATGTTGTATGA
Organism: Sequoia sempervirens; assembly: GCA_007258455.2. Lineage (NCBI taxonomy): Eukaryota > Viridiplantae > Streptophyta > Pinopsida > Cupressales > Cupressaceae > Sequoia > Sequoia sempervirens. Next base: position 328,619,843 of record VDFB02000017.1, on the reverse strand, counting down.
CCGGATATGACCGTTACTTATGGGCGAGCATGCGATGCAATGATTATTACATACAAAACAGGGTTCCACATAAGGTATTAGGCAAGATGACACCAGAGGAGGCGTTCTCAGGGAAGAAGCCAGATGTTAGCCACTTCAGGATATTTGGGAGTTTGGCATATTGTCACATTCCAGGTGCGACACGTTCCAAGTTAGATCAGACTGCAGAGAGAGGGTACTTTGTGGGGTACAGTGAAACCTCAAAGGCATATCGAATATTTCTTCCAAGGACCAGGAGGACTATAGTTAGGCGTGATGTCAAGTTCATGGAGGACAAGGCATTCAGGAGGGCCAAAAGATTTGCGGCCGGATGATCAGTGAAGCAGCTAATTAGAGCTCAAGGATCATTCCGCTAGATCAGGGCGGCGAAGCTTGAATGCGATTACTAGTACAAAGCACAAGCTTTCAGTGTACGAGAAATGCGTAGAAGTATGGAACAACGAGATCCAAGAGATGCATCGGTGATATGGAGGTTGATACTTCATCCTCACAGGTTGGTAGCGAGGAACCAACGGTCTAAAAGTGTTCTTTCGAGGAGGTTTGTGAGAGCTCCTAGGATGAGTAGTAGACAGCGGAGACAACCAGCCAGGTATGATGACTATATGGCATTAGTTAGTCAGTTGGTAGATAGTGAACCTTCTAGCTATCAGGAGGCTGCACAGCAACAAGTGTGGCAAGATGCAATGGTTGAGGAGTATACCTTAATAGTGCAGAACGATGTGTGGGAGGTTGTGCCTAAGACGGCAATGAGATAGAGGCGATGGACTGTCTACATTTGGATCTATAAAAGATCAAACGCGGTGCATATGTTGCTTGTCGAAATACAAGGCAAGGTTTGTGGCCAAGGGGTTCTCTCAGAAGGAGGGAATTGACTATGAGGAGACATTTGCTCCAGTGGCCAGGTATACTTCTATATGAGTCGTGATCTCTCTTGCAACACAGATGGGATGGCAGATCCATCAGATGGATGTCAAGACGGCGTTTCTTAATGGTGAATTGAAAGAGGAGGTATACATAGAACAACCAGAGGGCTTTGTGGCACACAGCAGTGAAGCCCACGTGTGCAGATTGAAGAGAGCTTTGTACGGACTCAAGCAGGCTCCCAGGGCGTGGTATGAGCGCATTGATAGATACTTGCAGGGAATGGGCTTCGTGAAGAGTGAAGCGGATGCTAACCTCTACTACTGGGTGGTTGGGGGTGAGGTTCTCATTCTTGTTCTTTATGTGGACGACTTGTTTTTAACAGGTTCACTAGGGCTCATAGAGGAGAGCAAGAGGGACCTTGCAACAGAGTTCAAGATGAAGGATTTGGGGCTTATGCACTACTTTCTAGGCATGGAGGTATGGCAGATAGATGGAGAGATTTTCCTTGGACAAGGGAAATACTGCATCGAAATCTTGAGGAGGTTCGAGATGGAGGATTGCATAGCCATGTCTACTCCTATGATCACGAATTGGAAGAAGGTAGAGACATCCAGGGAGAAGGATGTAGACCCCACCTTATACACGCAGTTGATTGGGTCTCTCATGTATTTGGTCAACACCAGGCTAGATATATCCTTTGCAGTAACTCTCTTAGTCAGTTCATGGTGAGCCGAAGAGAGTGCATTGGACAGCGACAAAGCATGTGTTGTGGTATTTGTGTGGTACAATCGAGTATGGAATCAAATATACTCGAGGTGATGGTATCAGGTTGATAGGCTATATTGACGCAGATTGGGCAGGCAGTACAACAGACAGGAAAAGCACTTCAGGGTGTTGCTTTAGCTTGGGATCAGGAGTTGTCTCTTGGTATAGCGAAGCAGAAGTGTGCTTTGAGTTAGAGGAATCTACATAGACTAGCATGGCGCGTGTGAGCGATATGGCTTCGGAAGTTGGTGCCTTGTTTGGTCGAGGGTTGAGATACTGATACACTGCAACAATCAGAGTTGCATCAAGTTGATTGAGAATCCGGTGTTTCATGATAGGTCTAAGCATATAGACATCAGATATCATTCATCAGAGATTGTGTACAATGGCGGATTGTTCGACTACGGTATATACCTCTGGTCGGGTACAGAACATTTTGACTAAGGCATTGGGGAAGGCGAAATTCATCTTCTTCAGAGATAAGTTGGGTGTCATGCAGAACACCTTCCTCGCTAAGAGGGAGTGTTAATTTATGTAGCTTGGACATGTGTCTCCATTCCCAAGTAGTGTTATTTAATTATTTAATTATTTTCTAGAGACCTCCAGAAAGGGCTGAGTTGTCTAGATAATTATGTAATTAAATAAATTGATTTCCCTAGAGACTTCTAGAATCCAGTTAGTTAGGGTTGTTAGAGTCTATTTAATCTTAGCCATTGATTGAGATTAAATCATGGCCATTGGTTTTCCAATGAGAAAAGTATAAAAGGGGATCAATGGGCATTTGGAGAACACACAAGTATAGAGTTGAGAAAGACTTGCAGTGATAGCAAGTAAATTTGCAGTGAGAGCAAATAGTCTTGCAGTGTTAGCAAGGGCGCAGTGTTAGCGTTGGGGATAGCAGCTGTGGAGTTTCAGCAGGAGAAATTGAGGGAAGAATTTCCGGAGAAGAATATTGCCGGAGCTCTGCCAGTAAGAGGCAAGCAGTTTTGTATTCCTTAATTTGCTGAAGTTTAATATAATTCCTCATCTGCAGTAGTGGTTTTCCCTTCGGGGTTTTTTTACGGACAATTTGTCCAAAAATATTGTGTTCATTATTGTGAATGTTTTCTTATCTATTTCTGAGTTTTATTGGTGAAGTTGCAGTTGTGTTATTTTTCGATATTTGCTGAGAATTAATTTTTCAGAGTCAAATAATCTATGTATTAGATAGGAGATTAATAATCAGTAACTGCAATAAAATTTTCACAGGACGGTCAGTCAATCACCCACAAAGAAAGCTATTGTTCAAACTTGAACAGATCTGCTCCCATGTCTTATTGGAACACTCCAAATTTAAAGGATGGATGCGGAGAACCTATGAATTAGAAGGAAAAACAGTCTCAATGAAATTAGTAATTGACGCTTATAGACCTCTTGTTCACTGCAACCAAGACTCAGAAATACTGTTTAGCGCCTGTTAACAAACTGCCATAGCAAGCCCTATTCCTACAAATCATGCATTTCAATAATATATATATATAGGCTAAACATCATAGAACCAAGATTGAAGAATCAAGATCTGAGGAGATCAGAAAAAACAACATTATCCGCAAAATCTTCTAACTACAGAGACAGCAACAAAACCCCCCAAATAGAAACCACGAATATTGGTTGCCTTAAAATCCACCTATACATATAAGTGGTAAATACGACAGCGCTTACCGTGCATTTTGTGCTTTTCAATACCAGAAGAATGGTTGTATATATACACAGCTCTAACAAGACTTTTTGGTTTTGCGTGTCCCTACCCTCCTTCTAGGGGATGTGTTAAAACCTCCTTTTGTCTACTGAGGTGCATGTACTTACAGTCCCATTGACATATTTGTTAAATTTTAATATACTTTTTTTCTTTCAATGTGTTGTTGATCATGACAATGTTTATTAGGCAATTTGTAAAATTTTAATGGCTCAAGAGCACCCGTGTAAAAACATTGTAGGATGGAGGAGCTTGGTTTCCAAGGATTCTCGGTCATGAAGGTGCTGGGTATATATAGCACAACCTTATATCCCATGCATAGCTAAAATATGGATGCAGTCAATTTTGATTTATAAATAATATTAGATATGAAGGTTGAGTTGAATGGTGACTGCAGGGTTGTAGAAAGTGTGGGGTGCCAGGTTACAGAGCTTAGCCCTGGAGATCATGTTATTCCATCGTACATGGCAGAATGTAGAGAATGTGAGCTTTGTGTTCGAGGCAAGAACAACATCTGTGAAGTTTTTAGATTCAACTTCATGAGTGGAGTTGCATACAGTGATAAGAAATGTCGTTTCTCTATTAATGAAAAACCTATCCATCATTTCTTTGGACTTTCAACATTCAGTGAATATACAGTGGTGCATGCATCATGTGTAGCGAAAGTGAATCCTGAAGCCCCATTGGACAAGATCTGTTTGCTGGGATGTGGGGTATCAGCAGGTATGCAAACAATATTATGGTTGTTGCCTTATGCTCATGTCTTAAATTAGGCTTAGAAAAGAGGGCTTATATTGATTTATAGGATTTGGAGCTGCTTGGAATATTGGGAAGGTGAGGCCTGGCGAATCGGTGGCAATATTTGGACTGGTACTATTGGCTTGGCTGTAAGTTTTTTCTATGGAAGCTATAACAAGTGATGAAATTGTTGATTCTGGGAATTTTCCTGTTTCAACTTCCTCAGTGAACCTATGTTTATACAGACTGCAGAAGGGGCCCGACTTGCTGATGCTACTAGAGTACTTGGCATTGACATTAATCCCCAAAAGGAAGAAATATGTACAAAATCACTATTTTCTACCATTCTTTAAATGAATTAAAATATTCTTTTGTTTTATTTGCAAGTTTTGACATTGCTCTTCACAAAGTGAAACTGATGGCATTTTCATGCTTTAATTGCTGGGATGTGAAGCCCAACGGTCACATGACCGTTCGTAATCTCCAAGCTCTTCGTATTCGAAGAGCTTAGCTTTGTATAAATACAAGAATACAGTCCATGTATCATATAACTGATAATACAAGTTTTCCCCGCTTTCCCGTGGATGTAGCCATTTATGGTGAACCACGTAATTCATGTTGTGTCTTATTTTTGTCTGTCTATGTTTTCTATTAGTTATGTTTTTATCTGCTCTTTAATGCTCATCATTAATAGCTAAACAATTTGGGGTGAACGAATTCTTGAATCCATCAAATTTTGACAAGCCCATTCAAGAGGTTTGTAATTACAACAATTACTTTTCTACTTGTATTTTCTTTCATTTGTATATAGAGTTGGTTTCTTGTTTGGGCATTTCTGGTAGCTGTTAGTCCCGAGGTTTGATTGGGTATTTCCGTCCCATTCATTTGATCACTTGTGGACATAAATATAATCTGTTTCGTTGGGCATTCCACAACCTGGTATAGAATTTGTTTATGATAACAGTAAATAATTGTTGATTTCCAATTTGTGGTAAGATTCAGGCACATTTTAAATTTTATTAAAAACTATTGAATTGCTTTGAGTACAGATGAGTGTAGTCCATATGCAAGAGTGCAGAATATATACAGCAGATAATCTGCATTAGTGGCATCTGGCGTGCTTTTACTAAGCAATCGTTATGATGACAGGTGATCAAAGAAATGACTAAAGGAGGAGTGGATTCAAGTTATGAATGTATTGGAAGAGTTATTAGTTATGCTTGCAACTCTTCAATGTGCTCACCTTGTATAATTTCTTATACAAATTTCCTGTCATTGTCATTGGTGTGAATCTTGCGAGTATTTTCACTTATTTTCTTAATGTATCAGAGATGGAAGCATTTTGGGAAATATCGGGAGTGATTTAAAACTCTTTGGAGACATGATCTCAACTCTGCTTACTATTCTATTTCAATGTTTTACTATAGCCATGTTTGTTTTTCAAATGTCAGGTATGGGGGAGAGCAGTGATATTGGGTATAGACGAAATTGATAAAAAGATGTGTTTCAGCCCACTAGAGCTTCATGATGGCCGGAAGTTAAAACTTGCGCCTTTTGGGGGTTTCAAGATTTCTGATGTACCCAAATTGGTGGATAGATTCATGAACAAAGTATTTCTTATTGTTTCTTACATGCCCTGTTGTTTTAGTTGAATTTTCTTCAATTTCATTTGTCTTTCACATTCAAGTTTCAGCATTAGTAGACCAGTAAAATTCGTATGATTGCAGGAATTTGATTTAGACAAGTACGTGACTCAGAGAATGGAATTCTCAGATATCAACACAGCATTTCAATTGTTGTTGGAAGGGAAATGCTTAAGATGCGTCCTGAAAATGCAAGTAGATTAAAAGGGTGAGAAATGATGCAGAACAAGAATCTGGGGCCTCATTGGAGGCATAAAACTTCAACTATCTCCAAGGTTTTTAATTGTCATTATGTGGCTTTTATCTGGATAGTAAGTTTCGTAACTTTGTAGGGGTGAGTAGCTTTCAGAGACAAATGCACTTGCATCTTATATATCAATATATTTAAAGGTATTCTTAATCAATCTATTTGTAGAAATAGCAGATCTCAATTAAAGAATAAAATTTTGAAATAATTAATGGATTAAAAATTAAAAAATCGAGAATTACAAGAGGATTGGAAAAGCATGTTGGAGACACAAATGTTCAATATAAAGTTTAAAAAAAGCAATGTTAAAATAATAAATTATGGAGGGATGTTTAAAGGATAAGGATATTATTTATTTTAAATACTTAATAAGAGGTTTTAAGTATTTAGTTCAATTTGTTGGTTAGGATTTAGGAAATAAAGTGTCATGTAGCTTTCAAAGGAAACAATTGTAACAATAAAATATGGCTTAAAAAATAGTAATTAATTGTAAAACTATATAATTATTGGTCACAATGATAAAAAAAGTTAAGCAATCACATCTATAGAGTTTATATTGGGAGGTCTTGATCGTCCAAATTGTCCTAGTCTCTATTATGTATATATTTTTCCATCATTAATTGGCTCCTAGCCGAGGTAAGCATTGTCGCAATTTTCTTGAGGTTGTTAGTTTAGAACTTTATAATGTACTTATGTTTATAAATCAATCATATATATGATGAAATAGCAAGTGTTAGATGAGAGAACTTGTTAAGTCATTTGAGATGGTTTGTGTTGAGAGGATGTTAATGAGTATTGGTGAAAGATATATATTTTTCTGTTTATAAAAAATACAAAATATTAGTTAAATGACATTTAAAAAATCATAAACAATAGTAGATAATTGATATTTAGAAGCTAGGTTTGGTCGATGAGTTTAAACATTTGCTCACTAAACACATGTAATGTGAAATTACACTAAGAAAAACATTGACAAAAAATAGAGAATTGATGTACCTAAAAGGGTTGGAATAGTTTTGAATGGATGCATCTTCTATGAATGGCTCAATTTTTGGGCATGCATGGATTGTTTTATGGAGAACTAATAAGAGGCAAGTCTTGAAAAACTTTTGAAAACTATAGCTAAAAACTGGAAAATCTTTGAATTGGTTGAAAATTTATATGGATTTTTTCTTAGTTGATTTTAAGACCACTTTTCTATTGGATTTTTTTTTTCTTCTTTTTTACATTTTCACCCTTTTTTTAATATTGTGAAACATATATCATTCAAAACAACCCAAAAATTTAGAGGATTTGTATAGGCTATAGAGACTTGATTTATACCGTGAATAAAAAATATTGATCTTCTCAATATTAATAAAATTTATTGCTCAATTACATTTAAATGGATTATATGTATTTAGTGTGTGTTCAATTACACTAACTCCTACATGTTTAAAATTGGTAATTGATGACACTCACATTACATTTATTGATCATTTAAATTCAAATGGTTGTTGTCAAATGTTATTTCAAGTTGTATCATCCATTTGCAATTCTAACATGTCTTGGTATTTAAGGGTTAATTATACTTCAAGTTAAAATTGAGGATATGATAGTCTAACATGTAATTTATTTGTAGGTAATTGAGATCAAATTTGGTAACATCATATTTTGTTCAATGTTGAGAAGAGTAGATGTTCATTCATATGGTTGTTGTTTAATTGATGGTTCTTGTACAATTACACTGAATTTTACATGTATTAAATTATTGTTTCAATTTATATATAGCCTTGTTCGATTACATTGACTTTTACTTTTATTAAATTTTTATTTCAATTTATATATAACCTTATTCAATTACATTCAAGTACAATTACACTAACTATTACATGCATATGGTTTTTGTTCAATTACACTAACTATTACATGAATTAAATTGTTATTTCAAATTATATATAACCTTGTACATATATATTAGTTTGCAAAATAATTCTAAGTATTTACAAATATTTATGTTATAATGTTGTTTCAAGTAATATATAATTTTTATTTATATATAATCCATAACTAATATATTCACAACTTTCTCATGTGATAAAACACCTCGATTGATGCTATATATAGCTATGTATATTCCTGGATCATAAACAAGGCTATAAAATTAATAATGATACAATTTATTTATTTCAGATTTATGAAAACCTTTACCAAATAGAAGAACACGCTCATTTAGTTGTATGTATAAAATGCAATCAATTATGATACATGGTATTCAAATTATTTTTTAGTTAACTTTCATTATGTTTAAATGCTATTCCAATTTTAACATTCATACAACAACTCTCAAATAAGACTAATACTTCCTATGAAATGTATGACTGGTAATATTTTTGAAAGAAACCATGACATATATATGAATCATAAACATAATTCAAACAATTTTATCAATTTTATAAATAGAACATCTCTCAAATATACATACTTTGGGCATATATGAATCATAAACTTAAATCGAATTGTTTCATCAATTTTATTATCATAACAACTCTCAAATATACATATTTTGGACAAATTAGAATCACAAACATAAATCAAACATATTCATCAAACTCTCAAATATACATACTTTGGAAGCTGAAACATGTATGTAAGAAGTTAAAACAAGTGGCTAATATTGTGAAATGTGCAATGTAAAATCAATAGGTGTGTTTGAAGATGCAACATGAGCAATGAAACTATGAAATGTGTAATGCGGAATTCAAATTGAATTATATGGAATTGAGGATATTTTGTGGAGTGAGTAGAAGTATTTTGAATTGTTGAAGAGAATTTGTATTAGGCATAAATGTGATTAATGAGAGAAGTGATGAAATCTAATTTGAATATACCACATATCATTCTAATTTGAGAGGTTGTTATGTGAGGGTTTGAATTGGGTTGAGAATATTTATTAATGGTTGATAGAAATTGAAAGATTGACTTAGTAGCATTTATTTGCTTTGAGAGGCGTAAGAATATTTAAAATGGGGTGTATTTGAAAAATTAGATTGCACAAAATAAATAGCACGTATAATGTTTAATATTGTTATTATCTTGTAAATTAATATATAATGGTTAGCCTAAGAATTTTTTTCAATTATTATAGGGTAAACCTAAGAATGTTTTAGTAATTGTGTATGGTGGAGATGAAATTTGGTCAGCTAGGGTTGAAAAGTAGAACAATTTTATTTGTAAAATGTAATTAGGAGTTCAACAAATGTCATGTCCATGGTAGATGAAATCTATACTAATTGTGTGCATATTTTATCATATTTTTGTAAAAGTGGTTTAATATTGGATATATTTTAGCAGTAGTTTAAAGCTAGTGGTCCCATGAATTCAATTTTGCAATTCAAGTTAAGAGTTTGAGCTCCAAAATTTAAGAAACAAATTGGAGTACTTCAATAAAAATTAATAAATAAATAAAAATTCTCTCCTTTTTTTTAGGAATTTAAAATTTTAAGTGATAGACATGTGGCAGAAAAAATTCTTAAACTGTAGGGGAATTTCCAACCCCACCTCAATTTCACCTGCTGAAATTTGTAGTCATAAAAGCTAGGGGCTGCTATTTTTGATGAAAAGATTCCAATTAATTCTCTAGCATAATTTTTTTTGCTTCATGAAATAACTTGATCCAAGAAAATAGAAACCCAAACCCAGAAAACTATATGGAGGGGGGCTTCCTTGAAAATCTCAGCGTATGCTGCTTAGTATTTTTAGGAATATTTTAAAGTTCTTGGTCCCATGGATTTAATTTTACAATTCTGCTTAAAATTTCAAGCTCCAAAATTTTAGGAATGAATTGTAGTGCTTTGATAAAAAATAATAAATAAATCAAAATTCTCTCATTTTTATTTTCTAATAAGAATTTGAAATTTTAGATGAAAGACAACTGGTATAAAAAACTCCTAAGCTGTAGGGGTAATTTCTAGCCCCACCCCAATTTCACCAGCTGAAAGATTCATTTCTAAAAGGTAGGGGCTCCTATTTTTCTGGAAAAGATTCCAGTTAATCCCGTAGCACAATTTTTTTTTTAGCATGGGACCCCCTGCTCCATGAAAATAGAAGCCCAAGCCCCCATGGGACCATACAGTAAGTATCTATTCCCATTCACCTATATTTTAAAAAATAGAAAGTAATCTCAAACATTGATTGAACCCATGATTGATGTGATATGTATTTCTGTTAGCAAAATAAACTATTTTGAATGCAACATTACTCCAATGATTATCAACCAGTGAGACCAAGATTGTCATGTCAACTCCTATCCCAACTGTGGAGCCACCGTCGGCCCCTCTCCCCTAATACCTTTATAAAAGATATTAAACCTCTGAACCATGAATGAAACACATCTAACAGAAAGCGTTATCTCTGATCTGAGCACCAATAATTCTTGTACTTCCCTGACCTCTCTTTTCTGGTTACCTGAAATCCGTGTTCTTAGCGATCTGTTGCGGACCCATCGACCGCAAAATTTTCCACAACACGAGGCAAATCTCACAGTTTATTCTACAATGGACAAATTCACATTTGATTATAATAATGAATAATTAATTATTATTCAGCTGTCCATATCCTATCGATAAATATATTTATTCCGTTTCCCTGCCATTCCCATTATTTCAACATCAAATTTCAAGACATGCTGCGAGGAAGGATAATGAATGCATGGAAACTTTCCCGCCCAGATGCTGCCTAATTATTCAGTGAAAGCAGGACAACATTTTCTTCACCTCTCGTGCGTTGATTAAGAGAGATTGGAGTGTGTACAATCAGAAGTTAGAACATACTTTGACCTCAGCAAATCAAGGCAGGATGGCGTCCGGTGCAGGAGGAGGAGGAGGAGAGGTCATCACTTGTAAAGGTAAGCGCAACAAGCATGAATAAATAAGTATATTCAACTGAAATTCTGACTAAACGAAGTGTGATGGTATTTTTCTCGTAATTACAGCTGCAGTAGTATGGGAGGCAGGGCAAGCTTTAAGCATGGAGAAAATCCAAGTGGCTCCTCCCCAAGCCAAAGAAGTTCGAATCAAAATTACCCATACTTCGCTATGCCATACTGATATCTATTTCTGGAAAGGAAAGGCATGTGTACTACACCTTCTATGCTTCACTCACACAAATACTTAATATCGTCAGTTTACATGGTATTTTTTGGTGTTTCCCTTTTTTTTTTTGGGTAGATATGACAGGAAGTAACTGTCGTGCATCATCAGTTAGGTGCGACAGTCTGAGTCATCAATCACCCACAAAGAAAGTTATTCTTCAAACTTGAACAGATCTGCTCCCTGTCTTATTGAAACACTCCAAATTTAAAGGTTGGATGCGGAGAACCTATGAATTAGAAGGAAAAACAATCTCAATAAAATTAGTAATTGACACTAGACCTCTGTTCACTGCAACCAAGACTCAGAAATACTGTTTAGCGCCTGTTAACAAACTGCCATAGCAAGCCCTGTTCCTACAAATCATGTATTTCAATAAAATATATAGGCTAAACATCGTAGAAGATTGAAGAATTAAGATCTGAGGAGATCAGAAAAAACAACACACAAAAAAGACAGCAGTATAAGGGTAAGGTCTCATGGAGGGGGCTTCCTAAAAAATTGCAGTGAGTGCTGTTGAGATTTTTCTTGAAGTTGGCAGTCTCATGATATTAATAGTGCAATTCAGCTTAAAATTTTAACTCCAAAATTTAAGGAATGAACTGCAGTGCTTTGATAAAATATAATAAATAAATAAAAATTCTCCCATTTTTATTTTGTGATAGGAATTTAAAATTTTAGATGATAGACAAATGGCAGAAAAAATTTCTCAGCTGTAGGGATAATTTCTATCCCCACCTCAATTTCACCAATTGAAATCTGCAGTCCTAAAAGGTAGGGGCAACTATTTTTGAAGAAAAGATTTCAACTAATCCTGTAACATAATTATTTTTTCTCATAAAACGAACTCATGATAATAAATGCCCAAACCCCATGAGACCTTACTGTAAGACTGCTTATTCCCCATTCCAGAGTGTAATTTACAGTCGGAAAAAGAAGATGTCTTTTCCCCAAAAACAGCGATACGGATCTCTCTATCCACCATAACACTATCCGCAAAATCTTCTAACTACAGAGACAGCAATAAAACCTCCCAAATACAAACCACGAATAGCGACTAAGCAGGAAACCCAATGTGTAGTGGGAAAGATGTATCTAGTTCTGAGAAAGTATTTCAAAGCAGGAAACCCAATGTGTAGTGGGAAAGGTCTATCTAGTTCCGAGAAAGTATTTTGATCGTATTTATTAATTAATTCAAAATATTTTCCATAGATTTTATAGGGATAGTTAATACTTAGAATTTTAGCTGAAATATTATTTCAGCGTATTAGTAATATAACACTAATGAAATCGCCGATAAATGGCTGGGTCCCCACTACACACGATACCGCTATTCGTTGCCTTAAAATCCACCTCTACATATAGGTGGTAAATACGACCGCGCTTACCGTGCATTTTGTGCTTTTCAATACCAAAAGATAGTCATCCTAGACGGCTTTATTGATTTAGCTTGTAATGATCATTCTTGTATGATTTAAGAGTGACAGGGCATGACCTTGGTTGAGTTCGTCATATTTTACTGATACAGAAGAATGGTTGTATATATATACACAGCTCTAACGAGGCTTTTTGGTTTTGCTTGTCTCTACCCTCCTTCTAGGGGATGTGTTAAAACCTCCTTTTGTCTACTGAGGTGCATGTACTTACAGTCCCATTGACATTTTAGTATACTTTTTTTCTTTCAATGTGTTGTTGATCATGACAATGATTATTAGGCATTTTGTAAAATTTTAATGGCTCGAGATCACCCGTGTAAAAACATTGTAGGATGGGGGAGCTTGGTTTCCAAGGATTCTCGGTCATGAAGGTGCTGGGTATGTATAGCACAACCTTATATTCCATGCATAGCTAAAATAAAGATGCAGTCAATTTTCATTTATAAATAATATTAGATATGAAGGTTGAGTTGAATGGTGACTGCAGGGTTGTAGAAAGTGTGGGCTGTGAGGTTACAGAGCTTAGCCCTGGAGATCATGTTATTCCATCGTACATGGCAGAATGTAGAGAATGTGAGCTTTGTATTCGAGGCAAGAACAACATCTGTGAAGTTTTTAGATTCAACTTCATGAGTGGAGTTGCATACAGTGATAAGAAATGTCGTTTCTCTATTAATGAAAAACCTATCCATCATTTCTTTGGACTTTCAACATTCAGTGAATATACAGTGGTGCATGCATCTTGTGTAGCGAAAGTGAATCCTGAAGCCCCATTGGACAAGGTCTGTTTGCTGGGATGTGGGGTATCAGCAGGTATGCAAACAATGTTATGGTTGTTGCCTTATGCTCATGCCCTATATTAGGCTTAGAAAAGAGGGCTTATATTGATTTATAGGATTTGGAGCTGCTTGGAATATTGGGAAGGTGAGGCCTGGCGATTCGGTGGCAGTATTTGGACTGGGTACTATTGGCTTGGCTGTAAGTTTTTTCTACGGAAGATATAACGAGTGATGAAATTGTTGATTCTGGGAATTTTCCTGTTTTAACTTCCTCGGTGAACCTATGCTTATGCAGACTGCAGAAGGGGCCCGACTTGCTGGTGCTACTAGAGTACTTGGCATTGACATTAACCCCCAAAAGGAAGAAATATGTACAAAATCACTATTTTCTACCATTCTGTAAATGAATTAAATTATTCTTTTGTTTTATCTGCAAGTTTTGACATTGCTCTCCACAAATTGAAACTGATGGCATTTTCATGCTTTAATAGCTAAACAATTTGGGGTGACCGAATTCTTGAATCCATCAAATCTTGACAAGCCCATTCAAGAGGTTTGTAATTATAACAATTACTTTTCTACTGTATTTTCCTTCATTTGTATATAGTGTCGGTTTCTTGTTTGGGCACTTCTTTGTAGCTGTTAGTCCTCAGGCTTGATTGGGTATTTCCCTCTCATTCATTTGATCACTTGTGGACATAAATATAATCTGTTTCTTTGGGCATTCCACCAACCTGGTATAGAATTTTCTTATGATAACAGTACATAATTTTTGATTTCTACTTTGTGGTAAGATTCAGGCACATATTATAATTTTATTAAAAATTATTGAATTGCTTTGAGTACAGATGAGTGTAGACCATATACAAGAGTGCAGAATATATACAGCAGATAATCTGCATTAGTGGTACCTGGCGTGTTTTTACTGACTAAGCAATCGTTATGATGACAGGTGATCAAAGAAATGACTAAAGGAGGAGTGGATTCAAGTTATGAATGTATTGGAAGAGTAGAAGTTATGCTTGCAACTCTTCAATGTGCTCACCCTGTATATTTCTTATACAAACTTTCTGTCATCGTCTTTGGTGTGAATCTTGCGAGTTTTTTCAGTTATTTTCCTAATGTATCAGAGATGGAAGCATTTTGGGAAATTTCGGGAGTGATTTAAAACTCTTTGGAGACGTGATCTCAACTCTGCTTATCTCTATTCTTTTTCCATGTTTACTATAGCCATGTTTGTTTTTTAAATGTCAGGTATGGGGCAGAGCAGTGATATTGGGTATAGATGAAATTGATAAAAAGCTATGTTTCAGCCCACTAGAGCTTCATGATGGCCGGAAGCTAAAACTCGCGCCTTTTGGGGGTTTCAAGATTTCTGATGTACCCAAATTGGTGGATAGATTCATGAAAAATGTATTTCTTATTGTTTCTTACATGCCCTGTTGGTTTAGTAGAATTTTCCTCGATTTCATTTGTCTTTCACATTCAAGTTTCAGCATTAATGGACCAGTAAAATTCGTATGATTGCAGGAATTTGATTTAGACAAGTATGTGACTCAGAGAATGGAATTCTCAGATATCAACACAGCATTTCAATTGTTGTTGGAAGGGAAATGCTTAAGGTGCGTCCTGAAAATGCAAGTAGATTAAAAGGGTGAGAGCAGGACAAGAATCTGGGGCCTCATTGAAGGCATATAACTTCAACTATCTCCAAGGTTTTTAATTGTCATTATGTGGCTTTTTTATGGGTAGTAAGTTTCGTAACTTTGTATAGGTGACTAGCTTCAAAGACAAATGCACTTGTTCCATCTTTTTATTTTCTGAAAACAAAAATAATTTCATGTAGTTTTTATAGAGCATTTGGGTGTTTTCGCTTTGCTGGGAGAACGGGAAGGAATGAAAGATTGACCTTAGAAATGTAAAGACAAGCATTGGCTGAAATTTACATTTACGGACTGTTAGTTTTCTTTCATGCTGTCACAACAATTTCTCTCCATTTTTCTATCCGAGTTCTGCTGTTTATAACATGTTCCTCCCCCTTAGCTATGTACAGTTGGGTTTAACTAGCAAGTATGTATTAAAGGCATAATATTACATATTCCAAAGCGAAGCAACAGAGGCTCTGCCTCGGTTGAATTGGAAATAGCATATGGGTCTGTTTTGCAAGACAGAGAATGACGTATATTTGGAGGCAGAGCAACTAGAACTCTGCACCAATTTATTCCAGCGGAGCAGGTACGCCTCTGCATGAAGAACCCTCACATTTCTTGGAGTTGTACAGTAAATCATTTTAATTGAGATTAAGAAATGGTCTTCAATGGAATTTAGGCTCAGGAAACCTTCCTTACTGTATCGGATGTTTATGAAGAGCTCGTACCAACGAAGAAATTTTTTTAACTTCTAAGACATTAATACCATGTGCCTGTTGTGTTTGCCTCGAGACGTTAACTTTTGAAGAGTATATTATATTTTTCTATCTCCTATATAGATCTTTGTCTATTTGTAAAATCTGTCCTTTGGGTACTACAATTTTAAAAAAATAATAATTTGCATCAATTACCAATTTAATCAATCAAACATTTTTTATCTAAATTTAAAGTGTTAATCACAAGTTCTTCATTCATCATGGTGACGATAAATCAACATCATCATTTATATGTTTACATCCAAAATTGTCAAGCCACTATGATTAGAGTCATCCCTAGGCCTAGACCTAAACCTCAAGGGTTCATGGCAACCCTTCTTATGTATCCCTTCATGGGAATCAGAGGTTTCGTAGTTCACCCCACAATGTTAGGGGGAGTTCATTCTCTCCTCTTGCATTAGATCTTTGATCTCACTTTTGACCCATGATTATTAATTAATTACATGTAAACTATCAACTTAAACAATTATAATATAATGGTAATAACTTTGTTATCAAACGTTGGTCCAATGCCAAATATTAGCAATTCTTAGTGTACAAACATGCACAAATAGATAGGGATCATACATACCATAATCCCAAGATCACATAAATAATGAATGTTTGGATCATACATCACACATACAGAAGGTGACTAACTCATACACATCACAAGTACAATAGTGCTTGACACATTTACCTTATTGTACAAGTACAATAATGAATATTGAATAGCTCATACCCATCACAAATACAATTGTGACAGACTCATATGCACATCAAATGTACAACAAAGACTAGCTCATACACAATAAGGTGAACATGAACTCTATTCAATATTCGTATTGTACTTTTAGTGATTGGCTCATATACATATCACAATACCACAATGACCAACTCATACACACATTACAAGTACAATGTTGCCTAGCTCATATATACATCACACATACAACAATGATTAGCCCCAACACATCACAAGTACAATGGTGCCTAGCTCATATGTACACCACAAGTACTATAATGATTAACTCCAACACATCATATATACATAGTGACTAGCTCCAACACACATCACATATAAACAACTTGTTGACACATCCACAATGGCTAACTAACACATGTCCATAATGCATCTTAGATAGAGAAGAATATCAGTGTATTGTGCACTACATTGTGGGTCTCGTCCTTTCCTCCAGTCTTTTGCACTATCAAACAACTAGAAAGAGGATTTAGTGCATCTCATACTACGTTAGGGGTCTATCATCAACCCAACAAGGCCAAGTATACAATTTGACAACTCGAAAGGGTATTTAGTGCATCTCATACTACATTGTGGGTCCATCATCCATCCCAAGGCTTTCCATAAGTAATGAACCTATCCAACTCGATGGATTCCAACTTCCATCGCCTATAGGTCACCAATAAGTATGTCCACCCAAGAAGAAGTAGCTTTTGATATATACCACCTTATGACCTTAATGATATTGTTAGCTATTTATTCACAATCCTGGATTACACTTGGCACTCATCACCCTTGTACTATAGGTGACTACCAGTGAACCCTCGTAATACAACGATTAGCTTCAATTATCATTACCTGCACGGTAGGGTAACTATTTGTGCAATTGTTATCTTATCAAATCTCAGATAGCCCCTAGCAATCCACCTCTATGAACCAAGTGAATGCCAACTAATCCAAAAGATACAACAGTAGCTCTAAGCATCCATCATTAGCATGGTCCAATGAAAACTTGTTAATTTTTATTGTATCATATCCAAGGTAGCCCTAACAATCCACCTTCGTGAACCAAGTGACTGTTGACTAATCCCTAGCAATAGTCTAGACATCAATCATTGGCATGGTTGAATGACTGCCTATCACCGATCAAATACCTTAGAGGTTCACACTTGGGTGGTTCATACATAACAAAATTCACAATACTGGTCAAGTGGCCTAAAAAAGCATATCTTAATCAATAGATCCAAGAGCCTATACACAGAGACCTCTAGATATGGAGTTGGATTTCACAAACACATAAGAGTTACATAGAACCAACATGAGATGGCCTTTACCCAACATGTACATATAATCAAATATTGACTATAAAATAGTCAAATTGATACTTCATTCAACTTATGATTCAAAAACACATTATTGATTAAATACAAGTGATTAGATTTTCTTAACTCGTTCATACCACTACTGAATTTGACACCATTTTCCGATGGACATTCTTTGGTGGTTCGACAAATCTTTGTCGAAAAAGCGACAAAATGACGAAAACATTTTTGTCGTATTTTCATCGCACGTCCGACGATGAATTAAACGTCGAACTAACGGCGCATATTCGTCGGTTGTCCACATCATAAAATGACTTGGATGTTTGTAGGAATATCAACGAAATGGGCGTCGAAAGAACACCTGAAGTTCGTCACCATTTCGACGAAATGGGAAAGTATTTACGACAAAGCCTTCGTCGCAGCTAAGCAACTTCGCCGGTGAAGTTCGTCGAAATTGCGATGAAATGGCCAAGGAGTTACGACGAAGCTTTTGTCGCAGCCAAGCAACTTCGTTGGACCTTTTCTGTGGTTCGTCGGTGAAGTGCATCGAAAGTGCGACGAAATAGCCAAAGAGTTACGACGAAGCCTTCGTCGCAGCCAAGCAACTTCATAGGACCTTTTATGTGGTTCGTCGATGGACTTCGTCGAAATTGCGATGAAATGGCCAAGGAGTCACGACGAAGCCTTCGTCGCAGCCAAGCAACTTCGTCAGACCTTTTTTGTGGTTCGTCGGTGGACTTCGTCAAAATTGCGATGAAATGTACAAGGAGTTACGATGAAGCCTTCATCACAACTATAGCAACTTCGTCGAACTTTTTCGGTGATTCATCGGTTGTGTTCGTCGAAATTTTGACGAAACAAGCAATTTTTTTTTTAAAAAAATATTCGTTGAAATGTACCATCGGTGAGAGATCAATCAAGTCACGTCCCTTTGTATTCAAATCTCGGGCAATTATTTAATTATGTCATTTTCCATGTTTATTAGACACTTGCTGAGATGTCATGTAGTTTTGTCGACGCCTTGAGTCTCTTCGACAGTCAATATTACATATCGCTTTGGTGTCACACAGTCTCATTGATGTTCTAAGTCTCACCAATAGCCAATAGATCATATGTCGCTATGGTGTCATGCAGTCATATCAACGTTCTGAGTCTCCCCGATAATTATTCCTTCGCTCTTAAGTGTATCTCTACAATTCTCACTAATGATAACTTTTCGCTGTGACTTTGGGGGTCGCCGGGACTTTCCTTCGACTACTTAATAGCTTACAATCAAATTTGAGCTTGAAATTACAAAACATAATATCATGCCAATTAATTTTACCATTGATATTCCAGACCTTCAACTTATGGCAGAATAAGTACCAAATTTCCTGAGTATAAAAACATTCAAAAAGAATTGTAATGCAATATTGTCAGGGATCTTATATGTGATGTATTAAATCTGTTATAAACCTCTAGATGCTTATGAATTTGACTCCTGCAATGGATATATGGCATTGATTTAATTCTACCATTGATATTCCAGACCTTCAACTTATGGCAGAATAAATACCAAATTTCTTGAGCATAAAAACATTCAAAAAGAATTGTAATGCAATATTGTCAGGGATCTTATATGTGATGTATTAAATATGTTATAAATCTCTAGATGCTTATGAATTTGACTACTGTAATGGATATATGGCACTGATCTAAGTTGTAATTATTAGTGTAGTTTAGTATTTGTTTGTCTTTGCCTAGAGCTTGCTACAAATTGCAAATCATTGACTATCTTATACAATGGATTGTGTTTAGTTATTTCACGCTCCAGATAGTTGATATTGTCTATGAACAGCCAATTCTAGTTGATATTATCTTATCGTGTTGAGCTATTAAGTGAGATCATCTACTATTGTTAATGTTGTTTATAATAATGGTGCAAAGGTTGTAAACACATTAAGGGATCACCTCCTCGCATCTTGTAGAGTCCTGAAGTGTAGGAGGCTTTTAAAGTCCTTGTCAGTTGGTCCAAGTCCTTCGAGCTGCCTTCGATTGGAATTGGCAATTCCATAGGTAGATTAGAAGACAAACCTGGTTACATTGTAAAAAGAACCAACATACACGTCAACACTGAACATCCACCTCTACGACTGATTTTTTAATCTTTTATGATCACATGAAACATAAAACACACTAATTTCAAGGTTGTTAACATCACTATTGAAATGTTTTTATTTTTTGACCTTTCAAACATTAAAAAGTACATCATTAAATTAATTATGTAATAGCATAAAAATTAAAAACATCATGAATTAATTATGTAACTACATAAGTCAAATATAATTCTATCAAAAAATTAATATCAAATAGATAATATAATCGCATAACTTATACATTTCAATGTCATTGATCTTCTTCTTCATCCAACTCTTTGTATCATCCGATCCAGATTTGACATTGTAAGGATTGGTCATATCATCATCATCGTCATCGATATCAATTTTGATAATGTCATCATCCACATGGATATCATTTTCATGAACATTAACTCCTACATCATCATGATCTAGTTCCTCCTCTTTGACATCTTTGTCAGGGACATCATCAACTAACTGTTGATCTTGATCATCATCTAACTGTTGATCCTGATCATCATCTACATCATTTTCTAGTTCTTCGGTATTTTCTTCTTCCACCACATTATACTTTACCGACCTTCCTCTTGGATCATGTCTAACAACAAATGACTAACCCAGTTTACTTGGAACCTCCGGTAAAATACCTGTTCACATTGGTTTGGAAGAACATAGGGCTCATTTTCAGCTCGCTCGATCAACCTTATATTAACCATGGTAAATTCATTATCATGTTCAATAACAGTTCTCTCATGATCATTTTCATTCAATCGTAGCTTGTACCATAGGACGACGAACAAAATTAATCTAAAGGACTTAAAATCACACTCAAGTATATCATCCAAAATCCCATAGTATTGATTTTCCGAGACTTCTGGATGTATGTCGCTTCTAGATGAAACATTAGTCACCTGAAAGACTGCAGTTATCCCAGAATCACAAGTTTTCTTCATGTATCCAACATTTTGATTTGAAATTTATGATCATTGCACCACATATCCTTGTGGTGTTTCACCTGCAATATGTCAAACATGTAAAAATTATTGCAATATCGTCAGTTGATAAACATATTTATTCTTGGCCGAATGTATGCAAAGAAAACAATCTCAACATATATATACATCAATATATACTTGAAAATAATTAAATAATATGCGTGATTAATATATTTATACGTACATGTTTATCTCTTAAACCATATGCTAAATCAATTTCCCTTTGTGTAACATTGGAATCTCTATTACGATGAGTTTCTTTAACCAATGAAACTACACCCTCACATGTTAATGCACGACCAGATTGTTGACATCGTTCAATCCATACTGTCATCCAATCAAGATTTTTGGCAACGTACAAATGTAGTGCATCCCAGTCTCGACCAATTGTATAAAAAAAAATTGAAATTCACAAACGATGTATAATTAGTTAAATACCACAGTATACGACCTTAATTTATAATTGATGTATATTGAAGATTAAAAAATTAAATAAGTACAATATGCATAAAAACCATATGTAAAATTTATTCCAATTAATCTCCATGATCATCTTATAATTACCTCACTTTCCTCAATCTACCTTTCCCCGTCAGGTACTCTCCTTCGCATTTGTTAATGGAGTTGGATCCCAAATGCGATCTACATGGATCTTTGTTGTAGACTTAGAAAGATATTCACTAATCTACACTATGGTCTGGTATACCATATATCCCTCCACCATAGAACCTTCAGGATATGCTCTTTATCTAACCAAAGCCTTCAAAAATTTCAAGTGCCTCTCAACCATCCACATTGACCTTGTGTGTACAGGTCCACACAATTCAATCTCCTCAACTTGGTGTATGAGGTAGTGTTCTTGTGCATTGAAAAATGTTGAAGGTACACACTTTTGCATTTCACATATTAGATGAAGAATTTTTCTTTTCCAATAATTTATATCTTATTTATGGATTTCTTTATACGCTACTTACCTCATGTATTTTTCAAAATCATATAGAACTTGTTTGACATTGTTGTCAAAGTTGTCTAAGAGAGATAGAGGTAGAACGTACTGCAACAATTATAAAATGATTTTTTCATTATTTTTCCAAAAGTAGGAAACACAATACACTGAAAAGTACATGCATTATACAAGTGTATATAATATACCAGAATAATTACCTTAACGAAAGTATGTCAATCGTGTGTTTTCATCCCTGACCCAAATTCACCTTTCTTTGTTATTATACTGTTTATGTTCGCAGCAAATCGTGTGGGAAATCGAATTTTTTGTATGAATTTTTTTATAACATTGCTTTGCTGCTCTGTTAATAACCAAGGAATGGTACTTATATTAATTTGGTATCTATCGCTATTTAATTGAATGACATTTTTCATTGCATGATTGGCTTCCTGAATGTCACTACAAATTTTGACAATTTTTTTCTTTGTCATGCCTTCCATCCAATATTTTCCATAACGTTTTTGTTATATTCTTTCCAATATGCATTGTATCAAACAAATGCACAATTTGTAGCTGCTCATAGAAGGGCAACCTACTAAATTTTTTGGAATAACTTTTCAGTCACTATGGAAGTCGGCCATTAATGCCTTGACGACTTTCATGAAGCATATAAATTAAACAAATTAACGACAATCATTGTCAATTACAACATGAGTAAACACAACACTATAAAAATATAAATTCAAAACATATCATATATGATAGATAAACAATTTGATCTGATGTATAGCCTTGACGATTAATTCTATTATATTCCAACTTCTATAAGCGAGGTGTCATTCTTCGTGGTTTTGATGTAGTCTCCTCTTTCCCATTGAAAATATGTTTTTCAGTAGTTCGATACTTATGATTTCTATGGAGGAAGTGTTTATACTCATCAAACACCTGCTTTCTTAAATTTGTTGAACGATGAGATTTCATCTTTGGACCACAAATTGGACATGCAAATTTTCCCTTTGTTTGAAAACCTGCAAAATCATCTATAATTGGATTAAATATGTCAATTTTTTTAATTATATATAATGAATAGATTATTTTAAAAACATGCATGATATCTACTTCATCAAATTAAATATTGTTAAAGTGTAGTCGAACGTTACAACATACCACAAAAATGTGTTAGCCCTAGGGCATCATGAATTGTCCATACAAGCATTGCATGGAATTGAAATTGTTTTTGTCCTATTGGTCTAGAGACGTCATACATAGTGATGTCATTCCATAACTTTAGTAACTCGTTGATAAAAGACTCGATATATACATTCATATCTTTAACTTGGTACTTACCTAATTGAATGAACATAAACATTACATAATTATTATAACCATTTTACTGCAATATATATAAATTAATGTACATGACTATTAAATAAAAAAAAATATGTCATTATGCAACAAATAAGACAAATGAGATGCTACTACATTAAAGAAAAATTGATGTAAACAAATACTTAGAACAATCATTGACAACATTATGTGCTCCCTCTTTATTAACATCCATGGAAGAATGTTATTATTGATAACAAAAATAGGCCACACTGAGTAAATAGATCTCAGCTCTCCAAATGGATTGACATCGTCCGCTCCCAATGAAAGTTTGGGATTACGAGGTTCTTCTTTAAGGTGTGGCCATTTTTCCTCCATGTCCCTAAATGGAGAACCATCAGCAGACATTTGAAGAATGTCATCTCCACTTCTATTTTGTGCATGGTAATCCATAAATTGCGCTAAGCTTTTGCACTTAAATAATTGTTGTATATGTAGAATAATGAGAATATAACGAAAAACCTTGCAAGACACCTTTTTTGTTAGTTAATTTGTTCAATATCTACTGATATGACATTTCGGGCATTCTATTGCAAATTCATGTTGTTTATGATATATAATATGATCATTGGGACATGCATCTATTGCTTGATACTCAATTCCGATATCTTTCATAATGACACATAAATCTCGGTATGAACAAAGTAAAATATTTGATGGTGGTAACAAAAATTCATTAATCAATGTACAACAAAAAATAATTTGTTCATATACAGAATATTAATGGTACATATTTCATTCTTTATTTACTAGTGATGAACTAACAACAATTAAAATAGATGAAAAAATATGACATATATGGCATACCTTAACATCCGTGAGATTGCTATGTTTGATAAATCATTCATAACCTTCAAATTCAACAACAACAATATAACAAAGAAGATTTGTTTGAGAGCCTTCATAAAGGGGCTCGTATGCCTTCTCAAGTATAGGCAAATCATGAACATCATCAAAGTCATCTTGATCATCATGATCAGCTCTGCCACTAAATGTGTCATGGATCAATGTATTTGTACCATCATCTTCAATTGTGTTTTCTGGCGCATGATTATCTTCTTCCATAGGATCATTAACTTCATCTTCGATATTCATAGCTCCATGTTCGTCCACTTGCAGAACCACGTTCTACAGGTCGTGACAATCCATATCATTTTCCCTAGGGCACCCCACCTTTATAATAATGATAGACACAAATAAACCATGATCATGATCAAGTGATTATATATATATAAAATGTTAAAACGATATAAATATTTACAAATTCAATCAATATAAACACATATAATGAACAATTTACCAATGGACGATAATCATGCCCCCCTTCAACGTGACTATGCTGCCTACAATGTTTCTCAGTTGTTGTGATTAAAAGTCGTATCGTTTTTAAACCCTTGCAATTATTGCAAGGACAATAACATTTCTCATCACCATTTTCTTTTCAATTTAGCCCACAATCTATCAAGTGTCTCTTCATTTTATTCTAGACTAATATTATCTGACATAATTTTTCTTTACCAAGCTTGACTATTTAGATTTTCAAAAAATATCAAACTCACACTGTAATAATTTTTATTCATAGACAGGTAACATAATCTAATAATTATGATATTTTCACCAAAAAAAATTGGCATGCAACCACCCCTGCAAAAGAGAAGATAGCCTGAATTTAATGACCTCAAAAAACACTTTAAAATGCTAATTCCAAAACTTATTAAATTCTGATTTTACTATGATTTCCAATCGTTAAGACTCCTAAAATCAGAATATTGAACTTGATTACAAACTTCCTACAATGATAGAGGTAGCAAGCTAGTAAGAGCAAGTGACCCATTCCTAAGAAGCAACAAGTCAAAATCATCATTGCTAATGTCAATACGGATTTATCCTTTTAGTTAAAGATGCAATGTGTCACTTCTTATGACGAGTTTATCCCTAAGGCCCTCAACATTGAGAGAGCCTTAATAAAAAACAACAAAAGCATTGGTAAGATCATGATTAGGGTACAAACTCTAGGCCTCCGTAGAAACATAAACAATAACTATAGCGGATTAGTGAAGTTGCAATACTAAAAAGATTGAGACATTGTAGGTAATAACAAAATATTGCAATCTAAAGATTGTAGCCAATAACAAGCACACTATGTAGCTTAGTAACATTTGTAAATGCAATCTACGATAAAAAGAATGACAGTCACTTGAGATGTGATAGTCAAAAAGAGGCTAAGCAGTGACAAGATAATAAAGCTCAAACCTTGCATAGTAAAGTGGAGATTTTAACAGTGAGTTTCCTTACCCCTTTGCTGACCTTAAGGGTTTTTGAAATGCTTTTGGTAGTGTTAGACAAGGAAAATGCAATCAAAGAATGACTGTACAAGTGAAGTAACAGTGGTAATCATAGGTTCAATTTTTTTCTTAGCCATTAATGTATAATGGAGGTAGTGGATTGCATGTTTGAGCAGTGTTTTGAGACTCATCAAAAATGGGAGAATAGTGAATAATACTTTGTGGATTGTGAAGTAGTGTTAATAAGGTTGAAGGATCTTATGAACTACAATACCATGAAACAATGAGTCCCATGTAGTAAGTAGGCAGTCTATAGGGCATAGTTTGATTTTATGGAACGATGCTCATAAAAGGAATCTTCAAGTGATAGTAAGTGAGTTGTTTGAGATTGCAGATGAGGGTGTAATACCCAATCTTAAAGAAAGTTAGCAAAGTAGTAAATGTGCAAGAAAATCAAATCATACACAATAAACAATTCACAATGTATCTTGCATAATGCCTTGAGTTTGAAGACAAAAATATCATTGTATCTTCATAATGAAAGTGGTGACCTTAATGGTCAATCACTAGCAACCATGATTTTAAAACATGTTAATGGTCAATCACTGGCAACCATGATTTTAAAACATGTTATTGTGCTTATGGAGGAAAAATTTTAAGCAAGGTAGTGAGTGGTGGTTTGGAACAATGGCAGGTATGAAGGACTTGTTTTATATGCATACTATGCAGTCTAGCTTAAGACACCGTTTTTTGAAGAGATTGAAGGTGGATTATGGAACTCAAGGGTTACCATGAAAATGATTAAAGCAAAGATTGAGATCTATTTAAAATTCACGGTCATGAAGATATTAAAGATGTCATGCAAAACCCTAGTAGTTGGAGTAATGAATATAGTGTCAAAGAAGATAGTGTGTTGGGGCAGATTTAGGAGATCACATTATCTAATTATAGGGAAATACATCATTTATTTATTTTTTTAATTAAAATAAATCATTCTAAACCCTATATAGGATACACTGATACTTCAAAAGCCTCTGAAGAAATTTGAGATTATGCAAATATATGTCAAGTAACATTTATAAGGTTTAGAAAATCTTGATCACTCTCTAGAATAACCCATTAAACATGGGTTGTGTTTGAATGCACTACATAATTGATATAACACAATCACTCTGCATATCAACCAGAGTTATAGGCTCTTTACTGCAACAAAAGGTAATGACTCTTTGATCATGCTATAATTACATCCTAACCTGTTAAACTTGAGACAACCTGAATGCACCCAATGATGATTGACACCTACATTATACAACCTGAATTAACTACATTATATGAGTGCCTCTGTTTCTTTTACAACGTAGCCACATTAAACTTGGGTCACACATGAATGCATCATGTATTTGTTATAGCACAATTGTGCCACATGACCAATAGAGTTATGGATCACATAATTACAGTCACAAGAATATGTTCCTTGGTTGTGATCTTACAGTGATTCCACACAACAAAATCTGGACATGAAATTCTCAAAACCCTAAACCTCTAAAAATGAAATCTGATGAGATGTTGCTTTAAAATATGATTTTCAAACCTAGAACTATAAATCTGACTTCACAACTGAATTCTGCAAAAAGACAATGACTACCCTCAACCTGGCGATATCATCTTGAATTTTTTATGATTTTTCCCAAGAAAATCGTCCTTAGTTCTCCACAAACTATTTCAAGTAGAGCAAAACACTATCGCAATAAATCAGGCGTGAACTCACTTTTATTTATGTCGGCCACAATTTGATTTTTTTCTGTTTTTCATGTTTGTCAAAAATTCGGCGAAAATGATAGCCGACATTTCGACGAACGTCGGGGATAAACTTTCAAAAAATTGAAAATTACACATCAAATTTTACAAGCACTCGATGATACATCAAATTATACATATTTCGTTAGATAGTTTTGTCGGATTTTGCAGTCAAATGGGTTAGTGTACCCATCTGACACCCATTTCAACCTCAAATTGAAGCTTATAGAGGAGAGAAAGTCAAACAAGATAGGAACAACCCCATACGTTGGAGTTATCCCCCCAAAACCTCCTCTTAAGGACTTGAGGTCACAAGGACATTCTTTGCCCAAGGACCGCCTACGTACCTGCTTCCAAATGTATCAAAGTCACACATAGTTCTCCTTACAAGGTCTCTCAAGGATACCTACACATCGGTTCCCATTTTAGCAAACCTATACCATGACACTTCCATCCAAGTATGTTGAGATTGGACCTCACCACCATTATTATTCCTAATCCAACTTGAACATGCTCAAGTTCGCCTTATCAATATACTTGGGCTAGGCTTATTACTCGATATGAAATTACCTCGGTTCACACAAACCAATAAGAAAGCACTTCCATATGAAATTTACATAATAAATTCAATATTGAGGTTCTTATACTCAAGGGGTAAATAGATATATTTGAAGGGCATCCAATAGTATTTATAAGCTTGTTTTAAGGATAATCAATGCTTGAATGCTACTTAAGAAAGACGGCGACACTATATCCATTGGACCAATATATAAAAATATAAATGGGCAATGGTAATTTTACTAATAATATTCTTAATCTTCCAATTTACTTTACACTATGGTGCAACCTTATATCCTTATAATAGTTTAGTTCATAAATTGGATAACTTATTTGTACTTGTCATTTATACAAAATATGACTTCGATGGTCAATAGTAAGGCATCAAGAGATGTTGCATAACATGGTTACATAAGGTTTATCTCTTAACTCCGTTTCAACAATATTTGTCTCCCATTTAGTATGCAATCATAAAGTGGTTCACTGTAACTCTAATATCCTTCCTCCGTTCATATAATAACTCCCATATCAAGGTTATTATATTTAAGAGGTTGATAAACATCATGTATACCTATTAAACCTTTACCCTCAAATCTAAAGGGGAATTCCCAATAGTATCTAACTTTGTAATATTTAAAATATGTTTAGTATAGTGTGGTTTTAATACCGCTAAATGCAATCATCATCCCTTAATTATTTTGTAACTATAGGCCAAAACTCATTTTGAATAAATCTATCTCCTAGTACATTCTATAAAGAGATAGATATAGCCATAGTTTCAATCTAAAACTCTATGTCACCAAAATATTAAGGTAAGAGCATACATTACCTTCCACTTTTGTCTATTAAGAATTTCCAACATCAAGAAAATAAATTAATTCAACATGAACATCCCAAAATCATAGCATCTCTTTCAAATTCCCACCTCATGTGATTAAATATATCGACAATATAGATGCTAAATCTTTAAAAGCATCAAAGTGTCCTTATAATTTATTGCCTACTAATGGTATATTTTGTTGAAAAATCACCAAGAATATATAGCATCTACAACTAATTACACAATTACTTTTTATCATATTTAAATTGAATGAAAACCTAGAAAGTTTATAGAAAAAGATAAAGCTCCCTTTGTGGTGTGATGATGACTCGTAAGAGGTTGACTATGGCCACTATTGCAATGTTTTTGAATTTGTGGTAAGTCAAATATCTATGCAACCAACTTAAAATTTAAATCAAATATCATTTTAAATGGACATAAAATGAAATCAACAAGAATTATCTATGTGAATGAAATCAACAAGAATTATCGAGACAATTTGATGGCAGTGGTATTTTGCAACATGATTTTTGTATTATTATAAAACCATTATGAATTCCTTAAACTTGACAATTCATGTACAATTGTAATTGATGTTTAGTATGTTTTTTTCCTTGGCTTTCAATCTATGAACATTACCATAGGAAAAGAAAAATTTTAACTATTATAGAAGCACTTACCTGAGTTGAAATTTTCCATTTACTTACTAGGTTGTCTTGTGTAAGTGTTGTTCTCGTCTCATACCCACAGCCAAACAAGAAATGCATGAAGAACCAAAAATTCCCAATATTATTGTCATGTGTTCAGTAGCATTAACATGTCCCCCTTCTCCCAATGATACATCCTGGTGATAAGGAGGAAACCACTCCATTGCACTCTCTCACTAAGGATTGCTTTCATGGGGATCATCTAGATTAACCTTGGAGTCTAGGTGAAGGACTTTAACATAGATTTGAGTGTAGGGAGACTTTGGTAAGGTCTAAATTTGTGCTACTTGCTTCTACCATCTACTATCCCTAAGATATGTTTGTAATTCACATAGGAGCTAGAGTTGTCACACTCATTCTCCATTATTATCTATCAAGAAAGAGGAAACAAAGTGATGCATTTTTATTCTTGAATCCCCAATCACCTCCTTCCACACCTTCTCTCTTACTTTTCTTCCTTTTATGCATTTTACCTCCTCATTTTTTCTTGATGCATGAGTATCCCACTCCAACCCCTTTGGTCGGCATTTCTCCCTCATCAGCAAGACTTTGTCTTATCGGCAGGAGGTGTTTACCCATTCTACCAACGGAATGATGGGTTGGCAAATTAGATTTCATCAGCGGAACCATGTTCCATATCCCAACGATGGCCCGATGGTGGCAGAGTGTAACGGGTTCATTGGCGTGAGTGTGTTGTTTCGGCGATACAACAGTCTTTGTCCCAGTGATGGGGTGATCGGTGTGAGGTGGTCATATTGGCGGGACTCATCCTAGAGTCTCACCGACAACCTGATAGAGTGATGTCGGCAATTCATGAGTTTTTGAAATTCCATAACCTCCAACTAGAGGTTCAAAGGTTCTAATTTTTAGTGACATGGTGATAAGAGGGTAGCCTACTGAGTGGGACCCAGTCATGATGACGTGGGAGAATAGTGGTGACAAATTTAACGCATGGCGTGGAGAGATTGGGTAATCCACATCCTTGTGGATTACAATGTGGTGATATGGCAATGGAATGTTGGACAAAGTAGAAGATGAACATTGACAAGACGCCTGTATATCAGTGGGAGTCAAGTTAGAGTCTCCCTGAAACACCAATACCTCTTTGAGTTGGTGGTATGCATATCTATCGGCAGGACTCCTTTGTATCGGTGGGAGGAAATTAGTGGTCTCACCGACATGGTGATGGTGGACTCAGTAATGTGAGTTGTACGATTGGTGCGTTGGTCAATGATGGTGGATGATGAATGAGATCACGACACTTGGCGAGGCAAGATTCAATGCCATTCCACATCGTTGTTGTGGAATACATGTTGATTGGACAACTGGATAAAGCTCCTGATAGCAAGGTAACTGCATCATGATGCTACGACAGAAGAGTGAAGAACGACAAGGCTGACGTGAAGGCAAAATCTTGTTGGTGACAAGAGAGAGAAGATATATATGCCAATCATGAGAGTGAGGTGTAGAAGAGAGGTACTAGCAAAGAAGCCAGTAGTAGAGAGGTACTAGCAGAGAAGCTAGTAAGATCAGAGAGGTAATGGCAGAGCAACTAGTAGGAAAGAGAGGTCTGGCAGAGAAGCCAACAAAGAGCAAGGTGGTAGCTCGTAGAGCAAAGAATGAGGCAAGGTAGCCTACAAATGTGAAGAGAAGTGGAACAGGGAATTTCCGTGTAGATATAATTTCTTAATGTAATTATGTAATCTATTCTAAATGAATAAAAGAGAGTTGTTGACCTATGTTGTGTCAATATGTGTGTGTGAGGTCTGTGTTGGCTGTGAGATTGTGACGACCCAATAAGGTCCTCTGGTCTTGAATGTGTCAATTGATATCAAAGCTAGTTGTCTTGAGTCTATAACAGAGCATCGAACATGAGGCAATTGCAGTAGGGCCTATGAGTGTGGGTTGAAGCCAAAAGACCTATGGGTAAAGAGCAGAGAAAGAGTTGTGGAAAGCATGTTTGTTGTAGGCATGAAAGAGGGTCTATACCTACTATCCTCCAACAAAGATAAATTTGGGTAGAATGTGTAGAGTTCCTCCATTAAGAGAGAGTGGGTAGAGGAAGCATCTTCCAGGATCTTTGTTGGGTAGAGGATAGTTATAGAGGATTTGAGTTCTAGAAGAGTTTGTTGCAGGTGAGAGGAGACTTGTAACTACAAAGGACTTGAACCCTAAAGAGATTTATTGTAGAAAGGACCTATGACTGCAAAGGGTTGATACCCTAATAGAGAGTGAGATATCGTTGCAAGGAGTACTTGTGACTGCAAAGGGACTTGTGAGTCTCTAAAGGTATTGAAGCTTTGAAAGCAGATCGCCAAATTGGAGGTAGTTTACATTTGTAGTTTTTCATAGTTGTGTATGTAGGTGAACATGAGGGAGAGAATATTGCAGAAGTATGTTTTAAGGATAACACGAAAGAGGATGAGATGAAGGATGTAGTTATAAATAATGAGGTTTCAGCAGTTGAGGGTGATGTAGTGATGAATGAGGATCTAGTGTTTGATGAAGAAACTGGTGAATATCTAGAGCTTTTTGAGGAAGAGATAAAGAGATAAAGAGGTTGTTTAATACAACAACAAAGACAATGGCATTCAGTACAGTGAAGATCTCAATGAAGAAAGAGGAAGAAAAGGATGATTCCTTTGATCACACAACTAATTTTGGTGTGAATGAAAACTGTTGTGCCCCTAGCACACACGCCCCATTCAAAACAGGGACCCTCTCCTTCTTTGGGCTTGTTGGGCCGTTTTGTTGCCACCTCATTTTGTGTGCCCCTATTTTGAGTTTTAGATTGTCAAGGAGTCTTAAGGATGTCATCTCAAGAAGTAGGTCCCCCTTGTCTTTTGTTTGTCCTTGGTGTTTTGTTTGGGTCTTAGGAGTTGTTCTTTTCCTCCTAAGACCTTGTTTCCTTTGCTTTGTGGGTTTAGGGCGCGGGATGAAACTTGACCTAGAACCTTCACAAAGTTCTTGGTTTGGTTTTCATTATGGTTCTAGCTCTACTTCTTGTCTTCTTGTTTTCTTTGTTGTTTTGCTTGTGTTTTGGCCTCTGGGTTAGTTTCCTCCCTTAGGTCTTCTTTGGTTTTCCTTTTTCCTTTGTTTCTTTTCCCTTCATCGGAAGCGAAACTAAGGTGGGAACTGAACTCAGGACTTTGCAAAAGGTTCTGAGTTTGGTTTTCGTTCCACCTTCACTCTCGTTGTGTTCTACCTCCACTCTCATTGTGTTCCGCCTCAACTTCGGTTTTGGTTCTGCCTCTACTCCAATTTTGGTTCTGCCTCCGCTCTGGTTTTGTTTCCGCCTCCGCTCTAGTTTTGGGTCCGCCTCCGCTCATTATGTTTCACCTCCACTCTCGCTTTTCTCCTTTGTGTTTTGTCCTCGTTTGGTGTCTTGTGCAGGTCTGGTTTTGGCCCCGGTTCTGTCTTCCTTTGCTTTCTTTGTCTCCTCCTGTTTGTTTTGGTCATGTTGTTTGCATTTAGGGGATCTTCTGTGCTCTAATGTGTTTGGATCTTCTTGACGACTTACTTGATATTAGTGATAAACTGGCGAAACTAGAGTGGGGGACGAACTTGGGACCATTAGCTGGTTCTAGGTTCGAATTTCATTTTGTTCCTAGGTCCGATCTCATTCTCATTCCGAGCTTGACCCTACCTATGTTAAGAAGCTTCATGTTCCTGATTCTCTCCTAGCCCTACTTCTAGTAAGTGAAAAATCTGACTAAGTATGGAGAGTTACCCTGAAGGAGTAAACAATGATATGAGTGGACCCTAATGCTTGCCTTGCCCCTCCCCATGAATTGAAAACTGCTAAATAAAGGGAGGAAGCATGTGGAAATTTTGGTGCGAGCGACCGCTTGCTGGTTGTTGTCTTTCCTTTTCCGCTCCTAATTCGGGACCCAAGCCTCCCCATCGTAGTCCATAAAACATCAAAACTCAAGCAATTTTGAAATGACAGAAAAATGACTCCCTAGACCCGTGACTCCAAATTTCCCTGCCCTGTTCGTTGTTGGGATTTACAAAATTAACTCTGCTTCCTTTGAAGACTCCCATACCCGCTCCCATAGGATTATGTCCTTGGGATGTTGTGTGGTTTTCGTTGTTTCAAACTACATACCCACCTCGCCTGCCCGTGCCCCGAGCTCCGTCATGCAATTTTCCGACCGAGTTAAACAAACAAAATGCAACTTCCCTAGCATCCTTTGGGCCCAACCTTTCAGAGTTTCATTCGTGGAATTTTGCATCGACGTCATTGTTCCAAACAGCCAAATGACCTCTGCTTTCCACCTCCCGAGGCCCAAGCTTTGATTTTTCATCTAGTGACTCCTTGTGGGTCGCCGCCAAGACTGCGTCGTTTCTTGATGACATTCTAACTGTGGCTTTCCGCCCTCTTTGGTCTAACGACGGCCAACCATACAAATTATGGTGCCTCTGGGGACGTTCCCTCCTAATTGAGAATATAGGCAAGTGCCATGATAATGGATATCCTTTCGATCCTAAGGACTATTGTAGTGGCTCGTAGGCTACTTAATAATGGGTTAACACAAAATCATTCCAGGGAAAAGAGGGGAAATGTAATCTGGCCACTTTGTGAGCAACCCATGGGATATTATTAACTTTTATAATTGAATTCTAAGGCTTTCCCTTATCCTAATTTTCTCTATGTGCATGAAGG
The DNA here is from genome assembly GCA_007258455.2 of Sequoia sempervirens. Lineage (NCBI taxonomy): Eukaryota > Viridiplantae > Streptophyta > Pinopsida > Cupressales > Cupressaceae > Sequoia > Sequoia sempervirens. The sequence goes on along the minus strand of VDFB02000017.1, from coordinate 328,585,723 downwards.
CTTACGTGAGGGAGGTAATATACACCCAGGCTAATTTGGACGACCCGCATACGAAAGTTCACTGAACGGGACGAGGTTAATAGGTCCGATATCATGAAGATTCATGTATGAAGGGCACGAAGGAGGGACTAAAGATATCAAAGGAACCTGCTTAGTATGCCAAAGAAGGCCCAATTTTCATAGGAAAGCAAAGACTCGGGCTGTCAGCACTAGAAGGCTGATGCTAAGAAGACAATGAGCCATATATTAGGAATCAGAGGCAAGGAGGGACTGTTTTGTTTCTTATCAAACAATCGTGATCCATCAGGTCTCGCCCCATCAAATTAAGAGGCAGCTAAACTGTCCCACAATGATGCAAATCTGTAAGCGGAGCCCGCCTAATCCAATAAACAATGTTACAAGTCCATCAAACAGAAAGAGGCAACCTTCAAATAGTTTCAGCTACAGTAAAAAGGGCAATCTGCAAGATACAAAACTGCTACCACATCTGAGCACTAGATGAAAAAATAGGGAAAAGACAAAGATGGATTTTAAATTGTTGAATATTGTGGGGTAGGTGAAACCCTAATGTAAGCAAATCTGAGCCACTCATTGTGAATCGATCCTCGCCATCCATTTGGGCTTTGGAAAACTATAAATAGGGGTCTTCCCCTCATTTGTAAAGAGGTTGGAGAGCTGTTGTAAAAAGCATTTGCAGCAATAATAGACAACATTGCATGATTTTACAGATGTTCTCTTTGATTTTGCTCATCTTGCATGCATGGTTCTACTTCCCTTTTTAGTTTAGTTGTTAATTTTTTGAATGGAAGTGGTTATGGTGATTGTTGTTTCAGTATTTGATGAATTTTAAACTCATGCTTTTTGTGGTTCCTTGACGATGAATCACTTTGCAAAGCTAGTCTGAGATTTTTTCCTTCATTGTTGTAACTTAGTTCGATTGCATGTGCATGATGTGTATGTGTAATCTAAAAATCTGCAATCCTTAGAAGATTACACTGGTTTTGTGTAACTGTAGGATCCTCTTGGCCAAGTAAAGCCCAGTTTAGGGAGTTTTTCTACTGTAGCAGCCTCCATGATCATTGTTCATTCATAGTTTCAGTTCCAGGAACTTCCTCTCTTCCCTGCCCTTTTTCCTTTCTTTTTTTTTAATAAGTGACCTATGCTAAGGTTCATTTCACATTTTAAAGCTAAATCCAATGATAAAGTGGAGTTCAAGACTATTGTTTGAACCTGCAGCAAACACACAAGAACTCTCCCATCTTAAGAACTTCATTTGCATATACAATGTCCCACACTTTGTAACTCATCTATAAGTCCGCCTTGTGACTCCAACAAATCACATGAAACAATTGAGATATTCCAAGCACTATCAAGACCTAACTTTAGAGACCTTGGGATAGTGTTCTACAATTTGATTATGGACAATTGTCTTTCAAGAGAGGTGATGCACCAATGCATTACCCGTGTTGACAAGTGCATAAAAAACACATCAACAAAACTGGCGCTAGATGGAAGGCATGGCATGTTGAGGTTACAAAGCTGAAAGTTGGGAATCGAAAAGAGCACTTTCAAAGAAGAAATTTGAGATAAGGAGATTTCTTTTAATGCTAAAATCAGAAAATTTTGAAGGCGCGTAGAGGCTGAGTCGAAATGGAGCAGCATTTACAAATTGACATCACTTAGTTGCATGCATATTTGAATGAGAGATTGAAGGAGCCATTGCAACAATTCACGTTGGTGGATAGATGTCAGATCCATTGCACTCACAGGCACAACAAGTTGGGATGTCTCACATTCTTGAGCAGAATTGAAAGAGTCTTGCAAGGAAAAATTCCCTTTTGGGAAATATTTCAGCCCTTGGCTCTTGCAAACCCATAGGAAGAATTGCAAACCATGGCAACTAAGACATTCAAGGAGTTGATCCAAGAATGCTTGGGCAGAAAAGATGGACCAAGATTGGAGGAAGTACTAATGGAAAGCTGGTGCAAATTTCACAATGCACCACATCCAGAATTTACATGTCTATCATGTGACAATGTCATCACTCAATTCAAGGGTTGTTTGGGCAAGTCAGAGCAGCCAACTCCCAATGAAGAGAGGGTATCCCATGAGGGAGAGGAGTTTTCAACATCTGGAGAACAACATGTCAAAGAGGAACCAAGGGATTCAACACAAACTATTGTTGGGACAGTGAACATCAAGGTTGACAATGAAAAGGAAGAAGCAGATTTTTGTGGGACAACAGAAAGCTTTGATGAAAGTTCAATCAGAAAGAAGTTAGAAGGCCCTTTCTCCATTAGCAAAAGGCAGACCTCCACTCAAGAAGAAGAAATTTTGGCAGTTGAGGATGAACCAACGAATTATGGAGCATCACATGCTGGCACAACAAACACAGACATTGAGAATCAAAAGGAGGAAAAGGTTGACAGCCTTAGGATAGTAGAAAATGATGATGAAGGAATTAGTGAAATCAGATTAGAGGACCTCTCCATCTACAATGACAGTGACCAAGCATCTGAAGATGGAGATTTGGAGAAGTGGGAACAACTACAACTCACGACTTTTTTCCATCCAACTTCCCTCCCAAGTGATGATGAGGACCCGATCATGGATAGATATAATGAGCTAGTGTCAATATTAGCAAGGGATTGGTCAGAGCTGAAATACCAAGTGGATTTGGAGGTGCTACTACTACCGAATTGGTGCAAACTTCATGATTCATCACATTCTGAGTTTGCATGCGAGCTACGCCAAGAAGTTGTCAAACAAGTTAGAGGACAAGTGGAGCAGCCAAGTGCACGACCTTCTCTACTTGCTACCCACATCGAAGAAGAAGACCAAAATCCTGAATTGAGTGATGAATCATCTAAAAGTGGGCCTCAAAAGGATATTGGGACATCAATAAAAGAAAGACACCAAAACAGTCCTGAGCTCCCGAACAACGAAGTGGAGCAGATGGGAATGTTGCCCAACAATCACCCGAGGTCCTTCCCCTTTGTAGAACATTTGTACATGATGGATGATAGGATTTGCAGAATATTTTCAAGGGATCACTTAGCGTACATTGATCCCCTTAATGGACTCGTGTATCTTCTTGTATTCCTCTCGCTTGGAACCATGCCACAAGGGTATATCAGCGCAATGGAGGAGTACATCCCAAATGTTAGAAGCGATGAAGGCATACCACTTGAACCATCTGGTAGCGAAGCATTAGAGTTTCTAGATTGGGAGAGGAATTCCTTCTCCGTCTATAGCAATAGTGAACAAAGGGAAATGAGCAAACGTCATGATGAGATGCATGAACAACAAAGAGAAGAAGAAAAAGGTGGAGGTGCTGAAATAGCTGCCAACAGAAATGAAGCACCCGACCGACTACAAGATGCAATGTGGAGTCCTTCCACAATGATCATTATTGATCCTCCTCCACATTTAGATGGCTGCAATAGGATAGATTCATCCATGTCATTGTCCCATGACATTGATCATTGTTGCCTTTTGAGGACAAAAATCAAGTGGACACTAGGTTTGTGAAAGATCAACGAGATGAAGTATATCTCCTTGAGGAAAAGTCGATAGGGAGTGTCGATCCCACACAAGGATTAGAAGGGGTTTTTGTTGCCCTATTCTCCCAACCATATGAAAGCCTAATGCTTGAAGTTCCACACCACCCGATGCCTCCATCTAAAGCTACCAATGCACCTATCGACGATGCAATGCTCGCCCTCAACTGTCAAACGCTACCACAATTGTGCAACGAAATCCAAGTTCTATCCTTCCTTGCTCCTATCAATTTTCATAGTTGCACTTATCATTTTTATTATGGGAGTGAGGTGAGGACAACTTGCTTATGGATCAACCATGGGTTCAACAAATCACCTCAATTGTTGATTTCTTTTGATGATGTGACTGAACTTGAGTGTTGCAATGTTAAACTTCTTTTTTCTGAATATAAATATAAATTTGCATGGTTAAGAATGATAACGATAGCCCGTTTTCTTATACATGCACTGCAAAATCCAATGAGCATTGATGTCAACTCACCTTTCCTAAACATAGTGCTTTGTAAATCTCTTTGTACATAGCTTATTTTTTAGTAGTGTAGGTTTCCTGTAAATACTCCACTTTCCTCCTTTCCTTAGGTTAGTTGGTTTGTTGTAGGTTGTTTGCTTTAGAGTAGTTTCGTTGATGTTTGCTTTCGCTATCCCGCTTTGGTTAGTTTAGGTGTTTGCTTTCCGTTTGCTTCCGTTTTCCTTTTTGTTTGTTGTTGCTTTGTTGCTGCTTTGCCTGGGGGGCCTTTGCTTTTAGCTAGGGACATTTGTGCACACAACAACCATACTTATCACCTGAGGTTGTTCCACGTATTTCTTCGTTAAAATCTAATCAAGTTTTCATAGTGGACGGTGAGGATCCTCTGTTAGTGTAAAGTGGTCTAGTTGTTTGATTCAAGGAGGATAAGTCCTTGGTTGATCTTATTCCTAACGTATTCTAAAATCTTATATCTTTTACACATTTTAAGAATCTGGAGGTCACTATAGGGCCCTTGTGAAGTCTAGTTAAGTGAAAAATCTAAAATTTTGCTTCAACACCACTATAATTCTCAGCCCTGAATGCGAGCTTAATTGCTTGTGGGTTGAAATAAAAGAATTGAAAAAGAAAAATCAAAAGAAAGAAAAGAAAACCATTGAAGATCAAAAGAAAGAAGAAATTCAGCTTTTCATGGGTATCCGATCAACTCTACTAGGGCTATGGATGCTTGGCTGACAGTAGAGAAATGTTCAAGAGAATCATAGTGACAACCTCATCGAAGTTGTGCACACCTGACTAGCAACAAGGCAATGTCTTGGATGCTTTTGGAGCCAAAATATACCACGTAGCTTAACTTGATGAAGCTTGGGTTCTTATAGCAACTGAAGGATTAGAATTAATGCATATGCACACACTTGGGTTTTTAGCATACTAAAGGATGGGTTGACTAGTGGTTTTGATCCTTCGGTCAAGCGTCTAGTTTGTTTGCCCTAGTGTGAAGATCAGAACTAGAGATTCTAGGTTCATGATTCCAATTTTTTATCAAAATGCTCTGGAGCATTTCTCCAGCGAGTCACCATTTGTTGTGCCCCTAGCACACACACATGTTCAAAATGGGGACCCTCTCCTTCTTTGGGCTTGTCGGGTTGTTTTGTCACTACCTCATTTTGTGTACCCCTATTTTGAGTTCCAAATGATCAAGGAGTCTTAAGGATGTCATCTCAAGAAGTAGGTCCCCCTTGTCTTTTGTTTTTCCTTAGTGTTTTGTTTGGGTCTTAGGAGTTGTTCTTTTCCTCCTAAGACCTTGTTTCATTTGCTTTGCAGGTTCGGAGCACTGAATGAAACTAGACCTAGAACCTTCACAAAGTTCTTGGTTTGGTTTTTGTTCTGGTTCTGGATCCACTTCTTTTCTTCTTGTTTTCTTTGTTGTTTTTCTTGTGTTCGGCTTTTGGGTTGGTTTCCTCCCTTAGGTCTTTTTTGGTTTTCCTTTTTCCTTCATTTCCTTTCCTTTCATCGAAAGTGAAACTAGGGTGGGAACTGAACTTGGGACTATGCAAAAGGTTATGAGTCTGGTTTTGGTTCCTCCTCTGCCCTGGTTTTGGTTCTATCTCCACCCTCATTTTGGTTTTGCCTCCACTCTCATTGTGTTCTGCCTCCGCTCTAGTTTTGGTTCCACCTCCACTCCAGTTTTGGTTCTGCCTCCGCTCTCGTTGTGTTTCACCTCCGCTCCCGCTTTTCTCCTTTGTGTTGTGTCCTTATTTGGTGTCTTTTTCGGGTCTGGTTTTGGCCCCGGTTCCATCTTCCTTTGCTTTCTTTGTCTCATCCCATTTGTTTTCATCATGTTGTTTGTGTTTGGGGGATCTTCTGTGCTCTAATGTGTTTGGATCTTATTGATGACTCACTTGATGTTAGTGATAAATCGGCAGAACCAGAGTGGGAGATGAGCTTGGGACCATTAGTTGGTTCTAGGTTCGAATTTTGTTTCGTTCCTGGGTCCGATCTCATTCCCATTCTGAACTTGACCCTTCCTATGTTAAGAAGCTTCATGTGCCTGATTCTCTCCTGGCCCCACTTCTAGTAAGTGCAAAATTTGACTAAGTCTGGAGAGTTACCTTGAAGGAGTAAAGAATGATGTGAGCAGACCCTAATGCTTGCCTTTCCCCCCCCATGAATTGAAAACTGCTAAATAAAGGGAGGAAGCATGCAAAAAATTTGGTGTAGGTGGTTGCTTGCGAGTTGTTGTCTTGCCTTCACCGCTCCTAACTCCAAACCCAAGCCTCCCCGTCGCCATCCAGAAAACATCAAATCTCAAGCAATTTTGAAACAACAGAAAAATGACTCCCTGGACCCATGACTCCAGATTTCCCTACCCTATTCACCATCGGGATTTACAAAATTAACTCTGCTTCCTTTGAAGACTCTCGAGCCCACTTCTACGGGATATTGTCCCCGGGATGTTGCATGGTTTTCGTTGTTTCCAATGGCATACCCGCCTCATCCGCCCGTGCCCTGGGCCCTGTCATGCCATTTTTTGACCGAGTTAAACAAACAAAATGCAACTTCCCTTGCATCCTCCACACCTAGCCTTTCGGAGTTCCTTTTGTAGACTTCTGCATGGACGTTGCCATTCCAAACAGCCAAATGACCTCTACTTTTTGCCTCCCAAGGCCTAAGCTTCGATTTTCTGTTGGGTGACTCCTTGCAGGTCACCGCCAAGACTGCACTGTTTGCTGATGGTATTCTAACTACGACTTTTCTCCCTCTTTGGTCCGATGGAGGCCAACCATACGGGTTTTGGCACCTCTCGGGATGTTCCCTCTTATTGAGAATATAGTCGAGTGCCACAATGATGGATATCCTTTCAATCCTAAGGACTATTGTAGTGGCTTGTAGGCTACTTCATAATGGGTTAACACGAAATCATTCCAAGGGAAAGAGGGGAAATGTAATCTATCCACTTTGTGAGCAACCCATGGGATACGATTAACTTCTATAATTGAATTCTAAGGCTTTCTCTTGATCCTAATTTTCTCTATGTGTAGGTAGGCTTACATGAGGGAGGTAATATACACCCAGGATAATTCAGAAAACCTACATATGGAAGTTCACCGGATGGGACAAGGTTAATAGGTCTGATATCATGAAGATTCACATATGAAGGGCATGAAGGAGGGACTAAATATATCAAAGGAACCTGCTTAGTATGCTAAAGAAGGCCCAATTTCCATAGGAAATCAAAGACTCGGGTTGTCGGCACTAGAAGGTTGATGCTAAGAAGACAATGAGTCATCTATCGGGAATCAGAGGCAAGGAGGGATTGTGTTGTTTCTTATCAAACAATCATGATCCATTGGGTCTCACCCCGTCAAATTAAGAGGTGGCTAAACCATCCCATAATGATGCAAATTTGTAAGCGAAGCTAGCCTGATCCACTAAACAATGCTACAAGTCCATCAAACAAAAAGGGGCAACCTTCAAACAATTTCTGCTACAGTGAAAAGGGCAATCTGCAAGATGACAAAACTGCTACAACATTTAAGCACTATATGACAAAACAGGGAAAAGACAAAGATGTATTTTAAATTGTTGAATATTGTGGGCTAGGTGAAACCCTAATGTAAGCAAATCTTAGCCACTCATTGTGAATCAATCCTATCCATCCATTTGGGCTTTGGAAAACTATAAATAGGGGTATTCCCCTCATTTGTAAAGAGGTTGGAGAGCTGTTGTAAAAGGAATTTGCAGCAATAGAAGACAACATTGCATGATTTTATGGATGTTCTCTTTGATTTTGCTCATCTTTCATGCATGGTTCTACTTCCCTTTTTAGTTTAGTTGTTAATTTTTTGAATGGAAGTGGTTATGGTGATTGTTGTTTCAGTATTTGATGAATTTCCAGCTCATGCTTTTTGTGGTTCCTTGATGATGAATCACTTTGCAAAGCTAGTCTGAGCTTTTGTCCTTCATTTTTGCAATTGGGTTTGATTGCATGTGCATGATTTATATGTGTAATCTGAAAATTTGCAGTCCTTAGAAGATTGCACTAGTTTTGTGTAACTATAAGATCCTCTTGGCCAAGAAAAACCCAATTTAGGGAGTTTGTCTACTGTAACAACCTCCATGATCATTGTTCATTCATAGTTTCAGGTCCAGGAACTTCCTCTCTTCCCTACCCTTTTTCCTTCTTCTTTTTTAATAAGTGACCTATGCTAAGGTTCATTGCACATTGTAAAGCTAAATCCAATGATAAAATGGAGTTCAAGACCGTTGTTTGAACCTACATCAAACACAAATCAACTCTCCCATCTTAAGAACTCCATTTGCAGATCCAACTTCTCACACTTTGTAACTCATCTATAAGTCTTCCTTGTGATTCCAGCAAATCATGTGAAACAACTAAGATATTCCAATAAATTTCAAGACCTAACATTAGAGACCTTGGGATAGTGTTCTGCAATTTGATTGTGGATGATTTTCTTTCAAGAGAGGTGATGCACCTATGCATTACCTGTGTTGAGAAGTGCATAAAAAACACATCAACACAAATGAGGAAATGATTGCAACTAGAAGATGTCTTTTAGAAGGCATACAAAAAGAGGAGTACAATGTTGTACTCGAGGATGACGATGGACAAGTGGATGCAGCATTACTAGGGAAGGAGGTAATGCATAACATTTTCATGTTGAGTCAATGAATGCAGATGCAAATTGGTGGACGCAGATGGACTATGGTGGGATAAATCCCACAATCTTAGAAGTGAATGAGATGCATTCAAAGGAGGTGGTTGGGATTTGGTGTAGTTAATTCCACATCAAGAGGTTGAGTGCAAAGGAAAGTTATTAGAGAAGGAGGTTGTTTGTTCTGGAAAGATGCTAGAAGAGAAGGAAAAAAAAGATGAAATTGGAAGATGGCATTATGGACTCCATGTACAAGAGCACATGATTTTTAATCACCTGGGGAGTTTGATGTAGGAGCATCACGCTCCAACCCCTTTGGTCGGCGTTGCTCCCTCATCAGCAAGACTTTGGCTTATCAACAAGAGATGTTTACCCATTCCAGTGAAGGAATGATGGGTTGGCGAATTGGATTTCATTGGCAAGAGATTTGGATTTCGATGGTACCATGTTCCATGTCCCAATGATGGCCCAATGATGGAAGAGTGTAACGGGTTCATTGGCGTGAGTGTGTTGTTTTGGTAGGACAACAGTCATTGTCCCAGTGACGGGGCAATCGATGTGAGGTGGTCATATCAGTGAGACTCACTAGAGTCTCACTAACAACCCGACAAAGTGATGTCGGCAAGTCACGAGTTTTTGAAACTCCACAACCTCTGACTAGAGGTTTGAAGGTTCTAATTTTTAGCGACATGGCGATAAGCGGGTAGCCTACCAAGTGGGACCCAGTCATGATGACGTGGGAGAACAGTGGTGACAGTTGAGACATGGTGTGGAGAGATTGGGTAATCCACATCCTTGTTGTGGATTGTGATGTGATGATGTGGCGATGGAACGGTGGACAGAGTGGAAGGTGTACATCGTCAAGGCACTTGTGTATCAGTAGGAGTCAATTTAGAGTCTCCCTAACAGTCTGATACCTCTTTGAGTTAGCAGTATGCATATCTATCAGTAGGACTCCTTCGTATCAGTGGGAGGAAATTAATGGTCTCACCGACAAGGCAATGTGGGACTCGATACCATGAGTGGTACAATTGGTGTGTTGGTCAATGACGGTAGATGATGAATGAGATCAGGACACTTGGCAAGGTAAGATTCAAGGCCATTCCACATCGTTGTTGAGGAATACATGTTGATTGGACGACTAGATGAAGCTCCTAATAGTGAGGTAACTACATGGTGATGCTATGACATAGGAGTGAAGAACGACAAGGCCGACATGAAGGAGAAAGCTTGCTAGTGACAACAAAGAGAAGATATATATACCCATCATGAGAGTGGGGTGTAGAAGAGAGGTATTCACAGAGAAGCCAATAGTAGAGAGGTATTGGTAGAGAATCCAACAAGAGTAGAGAGGTACTGGAAGAGAAGCCAGTAGGAAAGAGAGGTCTGGCAAAGAAACTAGTAGAGGGCGAGGTGGTAGCTTGCAGAGCAAAGAACGAGGCAAGGTAGCCTACAGATGTGAATAGAAATGGAATAGGGAATTGCCTTACATCTATGTAATTTATGAATGTAATTATGTAATATGTTCTAAACGAATAAAAGAGAGTTGTTGACCTGTGTTGTATCAATCTGTGTGTGTGTGAGTTTTGTGTTGGTTGTGAAATTATGACAGCCTGATAAGGTACTTCGGTCTCGACTATGTCATTTATTTTCTTCTATCCTATGCAATTTTATTACCTCTTCATGTTCTCCTCTCCATTCTTACCCTCATACAATTCTTCTACCATCTCTCCTCACATTTTTCTTTCCACTCTATATTTTCTCCTCCATTTCATTAAACCCTTTCTTCTCACCTTACTTTGTATTTCTCCATCTTATCTCACGTGTGTTTCTTTCTTCCTTGAAATTGATGGATGTAGCCTATTCAAGACTTTGATCCTGTCGCAAGCAAGGATAATGTTAGCTATGGTTGAGGAATGTGGATTTTACACCTAACAATATAATTTTCTTGAAAGTTCTAGAGCCTTTTAAGAAATCCATTTCGTGCATATCTTGCCTTGCACACCAATTTGTACTCCCAAAATTTTGATTTTTAATGGGGGGAATTGCATGACCTATTAATGGCATGTCCATCCCTTTACTCTCCCCACACCATTCCTCCTATTATTTCTAATTTAATGCATTTGAACCAATTTTTGATTAAAGTCATTGGGGGGGTGAGGGACTATAGTATGTAGCTTTATCCATAACTTACAATTTTTTTATTGACATGGAGCGTTGGCATACCCTCTTAATGACACAAACACCTCCCTCACTTTCCTTACACCATTCTCCTTCACTATAAGTTGTCTCTTAGGTTTTCTCTCTGTCTTTTTTTACGAGGATGTGACACTATTCCTATAAATTGTAGAAAATTGGAGAGAATAAATTAATATTGTATTTTCTACAATAAAAAAATATGGATACAAAGATCCTTAAGTACATTTATGGACAGGTTTGTTTCTTACATGAGACATGATTGTTTGTAACTAAATAAATTTTATATTTTTAACACCCCCAATAAACTTTATTTTATCACACAACTTAACTAGATGATGGGGGCCACCTATAAAATATACATGAATGCTCCAACTTCAAATCTCGTACCAATAATTTGTTATTTTGTCTTACATGAGAATATTTATGCTTGTACAACATTTTGAACATATTTGTGACCTTTTTTCCAATTTGATACACCAACCCATCCACAATCCATCTATATACTATCTTTTAAAGGTTGTTTCTTCCACTTTTTTTTCCAACACAATTTCTCATAATGGTTTTTCAATCCACAAATACTACAAGGATGAAGATCCCAACACATCTCTTTTTTATGTTCATGCTTATGACAATTAGGACATTGTATATATTGTATTTCCTTAAATAATCATGTAACATCACTTTTATTTTCACTAGCATATCCAAGGCCTTCATTCTTTAGCCTTACTATTGGTTCAATGGGCTCTATAATTCCTTATCCATATTTTCCCAAACCTTTTCCTTTGTATCCCATTCTTTTCATTATCTTAAATCCAACATTCTTTGAAGAACATGCTTTCTCATTATCCTCACAACTAGCAAGATTTGTAGATTCAATAATATTGTTTTCTTCCTTACACTTTTCATCAAGAGAGGCTTTAGCTATATCATAATTATCAAACAATTCTTCTAATGAATAAAATAAATCACTTATATCACATGACATATTACATAGTGGAGGTTTAGACTTTAGACTCTGGTTTTCCTTTACATAAGTTTGAAACTTTAGATTCTAGTTTTTCTTTACGTAAGCTTCAAGTAATTCACTGAACAAAAGATTTTCTTCTCTCAATTTTGATATATCTTCCTTTTGTGACATATTTTCTATTTCTAGTTCTTCATTTTTCTTTATAATTTTCTCAACTTCTTTTTCCAAAGTATTTTTCATACTGTAGACACCCAAATTTGACCACTCCTGTATGATCAAATTTACCTCTTTATTCATCAATTCTGTCAATATTAATTTATTTAATTAATATTGCACTTCCCACATAAGGTTCTTAAAATATTTAATTAAACAATTAAACATTTTATCTGGTACCTTTCTCCTCTCTAAATTAAATAAATACACCAATTTATTTAATTTAGTCAGTTTAATCTTTTTGAATTAAAATCAATTTAAAATTCTTCTTTTCTCTCTCCTTGTCACATCCTCCATAATCCATCTCTAATTTGGATTAATTTAATTAATTCATAATTAGGATGTGCATCCTCTTAATCAAGGATTAATGTCACATTCTCCTACATTTGCCACTTGTCTCTAATCTTCCATTAATTATCATAATCAAGTATTTGCAAAACTTTAATCAAAGTCATTAGCCACTTTTAGCACCACTTTTTAGTCAATCTTTCCATTTTCCTTTCTTGGCATTGCCCCTTTTTCCTATGTGAATTTTTAATTCACTTTTATTCATCCCAGGTCTCTCTCCTCCCCATGTGAATTTTTAATTCACATTTAATCCTTCCAAGGCTTCTAGAATATTTGACTTGTCACCTCATGCATATGTGACCAATTCCAACATTTTTGGAGACCCTCTCTTATCCATTAGATTCTCCTAGGAATGTGAATTCACATTTATTCCTCCAACCACTTTCTCTTTTCCCATGGAGATTTTTGAAGATTTTTCCAAAATTCTTCAAATGTCATTTCCACTCCCACTTGGGGACAAGAAGTTCCTTTTTGAGGAAATCTTCCCACTCCCCAAGGTACTTGGAAGGTACTTGTCCTTCCTCCACATCATGTACCTCCATTCCACATCACCTACACATCATCTCACCCTTAGCCACTTCACAATCCACATGTCAAGATGTGAGGGCTTGTGAGTCCTCAACCCACCTTAGCCCTTCATCTTGGCCTTTTTGGATAAATCTTGACCTAGAGAATTCAATTTTATCTATAAATAACCCCTCCTCTAAGGCATTTCTAACACTTAGCCATTTTGCAACTAAATGCTGCCATTTTGCAACTAAATGTTGCTATTTTGTGCACTCATCTAGCCATCAATTTCATCTATTTGCATTTACATCCAAGCATATAGTTAAACCTTTCATTTAGCCATATCAAGAGTCATCAAGGAGCATACAAAGAAAATCAAAATCAAGGGCCAACCAAGGAGTTTCAGCTACAAAGGGAAGGTATAACCACTTGCAATCATTTTACACTTTTTCTCTTTACATTAAAAAATTTCTTAGGCTAATCTTGAGGTGTTTCTTTGTGTTTTTCCATTGCATTTTAGTTGCTTAGAATAGGTTAAACATTTTGATATCACACATACATATTCGGTTTTTATTTGCTTTCCTTTCTCCTTTACTGACCTTTCCCATTGGAAAATAATTTCCTTATATCTAGTTAAAATTTAACCACAAAAATAATTACATATGCAATACCTGATGGCAATTGATTTTGTGATCTTACACACCTTCAATCTTTCATTACTTGAAATGATCTACCGCTTACTTCATATTTTTTCAAGCTTATACTTTCACAAATATTGCAACCTTCATCAAATGTTGTGAAAAACTTTAGAAAATTTATGATTACCTTTCTTCTTTAAAGCTACAATCTCTTCCCACTTGTCTTTTACCACATGAAATTTTCTTGTCAAGTTGGTAGCTTTCTTGCAAACTTCAACCTCTTCAAAATCTACAATTATTGATAGAAATTGTGTTTGTCCTTTATTGCAACTTGTCTCTTGTGACTTAGAAAACTTATGCCACAATTTACTTTCTAAATTATTTTCAACAATCTAAATATATTTCAAATTATTTCCCTTAGAATATTTAATCTTCCACCTTTATTTCTATATCTATGCCTTGAAAAAAAAAAGGAATTATTCACACACCTTGCAGATGTTTGTCTACATTAGTTATGGACAATTTTCACCATTTCACAGGAACAGGACATGCACTGGTTTACACAAGTCAAACCTTACATAGATTTATCTTAGGCAATATGATAAAAAAAAAATGTAGAATTGTACCCCGCCAAACCTAACAAACTAAGTTTCATATATATGTATAGAGTGATTGGTCCAACAACATTTATTACAATAGTTTAGAAGGAACCAACCTCTCCAATATTTTCTCTGAATTTGTACTAATCTCTACTCCACAAATGATGTAATGTTTGCTCCAAATTGTCTCTTATGTTTGTTACAAAATCTACACCAATAATGTGCTTCAAAGTTACTCCAAGTTTGTTATATTGTCTACTCCAAATCAGGTATAATGATTGCTACAAAATTATAACAAAGTCTGCTCCAAAGATGACAGAAAAAATAGTACAAGGTTTGCTCCAAATGATTTTTTGATACTAGTAACAAATTTTGCTCCAAAACATTGTGTATATCTGCTCAAACTCGCCTCAGTATGTTGAAATAGATCCCCTCAAAATTTTGCTCCAAATTCACTATGAGGTCTTCATAATGCTTCACACATTAATTTGATTATACAAATTTCAACACCAATTACGCAACAAATTTCAATGCTTAATTGGAGATACATGTACTCATAAAACAAACCAATTTCTTTTTCTAAATGTTTAAATTATTCACATAGGCACAAGATTTTGAATTGCTTTGATACCATGTAGAAAATTTGAGAGCATAAATTGATATTGTATCTTCTACAATAAAAAACTATGGATCTAGAGATCCTTGTTGATCGTTGTTTCTGCACAACAACAACAACATAGACAAGATGCAATATCCTATCTCTCTTAAAAGGCAAATCTCTATCAGCAAGCCTCAAGAGATAACCCCAAGGTCTTCATGTCAGGTCTTGACAATGCATAAACAACTCAGTGATAAATGTGAAATTGTTGGTAATCACAATAGGACCTTACTACAAGCAAACTATTGAATCCATTTTGTCAGATTTAACAAACTGGTGACACTTTAATTCTAATTTTAACCCAATAATCAAAGAAATAGCAAAAGAATGAGGGTTTAAAGAGATTTCTAAATCTAATATTATTCCTAAGATTAACAATGAAAGCAACCAATACCCAAAACGGACCAATCCTTCCAAAACTGATTTCTGCTTGACCCAGATAAATCTGCTATCTTACAGAGGACAGTGTAATCTTCTAAGGCTCTTAAGATTTTCAAACCATGAACATGCATTCAAATAATCCTATCGCAGTTAAAATGAAAAACATTCACGATTGAACTAAGCACAAGGAATATAAAGTCCAGGCTAACTTTGCAAAGCGACTAACAATCAGTTGGTTGCGAAAAGTATGGAATGAAGGATTGTTGCAACATTCGAGTATCAAACTACCAACATGATTAAATCAAATTTTATCTAATTGCTAACCTTCCCAAAGTAGTTTTAAAGATGAGAAAATAGGAACCATGCAAGACAAGAGAATACCAGTATGGCACCAAATCACAATGACATTACTTATATTCGAATCATCCACTGTAGCAACAATTATGGTTTTCTCTTACAATATTTGCTTGAGTATGACTGTTTGCTAACTTAATCTACATCTAACTGGCTAACTATTTTCTCACTATCTAACTATCAAAATAATCTAACCTATTTCTAACCCTTTCACAAAGAGGCAACATGCCCAATATATAGAAACTCCCAGAAAAATTCGTTGGACAGGCAAGGGTTTCGTAGCAATAACTCTGCGCAACCACCCAGCCAAGAGGGTCGTCGAAATGCATCAAACAGGCAATAAATGCATGTCCCGTCGAGGTCAGGCCAGGATCCGTGATGCAGCCTGGATGATGTGCGGGAAGATAATGAGGAAGCACAAATCGCGCTGCATCCCATCATCAACTCCCTTCCCTATTGTCATCGCGCCAATCTGACTCTTCGTGTAGCTTCAAGAACGCTCCATCTAGGTCTGCCATAGGCGATATTGGCAGAACCCTAAGTCGCCTCTCAATGGACACAATCTCCTCTCTTGAGTGCTTGACTGACCTATCCCACTCTGCCTTGTATGTCATGTGCTTATCCATAACTGTGAGGTAGGTGGCCGCATCATCCAGTTGGTGCTCAGAAACAGAACCATCGTCAAGTGGTGCATACACATCATGCCACCATTCTCTTAACTATTCCAGGCTCAAGTACTTGGGTGCAATCTTCCTTCTTCCCATCATGATTTAAAAAAAGGAAATGGAGCCATCATAGACACTAGCCAGGGTGTCATCAATGTGCTTTCTCTGTTTGTAAATTTTCCTCAACACTTTTTTCCAGATTTGCAACATTTCAAACCATTCCCATGGCTCGGCAGCTTTGGAAGAAGGAAGAATCCCATCGCTCACCAATCTGTCCCGGGTGTACTCCATTAGAGTTCTAGTTTTCTGTAGGAGGAGGTCGGTGTCTTCTTTATCCTGTGCCATTACCTGTTTCAACCATTCAGTTGTCCTGACAGCATCCTTTCCAGTTGATAAAACCTCCTTGATAGCTTCATCACCCTTAATTTGCACCCCTTTCAACCAATTCACAATGGCAAGGGTGGAAGCTTTCATCTTTTCAAGCTCGGTTATGGTCTCCTGAGGCAGAGGATTGGTAGTAGAGGAAGAAGGATTAATGGACTGTAGTGGCTTCATTAACTCCTCCAAGCACTTCTTGAGATTCTCATTTTCTCTCTTCAGCTCTTGCTTGGTTTTTACTTCCCTTATCAACCTGTCCACAATAACTATACTAGAGACCTCATAATCCTCAATGTCCTGCTAAACCGATGTAGGCCCAAGATTGAAAGTCTATATATTATAATCATTCCCAGCCACATTGTCCATGTTTTTATCTGGAACAGGGGTAGCAACATGAACAACCTTGTTATGTGCCTCATCCCTCTCAATCTTTGAGATCAACCTAGCCTTCTTCTTACCTTTATCTCTTCCAACTTTGGCTAGCAGTGCATCCCAATTTGGTGGACTATCTTCCACAACCACTTGTTTTCTTTTTATTTCCTTGTCAAGCCACTTAGGGACAACATATTCCAATTGTGCCTCAGCCTATTTTTGTTCATCCTTTTGACCTTTAGGTACCTCCTCATTCAAATTTTGTTCATCAGGAGTTTCACCCACCTTGCTTTCTTCTTCTTCAACATGTTCCTCCTCCTACTCAGGTGATCGGATCACTTCTGCCTCTTCTTCCCTTGGAGGGGATCAAACTTCTTCATTTCTAATAGGAGAATTTGTATGTACAACCACTGGGAACTGCATAATCCTTTCAATCTCTTCCTCTGCACTGTGGAGATCACCCGCATTGAATTCTTCACCTTCAGTATCCAGGTGATCCTCGACATTTTCTTCCTCACATGGCTCACCTTGAACTTCATGGGCAGGAGGCACATCATCATGTTGCTCCTTATGAGAAACCACTGGTGGTAAGTCAACCTCAAGCACACCGTCCTTAGGAAAAGGAGTCTTAGACTTCCTTGCATACACTTTGGCCTTCTCCTCTGAGCTTTCAACATCTATTATTGGTGGGGAAACTTCTTTCTCAACCCTAGAGCTAGCCTTCTCTGACAATTTTACAATTCTTTTCCTTTTGGGCGCAGGAGCATCGGCCTCAGGACTCTGCTCAGACTTCTTAGTCCTCGTCCTCTTCTTGGCCTTCGGCTTTCTTTTTTTTCTGTCCCTTGGACCTTTGTTTCTTGGATACCTTTAATCTTGATTTTGAGAGGAGATTCCAGCCTACCCTTGCCCTTAGGGTCTTGTTCGGCAGATTCTTCAAAAGTAGAATGGGGATCCAAATCTCCCATTAGGTTGTATGTGCATTGCACACCTTTGTTCTCCAAATCCCACAAAGTATGTTTGAGCCACATCTTGGTAAATTTGAGAATCGGATCCATCAGTTGCTTTAAATCTGTTTGCTCCTCTTCTAACCAATCTACATCACCAATTGGCTTGTCCTTTATGGCCTCGTAGGCATGATCCTAGATCAAGCTTCCATCGTCCTCCAACTGGTCAAGAACTACCCTTACATTATATAATCGAATTGACTCAACTGGGAGCCGGGAGAATTTCCTCTTTCTGACCTCGTACTCATCACCGCAATTGGCCCAATAGTCCTCCAAATTTACCTTATGGCTATACTCTTTGCTGGCCTTCTTTTGAGCCTCTCCTGTGATGTCAAATTTGGATCTCCTGGAATGGAGAGTCAGGCTGAGAGTACTCATTTCTTCCTCTAAAGCTTGGGTAGAAACAATGGAAGGACATACCTCTCCAGTGTCAATCCTTAGTGGAAAATCTCCACCAAATCCAGTCCTATGCTTGTCCTTCTTGACAATGGCATCAAAATCACAAATCTGTCTAGTTACTTCCAACAATATAATGTGGTCAGTGGGATACCTTGGAAGTCTGTATGGGGCCTTTTGACAGCCATCAACCCGAATGTAGGAGAAAGTAGGGAACTGGATGAACCAAGCCCCATATTTTTTGATGATCTCCTTAGCCAAATCTGAAATCCTGACATGCTCTACCTCTTGAAGCATTCTGGTGATATGCATGGTGAATGCATTGTTTGCTCTCCTATAATTTGAACCTCCCTAATGCAACTGAGGGAAAACTTCATAGATAATATCTTGTCCAAAGGTTCCCCTCGTATCTAATCCTTTGTAGGGGTGGAACCTAGCAAGTGCATAAACCAAATAGGAGGTCATTGTGAAGGTCTTTGTCTGCAACACATTGGATAATTGCTCATGAATCACTTCGCTAATGACCCCTGCCCAATGGTAGTCAACTTTCTCCTGTTCCATCCTTACAATTTCATGGCACATCCAATTCTCAAATGTACTAGCACTCTTCAATCCGACCACCCTACTAAGAAAGGTGATGGCATCGTAGTATTCCTTCCTGAATTTTGCCCTGTACAACTGCTTGGGAAATTTGTAGTGTGACTTGGGCTTCTCTAGCCAGGAGTTGATTAGCTGCTAAGACTTCACGGTTTGGTCGTCATAGAACTCTTGAGCTACCTGAATGGTGAATCCCACCACATGAGACTGTTCTGGCATATCAAAGGTCTAGGCAATGGAGACCGGGTTAATATTTTCAATAATTCTCCCTTGAGGCCCAATAATCCTCTATGTGTCTTGATCATAATGCCTTGCGCACTCAAGGACCAACTCATAGCATTGCACTGTTGAGGGGAAACCAGCCACATGGGACAGGCCTGACTCTTTCATCCTTCTAGTCACCAAAGGAGGATCCTTAGCTGACGTTCTTGCTTTAAATTCTTCATAGTCCCAGAGGCCAACATTTGTATCAGTGACTTCTGACCAGACAAAAGTGATCTTACTCTCAGGGACCTTGCTCTTAATATCCAACTTGATCCTCTTTGCATCAGACAACGAGGAACTAGCTGCTCCCTTGCTTGATTCAGCCTGCACTCAACACGAGAACATAGTAAAAACCCTAGGAAAGCAAGGTTAAACTATCAAAACACCATTAGAATGCATCTCATATAGTCAAGGTTCCATTAAAATTCATATGGAATGACCACAACAAATTTCGGGTTTCAAAGCCATCCGCAAAATCTGATCCAGAGAGGAATTTTAGAAAATTTCAGTCTACTCAGATTCCAATGGAGTAACCAAGAAACACCTACTTAACCCTCAAATTTGATCATTTTTCATCAGTAAACCATGTGGGAGATCCAAATGCAGCATGAACAAACCAGAAAATGCATTGAAAAACACCAATATGTCATGCCATCCAATATTCCTCTTCATTTCATCAAATTTCAGGGAAATCCGTGAGGGACAGATTTCCACGAAGAACAAGCCAAATAGGACCTTCAGGAAATCAGGGGAACACCGAATTTCAGAGAAATCTGGCCTTGACGGATATCCACGAGCAAGGAAAATTCCTAGACCAAAGGAGACTCTGTAGCGAAGGCTTTGGCAAAGGTTTGGATCTCGCGGAGAAGTCTTGGTGAAGCCACATAGTTATGTCGAAAGATATTATCAGAAAGGATTTTTCCAAGACATGGTGGTTTCAGTGTGAAGTCTCAGCAAACGGGGGACACATCATTCAGATCAGAATGAGTCCGGGTGGTCGGGGTAAGGTCTCAGCGAAGGTTACATGTGTCGTTGACTGGCAGGCCCAAGCAAACACCTCGGTATGACTTCAAGCTTTTGGTGGGAGGTCCCAGCGAAATGGTAATGTTCCGCCAACTAGGGTTAGGCTTACATTCGGCGAGAGGTCTCAACGAAAAGGTCTGGGCTCGCTAAAAATAGTTGACCTCACCACAACGTCCTGTCGAATGTTAGGAGTCTCGCCGAAGCGGAGGACTCGGTGAAAGTGGGGAGCTCGCTATTAAGTCCCAGCGAATCGCGATAGTCAAGACGAAGGGAAAGCATCGGTATAAGTTAAAAGTTCGGTCGGAGGTCCCAACGACTACACAAAGCTTCACCGACAAAGGAAGGAGTTTTCGTAAGGTCTTAGCGAAAGTTTCATGTCTCACCGACCAGTGGGTTTAAATAATCACTTCGGCCAAACAATAGTTTATCGATATGAAGTCCTGGCAAAGTTGCAAAAGTCACAGCGAATCCTGAAGGTATTGGCAAGAATTGGAATCTCACGGTAAGGTCTTAGCGAAAGATGGATGCTACGGCGACAGAAAGGAACAAGGCCCAACAAAAGCGAACATGCTCGGTGGGAGGTCTCGCCGAAAGACAAATGTCCTAGCGAAACAAAATGACTGTCGGTAGGGCTGTTAGATCCCACCATGACATCTTGGCAACCTGGGGTTTGTCTTGTCGAAGGTGAACACGAACAAGCATGTTGACGAGAGCTCTCTTCGTAGGGTGAGGTCTCAGCGAAAGCCAAGGTCTCGCCAAAGGATATGCATACAAGATTTCATCGGTGTAAAAATGATAATGTCACGGCGACGAGACACGAACTTAAAAGGGCCTCTCGGTAAAACACAGGGCGATCGACATAAGGTCTCACCGATGATGAAAGGTCACAGCGAAGATATTTCAGAAGGGATGGATCATCCCAGACTGCGACGCTAAGGCACGACCTCATCCAGACGTTGAACCGACTATGGATTTCAACAAGTTTAACTAGGGCAAGCTAGGGATGGGCCCTTTCATAAATTTTCTTTGTATTCTGGGCCTGTTTTAAGACAAAATAACCAGACATGGACCTGCCCTAGGTTTCAAACCTCACCAATTGCCGAAATGCACGGGCAATTTTAGAATTCAATTGTTTCGATTGTTAAGTTACCGCTAGGGTTTGCGAATTATTCTCAGGCAAGATTCATCAGAATGTAGATGGACATATGAACTCAAAACTCGCCTGGGACACGACAAGGATGCAACACTGAACAACCCTTAGCACCAAAATAGACAAACACACAAGAAGCCAAATCCTACAAGTCTCCACAATACCAACGTGCCATTCATAACTTAATTCCAAGCATAGCGATTAGGCACATACCATTATGAAGTGAAAATTGATCTCAGAGGCAGCAACGCGAAGCTCAAGGGTGTCCACAAAGAACAGAGGCAAAAACGCACAAGAAATAGCCACCAAATCAATTAATTCAAGCCCAAACGCCTCAAAACAAAGTCAATTAGTCGCAGGAAAGCACTTCTTAGCTTAAATGATGACAAATAAGGAACATAATGGCGCAAAAGATCTCAGAAATCAAGTAGAATCCAGCCTTCAAAGCATGTATGAAGCCATTAATGCACCCAAAAGATAGTCATGAAAACTGGGAAGCTGACGACAGGGTGGAATCTGGGAAAATCTAGACCACGCAGAAATCCGCAAAGACCCAAAATTACTGAGCAATAAGGTCCAATCCGGAATCCAAGCAGGATCCGGGAAAATCCGACCAGGGCGAAAAACCCCGAATCGGGGAAAAAGCCCGAAATTCATCCATAACTTAAGATTTTCAATAAATAACCTGGGGAAACACTTAGGCAATCAAAATAAACATTTAAGCATGTGCCCAAGTAAGATAGAAAACCTCAAAAGGAAAGGGCCAGAACACCAAAACCGAAGCGAAAGAGGGTCCCTGCTTACAGCGGGGCGTGTGTGCAAAAAATTGCACAACAATCCTTAAGTACATGTATGGACAAGTGTGTTCTTACATGAGACATGATTGTTTGTAACTAAATAAAATTTAAGAAACGTCTTCATAAGTAGGAAAAATATAACTAATCATTTTTTCAATTAAATTACAGTGGAAAGTTACATAAGAATCCCAAGAAAGTTTATAACTTAAGAAAATAAAATATCATAACGACATCCTCAACGATAAAGGAACTAGTGCCTAACTTCAAAGTTTCCAATGGTATTTGAGTTAAAAATTTTGAATAATCTTTTAAGGTAAAAATTCTATATATAAATTTGTGGTATTCTTAAGGAATACCATGGACTATAGAAATATCATATGCATCTTCTATAATAAAGTATTAGTGTCAATTTCAAATGTTTGAACATTCTAAATAAGGAATTAAAATGTTTGAATAGTATTTGAGGTCAAAATCTTATATATCAATAAATTTAAAAGTATTCTTAATCAATATTATAGTAGGAATAGTAGATCTCTCAATTAAAGAATAAAATCTTGAAATGATTAAGGATTAAAAATATATTTTTTTAAATGAGAATTACAAGAAAATTGGAAAAACATGCAGAGAAACAAATGTTCAATATAAATTTTGGAGAGAAGTTTAAAGGATAAGGATTATTTATTTTTAAATAGGTAATAAGATGTGTTAAGTATTCAATTCAATTTATTATTAATTGTTGGTTAGGATTTATGAAATAAAGTGTCATGTAGCTTTAAAGGGAGCAATTGTAACAATAAAACATGGCTTAAGAAATAAAGTAATTATTTGTAAAATTATGTAATTATTGCTCATAACGATAAAAAGTTAAGCAACCACATCTATAAAGTTTATATTGGGAGGTCTTGATTGTCCAAATTGTCCCAGCCTTTGTTAGAAATATCTTTTCCATCATTATAATGGGCTCCTAGTCAATGAAAGCATTATCACCATTTTCTTGCAGTTGTTAGTTTAGAACTTTAGAATGTAGTTATGTCTATAAATTAATCATATATATGGTGAAATGGCAAGTGCTAGATGAGAGAACCTGTTAATTCCTTTGAGCAGGTGCTCTTTGTTGTTGAGATGATGATAATGGTGAAAGATATTATTTTCTTTATAAAAAATACAAAGTATTAGTTAAATACCATGTAAATTAAAAAATAATAGTAAATAATTGAAATTTAAGGGTTAGGTTTGATGAATGATTCTTAGACATTTGCGCACTAAAGAATCATGTAATATGAAATTACACTAAGAAAAACATTAACAAAAAATAGAGAATTGATGCACCTAAAAGGGTTGGAATAGTTTTGAATGGATGTAGATCTTCTATAAATGGCTCAATTTTTGGGCATTCATGGATTGTTTTATGCGGATCTAATAAGAGGTAAGTCTTGAAAAAGTTATGAAAACTAGCTAAAAATTGGAAAATCTTTGAATTGATTGAAAATTTATAGGGAATTTTATTAGCTGATTTTAAGACCACTTTTCTATTGGATTTCTTGAAAAATTGTGTTTGCTTTGTAAACCAAGATATACAAATGGAGGTATGTGCAAGGCAAAAGGTTAAAGGGGGTTATGCCTTGGTCACCTCTATTGTAGGCTTTGAAACATAAATTTTATTGAGATATTTGATTGATACAAATTTGAAAATATGTACTACAAACAATTTTCTCCCATTTCACATATAAACAATAGATTTTGGCATAATGGCTAGTGTAGATAAGAGAGCAAATGGATGGCTTGAGGATTCCAAAATAGCAACAAACTAAGAAAAAATATTAAAATAGATAATGGACAAAATTTTAATTGAGATAGGAAGATGACACAATGAGATTTACTAAAAAATACTAAGAAATGATGAAGTTATAGCCAAAAGACTAAACTAGATCTCAGATGGCTTGCAATGGAGGATGGGTGAAATGGGTAAAGGCAAAAAGATAAAATGGCAAATATTAAAGTGAGAAAATATGATTATTGTAGCGTGACAAAAGATTGAATTTATTGATAAAAAAAAGAGGTTTGATTGAAAATGCTAAGATTTAAATAAAAAAATGAGGGTTTGAGATCTTTGGGTTTCAATGGAAGCAAAGTGAGCTAGGGAAGTGAAAATCTCAAACAAATGGATGTCCACATTTAAAACTAACAGGAGACACCATTAGATTAATAAAATGATCAAATTCGTTGATAAATAAAAATGATTTTAGATCTATGTGGTGAAAAGGAAGAATAATGTGACCAAGGTTCTTTTATAGCTTTCAATGGAGCTAGAGGAGGCAGGGGGAGGAAAAATGACAACAAACTACTATGAAAAGGTTTATGATGGATGGTATAGTTGAATGGAGTCTATGTTGATGTTTCAACTCTACAGAGTGTAGGATGCACTATAAAATATATCCACTTAATTTTTTTCAACCTAGAGTTGTTATCTCAACATATGAAAGTTGGTCCTACAATGTTGTTAAAATGAATGTGATAGAAATCCATGAGATAGTGAAACAGGGTAGTATTAAAAGAGCATGATAGTAATAATTCTAATGGAGAAATTTTCTACAAAGGAACACAATCATGATGAAAATTGAGGTGATATTCAAACCTTAAAAACTAGCATTCTACAAAGTTTTATGTCAGCTAGTGAGGAAAATTGAATAGAAATAGTCCATGAGAAGCAGAAAACCTAGTGACAAAGCTAATACAAAGGGTAGTGTTCATGATAAAGGTTTACAAAAGGGACAGTGATTTATGTTTTGATGAAAGAACGAAGATAAAAGGGGACATAAATGAATAGAATGGTTGAAAACTTCAACAGGAAGGTAAGAGTTATCCTTTGCCCTCCCTCCTTGTACACATGCCCTAAAAACATGGAGATAAAATTTGCAACAATTAGGAAAATTCATTTTCCAACCATAGATAAGTTGTAAGAATATAGGGTAGTTTGGAGGATAAGGATAGCTAGATGAGAACATCTAGAAAGAAGTTTGACCTTGGACTACCCACCTATCTAGTAGATTAGAGACAAAAATTGCAAGCATTCAGGAGTGGGGGTTAAAGTATTTTAAAGTGCTAATGAAGGTTAAAGGGGTCAAGAACATCTTCCCATCAACTCCACTTTGGAATTGTTAGAGCATTCAACTTAAAAAGATAGTTTTCAAGCACCCAAATGAAAAGGAAAAAATCAACTCAAGAAAAAGTGTTCATTTAATAATCTTTAAGAGTTTTTCCTACTTTTTCTCCAACATATGATAGATAACAAGGAAGATTAGTCTCATTAAAGTCAATTCTTACACTTTTTTCAAAGTATTGTAAACTTCAAGAAGTTTCTTTCTAGTCATTATGTGCATTGTAACTTAGATTTCCAGTCTTGAGACCTAAAATAAACATTGTAATACTCCATTTTTAAGCTTTTTCAATTAGAGCAAGTCATCTTTCAAACTATGTACAGTTGTAAAACACCTTAAATATCAATAAAATTTAGCATTTCCGCCTTCAAATTTTATGTTTATGTTGTGTGTATGAGGTAATTAATATCATTTTATGTGATTTTCATATGCAAATCCTTGAATGAATGTCGTATTTCTAGCACCTTCAAACAAACAAAAAAGAATACTTGTGTAGGTTATTGCTTGTGTCACTATGCAAATAGAGTGAAAAACACTACATTATCTTCTTTTCTAAGACTATTAAAACATAGACCTTTCAATAAAATATTGATACATAGATATGTCAAACACTAAGGTTGTGCACAAACAACTGAGTCATTGAATACTTTGTGAGAAAAATAGCATTCAAGAGTCTAAACAAATATTTTGGTGCATCACCCTCATAGTTAGATTATTTTCATGCAATATTCTATCTCCTTTCCTCAATAATTGCATTATCATAGGTTAGAATAGGTGAGTACCAAGGGAACCAATCCTCTATAGAGGTTCATCTTCATCACAAGTTACCTAAAACTTGAAGTTGATCCCATGTTTCACAAAGTAGCCTAGTTTATACTCAACAAGGGTGCATACTTGTAGTGACAACAATTAGCATGATGTCATGTTGACATTAGTGGAATATTATGAGAAGATTCCCATGTTGCCAAAAAAATCCAAGAAACTTATTTATAAATCATAAATATATTTGGTGTATTTGTGATGAAAATTAACTACATAATATATGTTTCATCCCATGACATAGCTACAAATCCATGCTCTAATCACATACAATCATATTATGCAAACATATCTAAGCATGTGATTCTATGAATCTATTTTACTCAAGCTAACAATCATAGTGTCAACTCCACCCGAACTATAGGTGGGTTAGGATGATAGGTTCCTTTCAAGAATCCTCCCTAACTACTATAATGTAAATACATCATTGTGCTCTATCTAGGGACTTCAAAACTAGGCCTTGCTACCTAGTATTTCTCACTAAAGGGCTATAATTTATTTCAAAGATATTGCTAAATATAAATGTGTGAGCAATAGATTATGTTGAGGTCTCAACTCTTCAAGATGGAGAATATAATCATGCATTCCCCACCTCATATTTTAATTCTAATACCAAGGGAAATTTTAAGGTATCCTCTCTAGGATTGACTAAGTACCAAGTCATGTCTAAGAGAAATAATTATATATATTCATGTTTCTATAAAAGTATACAAAGAAATCACATATGTGGATCTAATTCAGTTAATATAATCAATTCTTGATTTATGATGAAGTGGTACAAATATTACTCACTAAAATAATTTATTGAAATATAACCTTAAAAGCATAGTTTTGGAAACTATATATTCATTAATGATCAATTTAGATCCTTTCAAATTTACTATAAATTAACTCAAGTAGAATAATTATAATTATATTTATGTTTGTGTGATTAAATAGTATACACATGAACCCTTGAATCGGTAATCTCTATTGTTTTGACAATGTGGCTCATAGACTTGGGGTGTAGGAGCACACAAGATCATCAAAATTTTACAAAACATAGCATTTTGACTGTCCATTCAAATCTCTTTTGAGTTATACCATCCTCTTGTGGTGTTTTTCATGATTATTCTTGATTCTATCAAATATTCTATTCATGCAAAAAATTTCATCCCAAATTTTGGTGTTAGACTTTATTATACCTTGGATAATATATATGTTTTTCTATAAGGGTGACACTCCAAGTGCATGGGTTGTTAGTGTATAAATTATATCATCTTCTTGTTCAATAGTATATTTTTCTAACTTGTCTACTCTCACATTAGCTTCACTATAATAGTGTTAAATCATGCAATTCCCCAACTTGTTCAAAATTGGCCAAATTTGATCGAGGCTACTATTGAGTTTCCAATTAAAAATATTATTTTTTAAGAATGGAATTTATTTTTATCAAATAGTCCCCTTCTATATTGATATCTAAAATATGTTTTTCACACATATTAAGACCATCTAAGAGTGCTTTAAATCCAACCTATTGTTTGTCCCTAGACACAATTTTTTAGATATGACATGAATTAGTCTTCCACTATTATCTCTAATATACAACCCACATTGGATACCCCAAGGTTCCTCTAGAAGCTCCAATTTTAGTTTTAATTTAGGCAATAAGCATCATTTGATCTTTAGGTTTGTCAATCAACCATTCGTTATCCATATATCATTCAACATTTCATTGTAATTCAATTTTAGATCAATTATTCTATGTAGGATCCTTAGAAATAAATTTTATTTTATTTTCAACCTTACCATTCACTAAATAAACCAAGTTTATTTATTTTCTACAATTTATTCAATCCTTAGGTTTATAATAGTTAATTATCTCATAAAGCTAGAGTTATCCCTTTCAACCCCATTATTCTAAATTTAGGCTTTCGATATTGGTAAGATATAATAAAATTGCATTCATGTATTAAATGAGTTAAGAATACAAAAACCATCAAGATCGCCAAAATCTATTATGCAGTATTACTTTTAGAATTTTCTTAACTATGTGGGTTGACACCCAATTTTATGATCCTCTAATTGTGTGTATTAGAATAAGTATTTTTACATTCCAAAATCCTAATTAATTTAGCAAGCATTCTTAGGTGAATTTTTTTATCTAGTTTGAATCTTTTAAAGTACCTAATTATTTACTCTATTAGGGTGACAATAAATCTAATTTTTGAGTGCAAAGATTTAATTCCGTCAAACTTGCTTCATCTAACGGGAAATGTGATTGCATACTCAACAATACACTTGAGACAGAGATTGTCCTTGAGAAAAGGTGGAAATCCAAGGAACCCTAGCAATAGCACAAGGAAAATTACCCCAATGATCTAACAAAACCTTTAAGTAAGCATCATCAAGGGAAAATGTTTTCTCGCACTTAAATTTGCATTAACACATCAGAGAAAATCATAGCTTTAGTGTAAAGTGATAAATTGTGAGTAATAGTATAGCCAAAAATATAGTAGAATTTTTATCTTTTCAAATGCTAAAATGAATCTCCACCCTAAAAGCATGTCAAAATTAATTGTATTTGTAAGGAATGTGAGGCCAATCCCCTAATAACACCACATTCAAGGAAAACTTAGTTTTAATCCTAAAAGACTTGAAGAAATCATGAATCTAGGTGACCCAAGCACCCTAAGCTTTGGGATAAAACCAAAAAGATGTTTGAGAGTCTTCTAATGATTATAGAAAGGGAATCGGTGATCTAAAATTGTCAAATGGATTAACCTAGCACTAGTGGGAAGGCCTTGGAAAATAATACACCAAGAAAAGTGGGCCAACTTTGGTTCAAGCGTGACCAACCAAATGGTGTGAAATCTACACTCCCAAACCCACAACTTCATCAAATAAAATTATATCCATAGCCACTTCTAGATTTTAGAAAACATCAAGCTAAATTTGAAAGAAGATTAATCACTAATTGAAGAGCGATGGACACATTTAATAATGTTAATTTAATTGAAATAAATTGATGAAGACAATTTATTCATCTTTTAGTATTACTAACTATTATTCTAACCTAGTGAATTCCCATTCATATAATTTATTCTCCTTCATTGATAATTAGCCCATAAAATAGATTAAACTCCACCACAAATTTAATTTATTGTAATAAATTACAATCACAATATCCACTTTGTAAACAACATTTCAAACCAAAACTAAGTGAACCATAGCAACCATCTTGGGTTCTAAAAACCCTAAATGTCACATAAATTCACTATAGATCATCAAGATCATAAATATGTTCCACACTTTGGTACTACCTTATGAGGGACTAAAGGATCTAAATTAGACTATAAAATACCTCTATTGAGTTGATGATCATTGTGAAAATGATATTATTTTCTATTGGAACTTACCCTTGTCCAAACTTGTTAACTAATCCTACTTCAAACTTTTATCCTTTCCTCCTATCTCATCTTAATCTACACTAGAAGTAAACTTACCTTAGAATTATAATCCTAGATCTTAGAGAATTAAACGTTGGAGTATTGCATTATATTTTTAGAGCTCTTCTTGTGAAATATTAAGTAGAAAATTTTTGTATCCTCATTACTAGGAAAATGTAACCATCCTCCTTATGTCTATCAAAGCTATATCCTAAATGGGAGAACTACATGATCTTGATTATATGGATATATTAATGTAGGAAATCCATGACAATCAAGATGCCCACTCTTAGGATTCCCCTCGTCCCATAAGAAGAGAACATGATTAATGGAGTGTATACAAGCCTATTGCTTGCCACCATGCTTCCCCCCCACCTCATGGTGGTGGGAATAGATGTTAGCCTAATTCCAGCAAATTCCCTTAGATGCTCTTGATATTTCTCATGTTTGTATGGCTAATGAAGATAATGTTAAAGATGGCAACGACACTTGGGACTCTACCTTAGACACTTTGAACCCTGTTAATGTATGGGAAAAACTAGATGATCTAGATCCTCCTCCTCCTCTTTATGCTCTTTCTCTCACTTTTTAGTGGGTGATATTTATTGTTGTTATGTTTTATGTTTCGAGCTATAACCTTGTATGGACTCTAGGCGTATGACTATTTCTACCTACCATTTTTTTATGAATATGTGTAACACTATTTTATAAATGATAATATATATACTATTCATCAAAAAATAATCTATATTGTTTAGTTGGTTTTATACGAATAAATTTATTATCTCATTTAGTTGTTTTTACTACTTATAAAACATAAGTTAATGTGACTATTTTGGTTGCACAATGCTATTGTACTATCATTTTTCAAATGAATTAGCTATAAATATTTCTTACAGCCCACCTTTTCAATAGATTAATAAATAAAAATGTTCAACTACATACATGCACCATATCACCTCTATAGAAACATATCCACACATCTCAACATCATCCATATCAAGAGCTTGACAAAATCATCAAATATAAATAAAATTAATATCTATCAACTATTTTGTAAGTTATTTGCATGCATCCTTGACCATTCCATTCTTTTGGGAACCTATTATCATAATATTTCACAAGAGATTACATAATATACCTATACCTGTTTAGCAACTTTCTCAATTTACATCCTCTTTAAAATGTCATCTAAAAATCATGTTGTTTATAATTTTGATATGTTAAATAATGTATAAATATTAAAACCAAAATTAAAAATGCATACCATCTATTTGAGAAATTTCTTGATCAATATCTAACTTGAATATTTATATCCAAAATTTATAAAACTGGTACAAAGAATTGTGAGAGAACCTATAAAATACTTAGTAAGAAACCTTTGAAAATACTATTTTTTTATCAACCTCTCCAAACACACAAAGTGACTCATAAATGATTAAGAGAGGAAAATCAAAAGATAAGTGAGGCAACCTAGGGATTATATTAAAAGATGAAAACAAAACCTTAAGTAAAATAAACTAGACAAAGACTAAGGTGGCCTTTCTTGACCATCCACATACTAAGAAAGATATAACAATCTGCTTAAACAAAGTTTTGCTGCAAATAAGCCACCCCATATTTACATATTTCTTCTCCTTCTTTGTCGCCAGGCCCAACAGCTGGCTCTCTTGAATCTCATCCCCCTCCTGAGCAAGGCCGCTCTGTCAAAATCCTGCAGGTTTTTAATCCTATCGCCATCTATAGCAGAGTCCACAGTGATTAAAAAATAATTTTAAAAACAATCGATCAACCAAAGAAAACATTTAAGATTACATAACAAAATTTAAACAAATATGTAAATAAATGAATTTGTCTGTAATTAAAAGGCCACTCTCCTTTGCAATTCTCACCATTATAAGCTTCAAGATCAGCTCACAATATAAGGCCGCTCCATTCCACCTTGTATGAACTCCTCCACTGGTGTGAGCTCCAAGTCTGCCATTATCATAGCAGAACTAAAGCTCACACCAGTTAGGAGGAGATCATACTTGAATGGCATACTCCAAGTCAGCCATTATTATATACAGAGCTAAAACTCACCCCAGTTAGGAGGAGCTTATACTTGGATGGCATATTTTGTCGAAAAAAAATTACATGCCACCTGAATATATAGGATCTGAAGTGAAACTAAACTGTATGGGGAAGAATATTTGCTGGCGTATCCTCCACGCAAATGCTGTAAAGTTAAATATTCCAATTGTTTTTTGTTTAATCATTTACCATGCTGGATTGAAAAAATAATAATTTCTTTTGTGGGTGCTGCTTGCAATAATAGATTCGCTAAATGATTTAAAAGATAAAGTGGAGACTGTTCCAAAATTCAGTCCATAGCTTTACCATTCATATGTCTAATCCTTCCTTTTTCTAAGATTCTTGAAACTTCTTTCTTACCCAAGAAATTCATGTGGTGTATGTTGATATTTGTTTAGTGTATTTGAGATGGGTGGATAAGCAGGTGACAAGATTAGAATTAGCTCTCTATAATGCTTTCAAGTTTAGTTTTGTTCTGAATGAGTTTTATACTGTTTTTGGACTGTTGAACTGTTGTATTGTTTTTTCAGCACTTTATATTTTTGTTATATGTGATTATTAATTTTATATTATTAAAATATAGATCTTAAGTTTCAATCACAATTAATTATATATGATATTTCGAAAAAAGAAAAGAAAAATGTTTTAATTGTTTGTATTTTTTAATCATTTACTTGTTAGATCATAATATAGAGGACCTCATTTCTTGATATGAACTTTTGACATAAACACATTCATAATTCAAATTATTTTAAATATTTTTTAAATAATAGAATATAAACTTAATAATCATACATATTACCAATATTCTATAATATTTTTGAAAAGGTTGTGATTTAATACCATTCAAAAATGATACTATTTTTCTTATGTTTTAGGTAGGAATATTACACCTAAGAAAGCTTTCCATAAAAAGATTTTAGAGTAGATCTTTACTTTTTACCATTAGTTGCATTTCTCTTTTAGAAAGATGATGCATTGCTCTCATGTGGAGTCTTTTATAGCTTTGCTTTTAGTTTTAGTTTAAACAAAGGTAATTTGTGAAAGGATAAAATTATATTTTATAATATATTTAAAGTTTATAAATTAAATATGATTTTAAATTTTAGATATATAAAGAATTGAGAATGATTAATTAATTGAAATAAATTAATTGAGATTGTAAATAAATGTGGAAATAAAAATAATTTAAAGAATCAAGGTTTGTTTTAAAATTGATGGAAGGTGGATTTTAACTTATGTAATAATGTAATAAAGACATACAAACTAAGAATTGAAATTAGATTTTGGATCAAAAATTTGAGATAATTGAGATCTAAGAATCTTATATTTTAGCAAGTAGGCGCACTAGGGATCTTGTTTATGTGGCATGATTTTATTAAAATGATCTTAAGAAGAATTAGTTTTTTGATAACTACAAAACCTATTCACTTGATATATGTGCCAAGGAGTATTGTAGGACCTACTATATAAGGATTGAAGCTCAAGGATTTCTTGCAACTTAATGAGATCCTAAAATTGAGTTAATGATAGAAATAGATAAAGTGTGGCAATGGATGTCGATATGGTGGTGGAAATGGACATCAATGTTGTGTGGCAAAGGATGTTGATATGGTGGTGGTAATGGATGTCAATGTTATGTGAAAATGGATGTTGTTAAGCTAATGGTTGACATCTTATTAAAACTCAATGCAACTCAATGAGTGACTATGTTTGTTGGTGTAATATTTATATTGCACTTATTGTATTAAGTTTACTTAGGCAATTTTATTTTTATTACTGAGATAAGATAGAATAATAAGTTTAGGATTCTACCTTATCTTTATTCTGTTTGGGTTGAAACTTGAGGTTATAAATTGCAGTCCTTTCAGGTTTCATTTATCATAGATAATTGAATTCAGATATTGAAATGTAGAACTTTTCATATTTGATTGCAACATTTAATCCTATGTCATCATCATAATGTTATGTTGTTCCTAAGTAAATTTATATTATATTTCTTTATTAAATTTAATATGTTATCAAAGTAGAGTAGATTAGGTGGTGTTTGATTTCAAATGTGGAATAATATTTCTATTATTTTTTCTAAGTTTGTATTCTTGTAGTTTGTGTGACTTTGACCACCCATTGTAGGAGGCCTCTAGGAAAAAAATGGGTAATTTCATCATAATAAAAAAGGTCAAATAAGTTAGGGTATACTTTTATTTCATCCAAATCAAGCAACATTAATTTTATTAACCAATTTTTTCCTTGCAAGGTTTGATTAGACATTTTGTAGGTGGCATGTATTTTAGAGAAATTTGGCACAAAATAGATACTGTCATTACATCAAATGACTAAAAAATCATAGATTAACTATCAAATGATCAAAATCTAATCAAATCACTCTAAGCAATGAGAAAAAATTCTACAAACTTATACAACATTCATACTATGTCATAGGCCCTACACAACACTATGCAACATTGACATTGTCTTTGCATAGAACTAACACAACACACTATTTTACATCCATCGTTGGACCTATGCCCTATTGTTGTCAATATCCTACTTTGTTGTCACCCCAAAAATTTTATCAAATCTATCCACTGATCATTGATTATGCCACCCTTGTACAACTCGTCTTATATGTCACTTACTCTACAACCATCACTAGCCATAACACACACTTAAAGTTCCTTTGACTCAAATTAGAACAATGTGAAATCATTAATTCTGATTCTAGTTAGTTGTAAGTATTCAAGTTCTAAGTTTGGTCCAAAATATTTATCTTTATATCAACCTTTTATTCCACTAGAAATACCTTAGGATTGATTTTTAGCATGCCAATATGTGTTTGTAGAATGCCTCACTTGAGAGTAGGATAAGCTAATTTAGGTGGGGAACCATCTAGTAAGCCTTTCAAATCTAGTACCTCAATTATCAACCATCCAATGAAGAGTCAAAAAGGACCAAAGGATTCATGCAAATAGCAGAAGAAACCAAATTCATCTATAAAGAATTCCTCCTCTACTACTCCAAAATTAGAGATAATTATAATTACTGTAAGATGAGGGAATGGTGCATTTAAGTGCATGTGAAAGAAAATTGACTCACTCATAGAGATTTTGTGAGTCCCTCTCCGAGCCAAAATTGGAAAGGAAAAGGTAAAATTATCACATCCATTGTCTCTTCATCAAAACTTGGATATTTGATTCAAGTTTCATACAACATGTCATTTCATCCAGGGATTAGTTCTCTATAGTTGAGTCATATTCAACTCTAGCCATATAAATGGATGATTATTCAAGAGTCGATGTTGAAGGTTTAAGATCAATAAATGTGGATGGTGGACAATTCAAAAATATGCTATGTACCTTCATTATCTTCAAACTTTCTCTATCTACCAAAATACTCATACATGTCCAAGGAAGTTGGTTTATTTTACTCCAAACACGATTACCTTTTGAAATCTTGAAGATAATTCTCTATATTCAATTGGAAATAACCAAAAGGTGTACTTGTACATACATGTTCTCACACTTGCTCTAAATTCACCTTTGAAGTCCCTTCTTACTCAAATGACAAGGTAAATTATGGAATCAATGATTTTGTCACCTAAATTATCTCTAACTTAATAGTTAATCAATTATAAAATAGCTATAGGAGTCCCTCTAGTATCCTTATCCAATAGTTTTTACATGGTTGTGCCTTAAGCAAGCATCTTGAATAGATATAAGACAAAGGAAAGATTGGGAGAGCTTTAGAAACTCTTGATTTGATTCACAGTGATCTTCCAAGTCTCTTATCTATTTTTTCATTCAATAAATACTAGGATCTCCTTACTTTCATAGATGATTTTTCATGATTCATAGGTTTGATTTATTCATAAGAAAAATGAATTGTCTAACAAGTTTCAATATTTCAAGGCCTTTGCTAAGGAATAGACAAGAAAGTACATACAAAATCCTATAAATTAATATTGGAAAGGAGTATGTCAATCAATTTGATGAATTTTTTTCTACCAAATAGATTGATCTTAATGACACTATTCTATATAATGTGTAATAGAATAAAATATCAAAAAGGAAGATAAGATCCTTGAAATAAGTGGAAAACTACATGATTCAACCATGATCATCAGTACCATATTATTAAGGAAAGGAAATAATATAGGTTAACTACATACAAAAATCCACTCCATGCAAATCTTTGGAAGACATCACACCAACTAAAGATTGAAGTGGTCACAAACTATCAATTAAGAACTTAATAGTTTTTGGATCTTGAGCTTAGGCCCACAAACCTTCAAATAAACACAAGGCTATAGAACATCATTTTAATCCTTGCATATTTATGATTTATCCTAATGAGGTCAAAATGTATCAACTTTTGGATCTAATACTCATGATGTCACTATTTGCTCAAATTGTCAAGTTTGACAAAACACCTTCTCCTACTATTGATATTTCTCATTCATCCTCCACATGAGGTTACTATCTATACAATTATTCTAATTTGAATATATAAAGGACCCACATCCTCTTTTTGCACCCTTTATTCTAGTTTCTCTAGCATATAGGCCTACTCGTACTATAGGTCCTCTTCCACTAGCTAGCAAGTACTTCAATTGGAGATCCACCAAATATTACCAAAATAATTTTAGGAAGTAGTTAGTACTACCAAAAGGGATTTAGTAATGGAGGAAGAATACTCTTCCTTAATCAGGAAGTGTACTTGGAATTTAGTCCCTCTTCCTAAAGGAAGAAAAATGATTTAATCCAAATCGATATTCTAAACCAAGTATTCATCAAATGAAATAGTTAAAAATATAAAGGATGGTTTTTTACAAAAGGATTTTCTCAAGTACAAGATGTGGAATATGTTGTGAACTTTACACCTATTTCTAAAATAAATTGCCTCCACCTCACTCTAGCTATTGTAGCTACCCCACCACTAGTTAGTATATGAGATGAACATGAAGAGTGTGTTTCTTCATGGTGATCTAAATGAGGAAATATATATGACACAACCATAGGCCTTCATTGATTATTATTCATTAGTTTGTAGAGAGGAAATCCCTATATGGACTCAAACAAGCCCCTCAAACTTGCTATGCCAAAATAGATTCATTCCTTCTATATATTGGCTCCACCTAATGTCAATCTAATCCAGCTATCTACATCTTACAATAGAATGATGAGCTTCTCCTTTTGGTGTTGTATGTTGACAAACTAAACATCACAAGGAGTTCTTCATCCCTCATTAGCTCCAATTCTACTAGATACATTTTTTATTATTGAATTGATATTATTACATTAATTACGTCTTTATGATTGAGATCACTTGAACTAATTTTGGATTAATTATTGATCAAAATAAGTATTCTCTTTATCTTCTCTCACTATTTTAGATGATTCTTTGTAAGCTTCTACTAACTCCTTTATGTCACAAGTTATGTTGGAGGCTCATTTTTTGAATCCTCTTGTTGATACTACATTATATCTTGTGGGGAGTACTATATACCTCACACATAGTCATCGTGACATTTTTTATATATTGGCATAGTCCCTCACTTTATGCAAGAACCTCATGAGCTTCATTGGAATGCTTCCATGCATATACTACCCTATGTATAGGGACACATTCATATGGGATACACTATGCAACAAGTTGAGATATAGACTTGGTGTGATAATAGATTATAATTGGGATAATGATTCTAAGTATTACAAGTCCACATCTAGCTACATTTTTCACCTCATATCTATTTTATTTGTTGGTTGAGAAGGAAGCAACATGTTATTTCTCTATCATCTATAGAGATAGAGTATAGGGGGCTATGAATGCACTATAGGGTTCATTTGGATTCACCACATCTTGACAAAGTTTGGCATCACCTATCAAATACCATCAATTATATACTATGACAACCAAGGTGCTATTACAAATCTCTAGCAATCCAATTCACCACTAGTGAACCAGGCATATTAAGATCCATATGTACTATATCAAATATCTCATACAAGATAAAATCACAAATCTCCAATACATTACCACATCAAATCAAGTTACTAATATATTTACCAAACCCTTCATAAATTGCATATATGTTCATCTTTGAGCTCTAATGTGGGTGCATTACACTATCACTTTGTGGGGTTATCTATTCCTCCCCTCTTCCTCCATAAATATTTTGGGGGGATACTCTCTCTTTTACCTTTGGGGTTTCCAAATTGTACATGAGTGCCTAACATAGTTTATCTTACTAGAACTTATTTCTATTTTTACCTCAACTGCACTTAGGGGGTTTCGATGTAATATTTATATTGTACCTATTGTATTAAGTTTACTTAGGTAATTTTATTTTGATTACTTAGGTAGGATAGGATAATGAGAAAGTCATTCCCTTTTTTTTTCTTTTTTTTCTTATCCTTATCCTCTACAAATTTAAGAACTTGTGGGCTATAAATTGTACCCATTTCCTTTAATTTATCATCTAATTGGATTTAGATATCAAAATCCTAAAGTTCTTGTCTTTTTTATTACATTTATTTCTATGTCATCATCAAAATGTTGGTTTTCTCTTAGGTAGATTTATATTGCATGTGTTTATTAAATCCAACAACCCAAAAAATTCTTTAGAGTGTGCCTTGACAAAAAATATTAATTTTTTATACCTTTAATTGTCGTTGTGGCATGGTTCTAGTAGATGAGGACTTATGCTTGATTCTTTCAAAGGGAATAAATATTTTATGTTATTTTGGTAATTTATGAGTGATGGTATAATTATCTATTTTTATGTGAAAATTCCCTCCAATGATATCTTTATATACACAAATCTAGATGCAAAATTTAATTTTAGCTCCCATGTTGATAAGTAGTGAACATCCTTGAATTATTGGCCTCATAAATTTAGAAACAAGGGAAAAAATCACACTTGTAATCTTGTTCAAAAGATAGAATTAAAAGTATGATCCAACCAAGCTAGGTACATTGACGAAAACTTGGTTAAGCAAGTAATGAACAAATAAATATGGAATGGCATACTGTTGATTTGGGCCTTGGGTCAATGGGTGCAATAAAATAGCTAAATTATGTGATAAAATAATAAATCCAAGATATTGACCCAAAATAATGTAAAATAAGATCTTATATGTATCTTAGGTGTGCACTTTTCTCTTCTATAAATATGAACAAGGTTCCCACTAGGTTGCTCAAGATATGACACCATATGATAAATGATACGGTGTCAAACCAATTGTTGACTAGTACAAAGTGTTTTATAGCATTGTGTGGAACATGATGCATAGACAAGATGAGATTATCAACAATCTTGAACCTGAGTTTTAAAAGTACATAATGATGAGATAGTATAATCATTCAAAATCTTATCCATTATAGTATCCTAATCATAAATAGGTAATCATGCTTTTTGTATGATAATTCCTAAGTTGGTTGAGAAATATTACCAATATGTGTTTAAGGTAGAATGGAAACTATCATGAAGACAACATAGCATTGTGCAATGAAAATAAAATTTGTCAAAAGGAGAGGAGGCATGATGTATAATGAGAAAGTGGATCTAACACAAGTGAGAAAAGTAGAGGTTAGCGCATTGCAAGCTCATAGATACATGTCTAGGAGATGAGAGTCATTTCAAGGGAAATGATGATGAAGAATATATTTCTTTGGGGGGATACTTTAGATGCAAATAAATAGGGCATCATACATTAGAATGATCACACACATAATAAAATAACACTCAATTCAATAAGAGGGAAGTGAGAAACCATATTGCTTAAGGAATCTAAGGGAGCAATACATCAATGTGATGCACATATGACCCAATGCACAAAGAATCACACACAATGCAAAGGGTGATAATGAAGTTAAAGAAGGAGAAAAATGTGCTTTCACAAAGGAAGAACCTATTCAAGACTACCTACAAGTTTAGAGGGAAGTGTTGCAAGTTGATGATTAATAATTGTAACATGGATAACATGATCTCTAATGAGATGATGGAGAAGTGATTCCTAAAGGTGGTGAAGGAGTGTGTATGTCTTGTGTTCATTCCTAATCCTACACTAGTTGTAACTAAAAAAATTTCAAAGGAGGAGTTGCTATACAAGGTGAAGAAATCGCTAGGTGAGTATAAGGGAATAGTGTTGGAGGATATTCTAAAGGGGTTATGACTTGTGGACAATATCAACCACATTTTGATATACTTAATCCTAAATTCCAGTCTACCGAACAAAGTAGCCTACAAGATGGTGTCATAGGAGATCAAGGAGGTAAGAAGGTGAGTAGAAGAGCTACTTGAAAAAGTTACAGTCAAGGAGATCCCAAGCCCATACAAAGTACTACTAGTTCCAAAGAATAATGAACACTAGAGGATGTGCACCAACTCTAGGGCCATCAACAAGATTAATAAGCATAGATTCTCCTTATAATGCATGATAACTTGATGGGCTATCTGAATGGAATGTGAAGCTTCACAAACATCAACCTAAAGAAAGGCTACTATTAAATCAAGATTAGGGAAGGTGATATGTGGAATATGGCCTTCAATACCAAAGATGGTTTGTATGAGTGGATAGTGATGTATTTTGGCCTAACAAACACCTTCACATGACAATTGAATGAAGTTCTTAAGATTCTCCTTGGTAATTTTGTCATCATATACTTGGATGGAATCCTAATATTCAATAGAACAAAGGAAAATTTTCTGATGAATTTGAAGAAGTGCAGCTTCATGAAGACATAGTTGGTGTGCTTTTGATTTTTCGTTTACCAATAGGGGTTGAATATGGACCATGAAAAGGTGAATATGCATTTGGAGTGACTATCATAAGTATGTTTGAGATGCAAATCTTTCATGATTTGGAAAGATTGTATTAACAATCCCCTTAGAACTTTAGTGGGACTTGCAAATATCATAGAGTCAATGAGGAGTGAAGGAAATATTTTTCCAATACTATGAGTGAAAAAAGGGTTTTAATTGCTCAACAAGATGGTGGCATAACAACTAGAATTAGCACTACCTGATTTCATTAAAAATTTCCAAGTGGACTAAAACATGAGTTGCACAAGAATTGGCATAGTGTTTAGTCACTAGGGAAGATCAGTTGCATACTTTCATGAAAATTTTAATGATGCATACGTAAGGTATTAAATGTATGTGTAGACATCCAAATTTGGACACTTGATTTATCCAAATTTAACACTTTTCATCTAAACATCCTCTTATCCGAGTTAATTAAGTAATATTACTATTATTTAATTAATATCTTTAATTCTGCTAAATCCCTAAGGTATTTAATTAATAATTAAATACCTTACGCTCCTTAATCCTCTTTTCATCAAATAAATTAAATAAATATTATATTTATTTAATTCCTCACATATCATTTTCATCTAATCCTAATCTATCTCCTAATCTCTTCATTAGGGATGTGCACATGCATAATCCTTGATTAGGATGTGTCACATCCTCCAACTTTTGCAAGTTGGCTTTTAATCCTAATTAGCCCCTAATTATCCTCTAATTATTGATTAATTAAGCCTAATCATTCTCCAAGGAATTTTTAATTCCTTTTTATTCTTCCTAGATTCCCTCTTTTATATGTGAATTTTTAATTCACATTCCATCCTTCCAAGGCTTCTAGAACCTTGGACTTGTCACAATCTCCACATGTGACCAACCTTGGACTTGTCACAATCTCCACATGTGACCAAGTCCCACCTTTTTAGAGCCCACCTTTTATCCTCTAGATCATCCTATGAATGTGAATTTTTAATTCACATTTATATCCCCAACCACCTTTCCTTTTCCCATGTAGATTTTTGAGGAATTCCAAAATTCCTCAAATGTCCCTTTCACTCCCACTTGGGGACAAGAAATCCCTTTTTAAGGAAATCTCCTCACTCCCCAAGGTGCATGTCCTTTTCCCACCTCATGTACCTTCTTGACACCTCATCTCCACCTCATATCCTCTTCTTGGCCACTTCACCCTCCACATGTCAAGATGTGAGGGCTTGTGAGGTTCTCAACCACCATAGCCCTTCATCTTGACCTTGTTGGAGCAATCTTGACCGTTGAATTCTCTAGAGAATTCAAATTCTTCTATAAATACCCCCTCCTCAAGGGCATTTCCAACACTTTCATTTTGAGCAACCTTATGCTGCTAATTTGCCTTCTCAACACTTAATCAATTTGCAACTACATGCTGCCATTTTATGCACTCATCCAATTTTCAATCACATCCACTTGCATTTTACATTCAAGCATATAGTAGTGATCTTCAATCCACCATCTAAGGAGCACACAATCCATTTTAATCAAGGGCCAATCAAGGAGAAATCAACAGCAAGGAAGGTGATATTGTTTCTATGTTGTTTATCTATTTCCTTTCTTATTCTAACTCTCTTTTGGCTAATCTTGAAGTGTCCTTGATAGTTTGTCATTCATATTCTTGGTTATTTTGCACATTTAGAGTAGCATAAAATATCAAGGTTCACATTTCTGGCACGCCCGGTGGGACCCACACACGGGTCTTGCATTTAACGTCTCTTCAAGTTAAGAATTATGCAGGAAAAACTCACAGAAAGGCGGCAGCGCCCTCTGTTTTACCGCAGAATGTTGGCAGCGCCCTCTGGGCCACTATAAAAAGGCGGTAGCGCCCCACATATGAAAGTTCTATTCCTTCTAACATGTTTGCTGTGATTATGGACATATTTAGAGGGCTTTGCTAACACTTTTTTTACAGTGGGAGGGGCATAACTTTCCTTTTTTCTTTAAAATCTGATAAATTTTACCGCAGAATGTTGGCAGCGCCCTCTGGGCCACTATAAAAAGGTGGTAGCGCCCCACATATGAAAGTTTTATTCCTTCTAACATGTTTGTTGTGATTAGGGACATATTTAGAAGGTTTTGCTAACACTTTTTTTGCAGTGGGAGGGGCATAACTTTCCTTTTTTCTTTAAAATTTGACAAATTTTACCGCAGAATGTTGGCAGCGCCCTCTGGGCCACTATAAAAAGGCGGTAGCGCCCCACATATGAAAGTTTTATTCCTTCTAACATGTTGTGATTAGGAACATATTTAGAGGGCTTTGCTAACATTTTTTTTGTAGTGGGAGGGGCATAACTTTCATTTTTTTTTTTTAAATCTGACAAATTTTACTACAGAATGTTGGCAGCGCCCTCTGGGCCACTATAAAAAGGCGGTAGCGCCCCACATATGAAAGTTTAATTCCTTCTAACATGTTTGCTGTGATTAGGGACATATTTAGAAG
>VDFB02000017.1:328463573-328534154 GCA_007258455.2 Sequoia sempervirens | reverse complement strand
TGGACACTTGATTTATCCAAATTTAACACTTTCATCTAAACATCCTCTTATCCGAAAGCACTAAGTAATATTACTATTATTTAATTAATATCTTTAATTCTCAAGAACTCTAAGGTATTTAATTAATAATTAAATACCTTTAATATTCTTAACTTTCATCAAATAAATTAAATAAATATTATATTTTATTTAATTCCTCACATGTTATTTTCATCTAATCCTAATCCATTTCCTAATCTCTTCATTAAGGATGTGCACATGCATAATCCTTGATTAGGATGTGTCACATCCTCCAACTTTTGCAAGTTGGCTTTTAATCCTAATTAGCCCCTAATTATCCTCATTTATCTTCTAATTACTAATTAATTAAGCCTAATCATTCTCCAAGGAATTTTTAATTCCTTTTTATTTTTCCTAGATTCCCTCTTTTATATGTGAATTTTTAATTCACATTCCATCTTTCCAAGGCTTCTAGAACCTTGGACTTGTCACAATCTCCACATGTGACCAACCTTGGACTTGTCACAATCTCCACATGTGACCAAGTCCCACCTTTTTAGAGCCCACCTTTTATCCTCTAGATCATCTTATGAATGTGAATTTTTAATTCACATTTATATCCCCAACCACCTTTCCTTTTCCCATGTAGATTTTTGAGGAATTCCAAAATTCCTCAAATGTCCCTTTCACTCCCACTTGGGGACAAGAAATCCCTTTTTGTAGAAATCCTCTCATCCCCCAAGGTGCATGTCCTTTTCCACCTCATGTACCTTTTTGACAACTCATCTCCACCTCATATCCTCTTGTCCATTTCACCCTCCACATGTCAAGATGTGAGGGCTTGTGGGTTCTCAAACCACCATAGCCCTTCATCTTGGCCTTGTTGGAGCAATCTTGACCGTTGAATTCTCTAGAGAATTCAAGATCCTCTATAAATACCCCCTCCCCAAGGGCATTTCCAACACTTCTTCATTTGAGCAACCTTATG
Organism: Sequoia sempervirens; assembly: GCA_007258455.2. NCBI lineage: Eukaryota > Viridiplantae > Streptophyta > Pinopsida > Cupressales > Cupressaceae > Sequoia > Sequoia sempervirens. The sequence goes on along the minus strand of VDFB02000017.1, from coordinate 328,533,166 downwards.
CTGCTAATTTGCCTTCTCAACACTTAATCAATTTGCAACTACATGCTGCCATTTTATGCACTCATCCAATTTTCAATCACATCCACTTGCATTTTACATTCAAGCATATAGTAGTGATCTTCAATCCACCATCTAAGGAGCACACAATCCATTTTTAATCAAGGGTCAATCAAGGAGAAATCAACAGCAAGGAAGGTGATATTGTTTCTATGTTGTTTATCTATTTCCTTTCTTATTCTAACTCTCTTTTGGCTAATCTTGAGGTGTCCTTGATAGTTTGTCATTCATATTCTTGGTTATTTTGCACATTTAGAGTAGCATAAAATATCAAGGTTCACAGTATGATAAATGATTTTATGAGAGAATATATCTATTGAAGAAGTAGAGGCACTATTTGTTTCATAAGGAGTGTGTGTTGTTCACAAATCACCATGCACTACAATTCATAAATATTTAAGGCAAGTTGAATTAAAAAAATATGAAGGTAGACTACCTACAAAGCTACTAATTTTCCTAAGAATTAGAGCAAGAAATATAATTGATTTGTAGGCATGTTAATTTAGAGGTGTTCCTTAGTGAATGAGATTCACATGGGACTCATGGATTTTGACTCAATCAAGGAAAATTATGGGCAAGATGATGACTTGAAGCAATAAGGAATGTGGAAAGCCCAAACACACAAACCAATTATAGTATGGAGCATTTGTTGTAAGATATATTATTATTCAAGGTGTATAATGCACAAGAATTGGCATAGTATTCAGTCACTAGGGAAGATCAGTTGCATACATTAGTGAGAATTTTAATTATGCATATATAAGGTATTTAATGTATGATAAATGGTTTTATGTGAGAATATATGCATTGAAGAAGTGGAGATGTTATTTGTTTCCCAAGGAGCATGCATTTTTCACAAATCACCATGCACTACAATTCATAAATAGTCAAGGCAAGTTAAATTAACAAAATATGAAGGTAGACTACCTAAAAAGATTCTAATGTGCCTAAACATTAGAGATAGAAATCTAATTGAGTTGTAGCCATGTTAAGTCAGAGGTGTGCCTTAGTGAACAAGATTCACATGGGACTCATGGGTTTTGACTCAATCAAGGAGCTCGGTATATGCAAGATGATGACTTGAAGCAATAAGGCATGTGGAGAGCCCAAATACACAAACCAATCATAGTATGGAGTATTTGTTGTAAGATAGATTATTATTCAAGGTGCATAATTGTGTATACCCAAGGGGTCCTTGCATGCAAACTTCATCAAGAAGAAGCAAGGATGCTTGGCTAGTAATTTCAACATTGACAAGATGATGGAATGGTCTAATCAAAGGGTATTTCTAGCCACACATGTCTACAAATGTGAAAAAAATTGCACAAGGCTATAGATTTTTCTAGTTAGCAAAAGGAAAAAGCTAAAACCCAAGATTTTATCAACCTTTTTCAATTTTCAAAAGGTCGTGTGAACACTTGAGCATATATTTTTTTCTTGGATTGTTAAGAACATGCAATGGCCATTATTCATTTTTTTTGTGGTTAATGGGTTTTATGAGATAGCACCCTTCATACCATGCAAGTAGACCAATGATACTATGCAATTGGCCAACTTGACTTTTAGGGAGATTGTGAGGCTACATTATTTTTTCTCATCATTGTAATAAATAGAGACACAAAATTTATGACACTTCTAAAAGGCACTATGGAAGAAGTTGAACACACATTTATAGTTTGGTTCAATATCATCTATAGTTTGATGGGAAAGCGAAGGTATCCAATAGGATCATTGGAAACCTATTGTGATGTTTGTTGGGGTAAAAGATAAGAGTTTGGGACTCAATCTTAGCACATGTAGAATACACACATATTAACTTAGTGTAATTTATGTTTAAACAGTAGGTTTATTTGCATAGTTAGGGACATTGGGGGAGTTTTTCAACAATAAAGTCTTATGAAAACCTTGAGTGTGTATGATCAAGTTTAATATTAATAAGGACTTAGTTTCTACCATTTTTGTTGTGTTTTCCCTCTTGTTGTGTGATTTTTCCACTGTGTGTCCCTATGATGCGTGACTAGACATTCATTCACATGAACCTCCAATTATGATTATATCATCTTTGTAGTTCTATATTTTTGTGGATGAATGTGTTTATGTTGTATTGGATTATTAATGCTTATTTTTTGTTAATATTGGTATTTCATGTACATAGTTCAAAAAAATCCATTAAATAATGATTATTTGAGTCCAAGATTACTTTCCATTTAAAATTCTTAACCACCATATGTTTCTCATCATAATTATCAATTATTCAATATAAAATAGTGTTAGATTTTATGGTGAACCCCATAACTCCCCAAAATCACTTACAAGCAATTATCATGTCACAAATAGAGACAAAAGCAAGATGAATTTGCTATGCAACCTGAGAAATTGTATGGCCCTAAATGATTGATTGTACAATGAATGATGAATCCTTATGAAAAAAGAAAAAGGAACCCTAGATCAAACCCTAGGTGAGGATTAGATTACACTGCGACAAGTGTCCTCATCTTATGCAATGAGACAACATGACCTATATTTAGCTCAATATACTAATAATAAAAAGCAATTGATTAAACCAAAAAAGCAATTGTATGTGCATTGGATTAATCTGAATAACTAGATTGGATTATTATAATGTACAAATGAATGCTTATAAAATCAAAAAGAAAACATAAATAAACCCTAGGTGAGAATTAAGTTAGATCATGACAAGTGTCCTCATCCTATGCTATGACATAACATGACCTAGAAATAGCTTAATCTAATAATAATAAAATATTCCTAAGTTTAGATTAAGTGAATAAAATAGAAGAGGCCTAATAATTAATTATTAGTTGATTACCTATTTACTTCAACACCCCCCTTAAGATCAACTTACGAAGAAGATAAACTTAATGATGAATAAAATGATGGATTTGTAGAGAATGGGGATTTGTTGCTCACGAGTCTCTTATTCTCAAGAGAGTCCCAAGGAATGAACTGCCCTAAACTACCTTAGATTGTAAAGGCGAGAGTTCCAGAATAAAAAAGAGTAGGTCACAGAGGTTTTCTAGAAAAAATAGCGAGCTTTCGACCAAAGGACGTCAACGTAACACATGGATGACAGAGTGGCGTGTTGGAGTCCCAAAGGCGCACTAGAGTCTCATATGGACAAAAAACTGAGAATATCACAGAAAACACAAAGTGATTACTTCTACTCTAACTTCTAAGAAATCTTGGAATGCGAGAAAGTAAAAGAGAATAACATAGTTGAAATAAAGTAAATTAAACTAAGTAGAATGTAAATGATGTAGTGAGAGAATGAGAGATAGAAAATGCTCACAACAACCCAAGTAATGGACCCTCTAGCAATAGATATCTTCAACACCTGCAAGGATTAAGGAAGCCAAGGAGAGAGATAGAGTTGCAAGAGCCAAGAGAATTGCAAAGAGTGTTGTGAGAACGTGAGAGCTTGAGGCTACTAGAGCAGGTTGTAGAGAGTTGTACAAGAAAGATAACAAGAGCAAGAGAAGAGAGAGATTCCAGAGCAAGAGCTAGAGAGATCTAGAAGAACAAAATGAATTAGAAAGATAGCATTTAAAGAGAGAAGAGCAAGGAAAAGAAGCTTCTCAAAACATTACCAGGCGTCTCGGGCTGTTACCACTGACAAGTGGAAAGGCACTCGAAAACGGTCATTTGAATGTCGAAATGTCACAGGACACTAGTGCAGCACGCGAACATCCTCATGGCACACTAGTGTCTAGACACATCATGCTACAAAATGACAAGAACGGGAAGAGCACAAGGTTTGACGCAAAGCTGACATGTGAGGTAGCTGCTAAAAAGGGGTCTTGAACATCCTGAGAGGGGAAAAGGCTAATGCAAGTGCTAAAATGAGCCTACACAAATGCTAAGGGTGTGGAAACTAAAGTGGATACAAGAATGTATGTGAAATTGTAAGGGGTGAAATTTTACAACATTACATTTTCCCCCCACTTTATCAAACATATGAATCTACACTAATATGCACGCTAGAGGAAATCTACTAAACATAAATAACATTATGAAACCAAAAGGATATTGTAGAGGAAGCAGATAGCTCTTCGAACCAAAGAAGCATGCCCCTAGGATGAAGACCTAAAAAATAAACATATTAGACAAGGAAAATATGCACAAGACAACAATGTTAGAACATAAAAACCATTACATCACAGGGTTAGAACATATAAAAACACATACACATAGGCACATAACAAACTAACAAGATTTGAGTCAGCAAAGTAAAAGAGACTTTGATGTCAAAGGTTTTCTCAATACTATGTGCCATCCCCAAATTAAGAAATAACACATGGAAGAATTCTTAAACGGAGAGAAGAATGTAAGGATTGATTGCTTCAATAGAAGAATACACCCAAAAGTTAGGGAAGCAACCAATGTCAAAGAGAAAAACAGGTATATACTCAAGATGAAGAAGATGCAAGTCTTCGATTTGGTATACACAATTGAGAAGGGGAGAGAGAGAAGAGAGATGGCTCCATATGTACTTGGTCCTGTGAAGATTTGAACAAATTGTTGCAAGTATGAGCAAGTTTGGTGGTGTTGTCATTAATGTTGTCATTGATGTCAACACAGTACAAGATGTTGCAGATTGTTCATGTATAGTTGAGATGCTATTGAGATGTTGTGAGTATGTGGAGCTATCTTTTATCGTGTTGCAGATGTGCTAAAATGATGGGTTACGAAGTGCTTTTGAGAAAATTAATAAAGAGTGAAGTCAGAGTTATGTATGTGTTCAAAATGTGCTCTAGTATGTGCTCTTTGTTTCTTCTGTATTGATCCTATGCTTGTGAAAATATAAAGGGTTGTTTATGGGCATCTATTGGTGACATCTCCTGGTTTTTAGCTTCTAGTTTGATGGAGTGTGAAATTTGTGTTCATCGGTGTGTGAACTGGTTTGACAGAGTTGTTTGTCTATGGACTAGGAGAAATGTTTTCTGCTCCGCAGTCCTCCGCCAATTTGTTTCATGTCTTGCAGATCTGGAACATGTCTTGTAATGGTTTTCTCTGTGTTTTGGCGAAGGTATTCGTGGTTTGGTGCTCCGGAAGACAAGTTCTAGAGCTTTTGTGTGTATCTGTGTAGTCTGGATGGACTGTTGGAAGGTTTTTTATGTTCGAAGGTTGTTGCACTTGATGTGGATGTATTTGAAGGTATCTGAGATATGTTCTCATGCATATTGAAGCGTGTTACATCGTTCGCTTGTTATCTTCTTGTTGGGAAGCCTATACTTCAATGTTCATTTTTGTTTTCATTAGGTTTGGCCAACCTAGTGTTTACACTTCATATGAAGGATTAAAAATTAATTAAGGAAGTGTGTGTTTGATCCAAGATGTTGTTTTGGGTCGTAGTTAAGTATTGGTGTGTTCCACTCCAATTCTTTTCCACCACGGAATGTTGAGTTTCTGACCTAATTTGAATTTATGAAATGAAGCGTATGTAGCCAACCTTGGAGAAAGCTTCTAAGGCTGAAGAGGGTATAAATGCAAATATCAAGATGTTGTGAATATGTGTATCGAATCAAGAAGAAAAGCAAAGTTGTGCAAAAGTGAATTGAGGCAACAGTACTTTAATGTGTTAGATTCCTGAAAGTAGTGAGCTAACGGTGTCTACAATTCTTCTAATCAAGGTTGTGAATGTGTGTAACCTGTTGTGGTGGATCTTTACCGTAATCATTTTTATTTGTAGGCAGTGAGCCTTCCTATTGGACAGTGAGTCCTTTATGTAGGCAGTGAGCCTTTGTTTCTGGGCAGTGAGCCTCTTGTATTCAGTTTTTGCTATTAATTTATATTGTGAGTTAATCCTCACCGTGGTTTTTCCCTTATTAGGTTTTCCACGTAAAATTTGGTGTTCATTGTGTTGATTTTTCTTTCTGTTATCTACATTTCATGTTCATACTTAATAACAAAATTGTGTGGTTGTGAAGTTGATAAGTGTTTAAAGTTTGAATTTGAATTTGGTGACAATTGATTCACCCCCCTCTCAATTGTCTTGTGTCTTTCAACAATTGGTATCAGAGCTTTGGTCCCTTGGTGAAAAGCTTAACCGCTTGAGGTAGATTTGATGGCGCACAAATTGGAAATCCCTATATTTGATGGATCTTACTATAATGACTAGAAACTACAAATGAGAGGTTACATAATCTCTCTTGTTTACAAGACCTGGAAGGCTATTGCGATGAAGTATTTTGGACCAGCAAGTGGTCCTACTACTACAGATGAGGTTTCTACTTATGAGGAGAATGAAAAAGTGAGGTATGTGATCTACAGTGCTTTATCTAAGACGAGGCGAACTAAAGTTATTTCTTTGGGCACTACTTGTGAAGTTTGGAAGAAGTTAAAAAAGATATTTATGAAGGAAATGAGAGAGTGAAATTGACAAGGAAGCTAATAGAAAAACGCATATATGAAAATTTGAAAATGGAAGAAAATGAAGATATTGCAAGCTATTTCTAGAGGGTTGATCTTGCAGCAAATGAAGTTAGGAATCAAGGGGGCACTCTGATAGATGAAGATACAATTGAGAAGATTCTAATGACCTTACCAGAGTGTTACAATGATAAGGTTTCAGTTATTGATGAAATGTATGATCCTAAGAAATATGCTAAAGAACATCTATTTGGCACCTTGACTGCATTTGAGATGAGAAAGTTTGGAAAGAAAGAGGAGAATATAGAAACAAAATTTAAAGCAACAATGATTAAAGATGATCCAGATAGTGATAGTTCAAATGAGTTGGAAGCAAACTTTACAAGGAAGTTGAAGAGAGGTACTGGTAAGTATAAAGGTATGTTTCCCTTTAAATGTTTCAATTGTGGTAATATTGGTCATTATGCCTCAACATGTCTGAATAGAGTCGTACATAAGAACACAGATCATAAAGATAGAATGGATAAGAAATTCAAGAAGTTGTATTATGTTAGAGAAGAAGTTGGAATCTTTGATGATGAATCTGATTATGAGGATGTTGTTAGTGAATGCTTGTTCTTAGCTTTGGAATAAATCTATGTCTACTAACTCTGGAAGATGTGCAAGAAAAAGTGATTTGGAAAACAAGAAGGAAGGTACTTTGGTCACTTCCTTTCATGCTAGACAGGATAAAGAATATTGGGTGATTGACAGTGGATGTTCTAATCACATGACCAGAGATAAAATTAAGTTCACTAAACTTGAAAAACATGATGGTGGTTTGGTCATGTTTGGTGATGATTCTGGAGCAAAGATTGTCGAGAAAGGTACAATTAGTTTTGATGGAATACACAGCACTAATTATGTATATTATGTAAAATGCTTAAGGCATAACCTTTTGAGTGTTGGATAGATCTGTAGAAAAGGTTTCAAATTTTTGTTTCAGGATAATTCCTATGAGATCATAAAAGGGTCCAGAGCTATGGTTGTTGCAGGAAGGAGAACTCGTGGAAACATCTATCAGCTTAAGGGTGTTGATGGTTAGTGCCTTGTATCTCAAGTTAATGAAAGTTGGTTATGGCAAAGAAGGATGGGACATGTGAACTTTGATAATTTGGTCAGGATTAGTTCAAGAGAGGTTTTTCGAGATCTGCCTAAAATCACAAAGCCTACTAATACTGTTTGTAGAAGTTGTCAATTAGGGAAACAGACAAGATGCAGTTTCAAAGGAAAAGAGAAACCTACTACAGGAATGTTGGAATTAATTCATATTGACCTCTGTGGTCCTACCAGGACAAGAAGCCTAAATGGTGATAGGTATTTCATGCTCCTTATTGATGATTATTCTCGAATGACATGGGTTGATTTTCTTAGAGAGAAGACTCAAGCTTTGGATAGGTTTAAAGTGTTCAAAGCAAGAGTAGAAAATCAAGTGAACTTGAGAATTAAATGTTTGAGATCTAATAGAGGTGGAGAATTCACTTCTAGTGAGTTTAATGGATTTTGTGAAGAGCATGGCATAAAGAGACATTTTTCTACTCCTAGAACTCCTCAGCAAAATGTAGTTGTTGAGAGAAAGAACTGGATTGTGTAGGAGGCCGCAAGAGCCATGATGAAAGAAGCAAATGTACCTGATGTGTACTGGAGAGAGGCAATACACACTACTATTTATATTCTCAACAGAGTTCAGATTAGAGGCAACGACACAAAGACTCCTTATGAGTTATGGACTGGTAAGGCTCCTACTGTGAAATACTTTAAGGTGTTTGAAAGTAGATGTTACATTAAAAGAGATGATGAGAATATTGGGAAGTTTGATGATAAATGTGATGAAGGGATTTTCCTTGGATACTCAACTATGAGAAAAGCATATAGATGCTTCAATAAAAGATTGAAGAAGATTGTTGAGAGGCTAATGTGAAGGTTGATGAGGATATGCACGGACCTATTGAGATAAGTGAAGTTGAACCAGATGATCATATATGCGGACCAGTTACTGAAGAGAATAAGGAAGAGGAAGAAGAATAGACTGGAGAAAAAGAAAATGCATTGAAACGTGTTCCTAAGACTCCTAAGTATGTCCAAAATAATCATCTAGAGGAACAAATAATTGGAGATAAGATTCAAGGTGTGAAGACAAGAAGTAAAGTAGCAGCTGAGGTCAATCTGTGTTTACTTTCTAAAATAGAACCTAAGTCTGTATGTGAAGCATGTGAAGATGAGAATTGGGCTAGAGCTATGAAAGAAGAGTTGCAGCAAATAGAGAAGAATCATACATGGGAATTGGTTCCTAGACCTGTGAATAAAAATGTAATTGGTTCAAAGTGGGTGTTCAGGAATAAGTTGAATGAAAATGGTGAAGTTATAAGAAATAAAGCAAGACTTTTATGAAAAGGATACTCACAAGTTGAAGGCATAGACTTTGAAGAAACATTTTCTCCAGTGGCAAGAATGGAATCTATTAGGATGTTTTTGGCATTTTCTACCCACAAGGATTTCAAGGTATATCAAATGGATGTCAAGTCTGCATTTCTAAATGGAGAACTAGAAGAAGTATACATGGAACAACCTGAAGGATTTCAATTATCAGACAAACCGGATGTGGTTCGTAAGTTGAAAAAGGCATTGTATGGACTGAAACAAGCTCCCAAAGCATGGTATGATCGATTGGACAGATACTTGACACAGCAAAATTTTAATAAGGGCTTTGCAGACAACAATCTTTATTTCAAGATGGAAGGAAATAGAATGTTGATAGTGGTATTACATGTTGATGATATCATTTTTGGAGGAAATTAAGGTATGTGTAAGAGATTTGTAAAGGAAATACAAAAAGAATTTGAAATTTCCATGATTGGTGAGTTGAATTTCTTTCTTGGTCTTCAAGTAAATCAAAATGATAAGGGGATATTGATTTCACAATCGAAATATGTGAAAGAGTTATTAAAGAAGTTTGGAATAGATGACTCCAAACCGGTTAGTACTCCTATGGTGACCAGATGTAAGCTGAGTAAAGATGATGAATCCGCTAAAGCTGATCAGAGCAAATATAGATCTATGATAGGTGGACTATTGTATCTTACTGCTACAAGACCAGATATCATGCATGCAGTATGTTTAGTTGTCATATTTCAAGTAGAACCCAAAGAAGCACATGTTACAGCTATAAAGAGGATATTCAGATATCTTAAAGGCACACTGAATTATGGCTTATAGTATCCTAAGGATAATGATTTCACTCTAAGTGCTTATACCGATGCAAATTGGGTTGGTTGTGTGGATGATCAGAAGAGTCTAGTGGAGGTTCTTTCTTTCTTGGTGGAATATTGGTTTCATGGTTAAGTAAGAAACAGGATTTGGTTTCTTTATCCACTGTAAAAGTAGAGTATATTGTTGGTGCAGGAGCACCTAGTTCACTAGTTACCTCTCATAGGAAAATTTTGTCTAAATTGAATGATTTATTTGTAAATTCATGTAAAAGGTCATTTGAATACCTATTCAAATGTGTTTGAGTATCCATTAGGTCATTAGGAGGCAACTCAAGTCAGTTTACAAAAATATTGCCAAAAATGTAAAAGTTGTAAAACTTGCAAAAATGGAAAAAAAAAAAGAGAGCAAAAAATCAGAAGATGAAGAGTCACCAGGATTTAGAAGGTTGTTGTTCATTGGGATATGAGAAGGCAGTTATCATAACTAATGAAAAAACTTTATAAAGCATGGAAAAGCCGAGAGGAAGCCAGAATTTGTATCTTGAAATCAAAATTAGTAATAAAGACACTTTATTTCTACCAATTTTGTGTTTTCTTCTTGTTTTCAGTCCTTGTACGGATTGTATTGCAGACTTAAAGTTATTTATTTGCTTTGTTTTCTTAGATAAATGAATTAACAATCTATTGGAAGTGTTTTGTAGGGGTTTATTCAGACTTAGTGGTTTTATAAACAAGAAAACAGTGATCTACTAGTAAGCCTTTCAATCAAGGGTTTGAAAGTCATTTAGGAAATTAATCCTCCATCCCACTGATATAGATTTAGTAGGTCAGTGGGATGGAATGAATAGGATATATTTAGTATATATTTGGTATGTGTGTGTGTGTGTGTGCAAATGTAGGAAGGTGGAGAAATACAAAGTTTGGGGCTGCTCTCTCAGAAATACTGAGTTTTCTACACGAATTGGATGGCTACAAAGTGGAATATATTGAAATAGCTTTGATAATGGATGGAAGACAGTGTGTTGGGCCTGGGAAGCCATTTTAATGGGTATGAATTATTTACAAGGAGGCACAAGGTTTGGAAATGTTGTTTCCTATAAACCCTTGTATATTCAAGTCTATAATAGCATGCAACGAGCTTTTGAGTTTTGTAACTTATGGAGGGGTGTAAATGTTCAAGAGTTGGTTGATTTGGTTATTTTTTAGCCTGTCCTAAGATTGTTTGTGGGATTTAAGGACTGATGAATTTTTTTAAGATGTATTGCTTTCATATTTCGGCCTATTTGGCAGCCTAAATACTTGAGACAGTCAATTGTTCAATAGTTTCTTCCAAAGTAATGATATTATAGATTGAGATATGCTAATGTATGGAAAAATGGGTTCTGGAAAATGCTTTGGGTGACTGAGAGGTTGGTAACCCTACTAGGAAAAAAATGGTTAGACTATAAGAAGAGTAAATCTATGGAAATGGTGATTTGAATGATTGGTTTGGGGTTGAAACTATCTAAAGGATGTTGATAAATATGTCTAAATGCTCTAGTAAAAGTTTGGAAGGCTAACTTGTTGATTTTGATGATATGAGCAAAATGAAATCAATGTGCAAATTGGTGTGATGTCTGCTAGAGAGAATGCAACTAAGAAACAGTGAAGTGAAAAGATGTTTATGATTTGAATATGCTTTAATGATGTTGTTAAAGATGTCACAATGTTAGGTATAAGGGTTGGGAAAAACTTGGTAGTTTGAGGATTGTGAACCATGTTGCAACATCGATGTCTTAAGGGCATGATTTTGGAAATCTGATTGAACAAAGTTTTGAGGCAGAATGTTTGGTTTATTTCTAACAAAAGGTGATGGTTAAGATGTTCTAGTGACTGATAAATCTTTCTAATCAAGTCTTGATGATTTGTGGCTTTGTGAGTTGAAGAATCAAGTGAATGTATAGTGGAATTTTGATGAAAAGATTAGTGGATTTGTTGCTTGTTCAATTTGATCTTCTCCAAAAAAAAGTGTTTGGGACAGAAGTTACCCTGATTATTGAGTGTTTTGATATGATGCTCTGCAACAATTGTTGCAGCATCTTGTTGCACACAGGTTTTGTGGATGAAGCAAAAACTGAAGGATATTGGAGTGATATGTGATGAGCCTATACCTATCTTCTATGATAATACATGTGCTATAAATATTTCAAAGAATCCAGTAATGCATTCAAGAACAAAACATATATCTATCAGATATCATTTCCTGAGAGAGAAGGTATTAGAGAATAAAATCAGGCTAGAGTATGTGTCTACAAAGGAACAGATTGCAGATATATTTACTAAGGCTCTTCTGAAGGATAATTTTGAGTATCTCAAGGAGAAGTTGGGGGTCATTGTCCCTCCGAACTAGGTGCATATGGAGGTGCATTAGTCCAGTGGATCCAAAGATTCTTCATTTATCTGGACTAATGAATGGGTCTACTCCGCAGGGGGAGTAGAAATTTTTCATTGTTGCAATATGAGTTGTATGGGTGCACTCCTAAGGGGGGTGATCATATCTGTTGATCTTTGCCATTTATGTCAAAGGGGGGGAGAGAATCATGTGAAAAATAGTAGAAGAGGAAGAGAAGTTCTTTGCATGAAATATTGAGAATGTAGGAATGTTGTGCAGATTGTCTAATTTGAAAATAAAGGAGAGTGTTGTCTTTGATGGTTTTTCACATAATGTGTTGCCATCAATGACAAAGGGGGATATTGTTGCAAGTATGAGAAAGTTTGGTGGTGTTTTAATTGATGGACCAACACAGTACAATATGTTGCAAATTGTGCATGTATAGTTGAGATGCTATCGAGATGTTGTGAGTACATGGAGTTATCTTTTATGGTGTTACAGATGTGTTGAAATGATGGGTTACCAAGTGCTTTTGAGAAAATTAATAAAGAGTGAAGTCAGAGTTATGTATGTGTTCAGAATTTTCTCCAGTATGTGCTTTGTGTTTCTTCTATGTTGATCCCATGCGTGTGCAGATCTCAAGGGTTGTTTATGGGAATCTGTTGGTGACATCTCCTAGTTTTTAGCTTCTGGTTTGATGGAGTGTGAAAGTTGTGTTCACCAATGTGTGAATTGATTTGACAAAGTTGTTTGTCTGTGGACTGGGAGAAAATTTTTTTGCTCCGCATTCCTTCGTTGATTTGTTTCAGGTCTTGTGGATCTGGAACATGTCTTGTAATGGTGGTCTATGTGTTCTAGCAAAGGTGTTCATGGTTTGGTGCTCCAGAAGATGAGTTCTAGAGCTTTTGTGTGTATTTGTGCAATCTAGATGGACTGTTGGAAGGTGTTTTGTGTTCAAAGGTTGTTGCACTTGATGCGGATGTATCTGAAGGTATATGAGATGTGTTCTTGTGCATATTGAAGTGTGTTAAGTCATCCACATGTCATCTTCTTGCTGGGAAGCATGTACTTCAATGTTCATTTGTGTTTTCATTAGGTTTGGACGACCTGGTGTTTACACTTCATATGAAGGATTAAAAATTTAATTGTGTGTTTGATCCAAGACGTTGTTTTGGGTCGTAGCTAAGTATTGGTGTGGTCCACTCCCATTCCTTTCCACCGCGGGAATGTTGAGTTGCCGACCTAATTTGAATTTATGAAATGAAGCGTATGTATCCGACCTTGGAGAAAGATTCTAAGGTTGAAGAGGGTATAAATTCAAATCAATATGTTGCAAATATGTGTATCAAATCAAGAAGAAAAGAAGATTTGTGTGAAAGTGAATTGAGGTAGCAATACTTTAATGTGCTAGATTCTTGAAAGTAGTGACTTGACAGTGTCTACAATTCTTCTAATCAAGGTTACAGATGTGTGTAACCTGTTGTGGTTGATCTTTACCGTAATCATTTGTATTTGTAGGAAGTGAGCCTCTCTATTGGATAGTCAGCCCTTTTTGTAGGCAGTGAGCCTTTGTTTTTGGGAAGTGAGCCTTTTGTATTCATTTTTTGCTATTACTTTATACTGTGAGTTAATCCTCACCATGGTTTTTCCCTTATTGGGTTTTCCATGTAAAATCTGGTGTTCATTGTGTTGATTTTTCTTTATGTTATTTGCATTTCATGTTCATACTTAATAACAAAATTGTGTGGTTGTGAAGTTGATAAGTGTTTGAAGTTTGAATTTAAATTTGGCGACAACTGATTCACCCCCCCTCTCAGCTGTCTTGCGCTTTTCAATACAAATATGTCACAGGTCCATAGACCTATGAAAGGGTGAACAAAAGGATATGTAGGTGCTTGGTCCTAAAGATTCAAAAAAATAGATCCTACAGGATGAAAATGCTTTACAAGTCCCCAAACTTGCAAAGGAGGTGTCTCAGGTGCTCAGTCCTAAGGGAAGCCCAATGTGAGGGGCTCCTCAGAGTCTAATTGATCCTCATAGGTGCTCGTTCTTGCAAGGAAAGATTGATGCAAAGGAGATCTACAAGTTCTCGGACCTGCAAAGCAAGACTGGTCAAAAAAACCTAAGGCTGCTACAAGTTGTGTTACAGGATAGCCACAAAAAAGACAGGCCTAGTCAGGCTACCCCCAAGCTAGACGTGAAGATATAAGACAAGTCTAGTTGGGTTTCCCCCAAGCTAAATGCCATAGAATCCATTTGAAGAAGAAGCTTTCAAAGGGGGTTCCTTTGGCAGGGAACCCTTCAAGACACAAAGGGGCCCATTCAAAGGAACACTCCAATTGAAAAATAAAGAGAAGAGAGGAGGTCCTTAAGAAGGACGCACATCTCCAGAACAAACCATCACTTCCCCCTAGCATACAAGGGAGGAGAATCATGAAAGACACTATTGTTTTTCTACCATAGAAAGATTATGGTTACACATAATAGTGTATGACTATGAATGACAATGTGCAAGTAAAGCTACAACTGCCACATAGCGAGCAACAACACAATAGAAGGGAGGTGTGAGAACATCATGAGAAAAATTCTTAGAATGGATATGATCGAGGTATACCTTGATATCACTTGTCATGCAAATAAAAGAGAGAGGTGCATCAACAAAATGAAAGAGTGATGACACCAGAATCATGAAGTTGTTGTATTTTGTCCTTTAAGGCCTTACATTCACTAGTGGAATGGCCAGGTACTCGATGGTATGCACAAAAAGAATGTTTTGTTTCATCATGCTTATGAAATTTCTTGTGTAAGAGGAGGATGAGTAATTAAGTGGGATTTTAGAAGCTTCAACAAAATCCACTCTTTCTTAGATAAATAATGAGGAGCAAGAAGCAACCCTTTCTCTCATGGAGAAAATATTGATTGCTAGCATGAAGAAGACATGAAGATAGTAGATAATGGAGGATGAGTCATTTATGTTGGAAAAACAAGGACAGGAAACTGAGAGGGGGGGGTGAATTAGTTTTCACAGAATATTTAAACTTTTCAAACTTAACTTAATCTCAAATATGATGAATGAATAATAAACCATCAACCATCAACACATCATAAACACAGAGAACACCAAAAAAATTTACGTGGAAACCCTATTAGGGGAAAAACCACGGTGGATGTCAATCCACAATATTATACCCTGTTAAAAGTATAAAGAAGAATAATGGGAATTCATATGCATTCAGGCACACTGCCTAGAGCTCACTGCTCAAATACAAGATGGCTCACTGCCCAAAGAAGACACATTTTCTTACAAAAATTTGGATTAGATCCGCAGGGTATGAACTGAGAAAATAGCTTCTACAAAATCCTGATTACAGTTCCAGTTAAGCACATAAACACTCCTTCACACTTCTCTCAAACTTCTTCACACTCTGCTCTGCAATCAAATAATTAGATCACTATTCACACATTTTCTCTTCCTCTGCTCTCACACACACTTTTACTTTGCACAAGAAACTGCTCTTATATATCCGCAACATGGATTTACATCAACAACTTCATCGGCCAAAATAGAATATGAAATATAAAACATATACACAATGTTGGCCCAAATTTATAAGTAAATTTTCAATGCGAATCAAACACCATCGGCCAATATTATATTGTGACCCAAATCAACATCCTCAAGTGCGCCAAACATTCAAATTTTAATCTCCAAGGATCCACAACACGCTACAACCACCATGTTGTCCAAGAACATAAAAACCCGAACACACAAGAGAAAAATCACGGACCACGAACACACCAATCAATGTAGACATGCAAAAAATATAGAGCATGATCTAGAAACATCCACAAGCATCACGAATCAACAGAGAGGCATCCAAGGCAACTGAACTTACAGAAATCACTTGATCTTCATTCAGGAACACAACTTGAAGTAGCAGAAAAATTGTCAAAATACAAATCTTTATAACTTGCTCAAAACTTCACGCGGACCTCTAAAACTTCCAGTGGATAAACTAGATACACTCAACAAGAAACCCTTTAGTCCACAAAAGTTGATCTTCAACGTACTGATCACATTGACAGATTGATCTTCACTTCTCCACTGACAACCTGTAGCACTTCTTATTACAATTTTCTCAATATCCTCGACATATACATCCTTCAATACATCAATGCTAATAGTGTTGACATCAATGACAACCACATATCAACAACACAACCACAACATCCAACAATCTCCCAATTTGGCATTGATGGCAACATATGATGTGAAAAATACCATCAACACAACAACACTTACTCTTCCTTAGGTTCTGACTCTTCTCCTCAACTCTTCCACATGATCTTCTCCTCACAAGGTTCTTCTCCCCAGATAATCACCAGTTTTTCATAGTACACTTCTCCCCCTTTGACATCAATGGAAAAGATCTCTTCTATACAACCTCTAAAAAACATATTTTCACATCTAACTACTCCCCCTAAGTAGCAAGCACCACAACATCAATCCGGATTAGAATATGATCATGAAGTGCACGGGTTGATGCAAACCAATGCATCTCTAGTTCATATCAGGAGGGTTAATCACCCCTAGCATCCCTCTGAGATACTCAAAGGTATCTTTTGGAAATGGCTTGGTGAAAATGTCTGCAATCTGTTCTTTGGTAGGCACATACTCTAGTCTGACTTCTTTCTCACTTACTTTCTCCCTCAGGAAGTGAAACTTGATTAATATATGCTTGGTCTTAGAGTGTAGCACTAGATTCTTCAATATGTTTATTGCACTTGAGTTGTCACAGTATATGGCAGTAGGCTCATCATATACAACTCTGATATCTTTTAGCATCTATTTCATCCACAGCACTTGAGTACAATTATTTACAGCAGCAATATACTCTACCTCAACAGTAGATAGGGAAATGGAATTTTTCTTTTTACTCATCCAAGACACCAGCTTCTTCCCTAGGAAGAAGGCACCACCACTAGTGCTTTTCCTGTCATCTACATCTCCTGCCCATTCTACATCAGTATAGGCACTTAAGATAAGATCGTCATCTTTAGGATACCAAAGCCCAAAATCAACTATTCCTTTTAGATATCTGAAAATTATCTTTACAGCAGTCACATGAGATTCTTTTGGATCAACTTGAAATCTAGCAACCATACACACAACATTCATGATGTTTGGTTTGCTATGAGTTAAGTAAAGCAATCTTCCAATCATTGACATGTATCTTGTTTGATTTTCCTTAGGAGAATCATCATTATGTGTTAACTTGCATCTGGTTACCATGGGTGTACCAACAGGCTTTGAGTCTTCCATGCCAAACTTCTTCAAAAACTCTCTCACATATTTGGATTGAGATATGAAAATCCCATTGTCTAACTGAGTGACTTGCAATCCCAGAAAGAACTTCATCTCTCCAATCATACTCATTTCAAATTCACTTTTCATTTCATCAGCAAACTTCATACATAGATCATCATCTCCTCCAAAAATAATGTCATCAACAAAGACTCCAATAATCAATTCTTTATCATGATCCAACTTAAAATACAAGTTGTTGTCAGTAGTACCTTTATTGAATCCAAGCTTTAGTAAGTATTTATCCAGTATAGCATACCAGGTTTTGGGGGCTTGCTTGATTCCATACAGTGCTTTCTTCAATCGACAAACCATGTCTTCCTTATCAGTCAGTTGAAATCCATCTGGTTGTTCAACATATACCTCTTCTTCTAACTCACCATTCAGAAATGTTGACTTCACATCCATTTGATAGACTTTATAGTTCTTATATGCGGCATAAGCAAGAAATAATCTTGCAGCTTCAATTATGGCAATAGGGGCAAAGGTTTCTTCAAAATCAATACCTTCCATTTGTGAATACCCTTTGCATACCAGTCTTGCTTTATTTCGGACCACTTCACCTTGTTCATTCAACTTATTCCGAAAGAACCACTTAGTACCAATCACATTTTTGTCTTTAGGTCTAGGAACAAGAATCCATGTATCATTATTTTCAATCTAGATCAATTCTTCCTTCATAGCTTCCATCTAGTGTTCATCATTACAGGCTTCATTGACATTGTTAGGCTCAGTCTTGGAAATCAAACAATACTCTTTTGTAATCCTTTGTCTAGTCTACACACCTTTATTCTTATCTCCTATAATTTAATCTTCAGAATCAGTTAGCTTTACATACCTCAAAATTTTAGGATTCTCTCGTACTTTTGGTTCTTTTGTTCTCTCTTCTACACTTACACTTGTTTCTCCTTCCTGACTTTCTTGATTCACCGGAACAATTTGAGCTTGATTTTGTGTCTGAGCATTCTTCCCTTTTTCTATACTATCTTGTTGGTCATATAAATCATATCCACAGTATCTAGATGATCTAGCAGAGTCCTCATCAACTCTGACATTTGCACTTTCAACCATTTTCCTCAATATTCTATTATAGAACCGGTAAGCCTTGCTTTTAGTAGAGTAACCTAGAAAGATTCCTTCATCACTTCTCACATCAAAATTTCCTGTGTCCTCATCTCTCTTAATATAACACTTGCTTCCAAAGATCTTGAAATATTTAATAGTAGGCTTATAACCAAACCACAGCTCAAAAGGAGTGTGACCAAAACTACCATTGACATTTACCCAGTTTAGAGTGTACACAGCAGTGTTTACAGCTTCTCTCCAATAGATGTGAGGCACATTTCCTTCCAACATCATTGTTCTAGCAACATCCAGAATTGTTATGTTCTTTCTCTCTACAACTCCATTCTGTTGAGGGGTTCGGGGAGCATATAACTGTCTTCTGATTCCATGCTCTTCACAGAAATAATTGAACTCCCAGGAAGTGAACTCACCACCTTTGTCTGACCTTAGGAATTTGATGTTCAGACCTATCTCATTCTCTCTGATAGCTTTGAAACTTTTGAACTTCTCTAATGCTTCACATTTTTCTCTTAAGAAAGCAACCCATATCATCCTAGAGTAATCATCAATAAGTAGCATAAAGTACCTTTCTCCTTGTAGACTTCTAATTTTGGAGGGACTACACAGATCAGTATGCACCAGCTCCAGTATTCCATTAGTGTGATGTTGTTTGCTCTGAAAAGAAACTCTAGTATGTTTTCCCATTTGGCATTCCTTGCATATTGTGTTAGTAGGCTTTACTAGCTTAGGTATATCTCTTACTGCTTGAGTGGAGCTTACCTTGAAAATGTTATCAAAATTCACATGACACAACCTCCTATGCCATAACAAGTTTTCATCCACTTTAGCAATCAAACAACTTACATCAGCACTCAGGTGAAAAATATCACCTTTTGTCTTTGTACCTGAAGCAATTTCATTTCCATAACTTCCAAGTATCCTACATCTTCCATTTTTGAACTAAAGATTGTAACCCTTGTCCACCATCTATCCAACACTCAACAGGTTATGCCTCAATCCTTCAACATAAAATACATCATCAATGTTATGTTTACCACCAAGACAAATAGATCCTCTGCCATGAATCACACCAGCATTGTTATCTTTGAATCTTACAACCCCACCGTCATATTTCTTTAGATTTATAAATTTGCTTTTGTCACCAGTCATATGATGTGAACATCTGTTGTCAATAACCCACTCATCCTTTTCTTCAATTCGGGAAGCAAGAGATTTCTCAACATTAGTAGATTCAATAGCCACCAAACCATTTTCCTTGATAGCAATGAAAACCCATTCATCTTCATTTCCATTTTCTTTATCAGATTCTTCATCAGTCACACTTTCTTTAGCATAATAACATTTCTTTTGAAATCTAGGTTTGTAAGGCTTGGACCTAGGAACTCTTTCAGGACACCTTGAAGAAAAATGACCTATTTTGTTGCAAGAGAAACATTTAATAGGAAAATTCCCTTTATACTTACCTTGTCCTCTGCCTTCTTTCTTCACAATCAGTGCTTCTAGCTCTTCTACCTCTCTTTCTTCTTCTTCAAGTTGTCTCATTTCTTCCTCATACTTGAATTTCTTTCTAGAACTTTCTCCTAGATCATATATTTGCATGTTTCTTCCGAATACAGAAACCTTAAATGCAGATTCAGTCTTAGGGGTAGAATCACTAAATTCACTCAACTCAAAAGCAGCAAGTTTACCAATCAGCATATCTCTTGTCACATTTGTCATTGTTTTGAGCTCTTCAATAGCATGAGCCTTTGATTTGTAAGAGGGAGGCAATGATCTGAGCACTTTAGCTACAATTTCTTGTTCATCCAAGGTACCACCGACACATCTAATACCCATCACAAGTTCATTTACTTTTTGCATAAAAGAAGAAATATTTTCATCTTCACCCATCTTCAAAGTTTTGTACTTTCCTTTCAAACTTGTTAGCTTAGCAACCTTCACAAGTGCATCTCCTTCATACAAAGTCTCCAGCTTCTTCCAGATCTCATGAGTTGTCTTTAGATCCATCACATTTGTCATTTTTGAATTTGTCAGAGCACTCAACAAAGCTTCAATAGCCCTGATATTAGTCTTAGCCTCTTTAACCTCATCAGGAGTGAAAGGACCATTCTAAGGAATAACATATCCATTCTTTGTAATCTTCTAGAAGGGTTCACCAATACACCTCAAATGACATTCCATTCTTGCTTTCCACATAGGGTAATTTGTTCCATCGAATCTAGGACTGTCCTTCTTGTATGATGCCATCTTGGATCACCTCAAGCTTTTAAACTTCTTCAGAGGAACCTGCTCTAATACCAATTGTTGGAAAAACAAGGACAAACAACTGAGAGGGGGGGTGAATCAGTTGTCACAGAATATTTAAACTTTTCAAACTTAACTTAACTTAATCTCAGATCTAATGAATGAACAATAAACCATAAACATCAGCAAATCAGAAACACAGAGAACACCAAGATTTTTTACGTGGAAACCCTATTAGGGGAAAAACCACGGTGGATGTCAGTCCACAATATCATACCCTGTTAAAAGTATAAAGAAGAATAATGGGAATGCACATACATTTAGGCACACTGCCTAGAGCTCACTGCTCGAATATAAGAGGGATCACTTCCCAAAGAAGACATACTATCTTATAGAAATTCAGATTAGATCTGCAAGGTATGAATTGAGAAAATAGCTTCTACAAAAGCCTAATTACAGTTTCGGTTAAGCACATAAACACTCCTTCACACTTCGCTCAAACTTCTTCACACTCTACTCTACAATCGAAAGATTAGATCACTATTCGCACATTTTCTCTTCCTTTTCTCTCACACACACTGTTACTTTGCACAAGCAACCGCTCTTATATATCCGCAACATGGATTTACATCAACAACTTCATCAGCCAAAATAGAATATGAAATATAAAACATATACACAATGTCGACCCAAATTTACAAGTAAATTTTCAATGCGAATCAAACACCATCGGCCAATGAACCGCGAACCCTCAGACCTAGCTAAGATGAGGGGGGGGAGATCCCAAGTACGAGCCTTCTCCACCTATGCATGTGCCGAATGCTCATACGGGGAAGTGCACAACTATAGTTGCTCCTTTTCCCGTTCCCCTTCTTTGGGGCGCGTTTGGGGTGCGGATACACCTGCGCGGATTGCGGGTGATGGCTACAGGATTGGCGGGGAAGTGAACAGTACCCGACGACGGGGATGAATGCAGACCCATCGGACAGGGATAATCATTCTGGTCCCGGGGATACTCATTGGGAATGGATTAAGTTGTAGACGACATTCTCGTCACAGGAGGCGAAGCGCACCTTACTCGAAAACACTGCTACTAAGCCGGCGGCGGATCAGGAAGTTAGTTCGCCCAGGGGCTCACCGCACTTCCCCGACCTATCAGCTATTGCACTTATTCGACCGGAGAAAGCTATAAAGGCATCTGGAAAATGGGGACATCCGGTTCCTCAGGTATGCCGATGATATGATTATTGGCCTTTCCTCTCGATTTCGCACGCAGCTGTAAATGAAAGAACCGCTTGATCGTGCTCGGCGTCCGAGTGGTTCTGCCTCTGCATGACGACTCGAAACTCACCCTCGCTAACTATACCCTCGGGTGAGTGATGCAGAACCGGTGAGAAATTGTCTTTTAGGGGTGGGGGGCCCCAATTAGTTGTGGGGGGCAATAGGATGTCTCGTTCTGCACACCAACCATCCAGAGGTCTGCCTCTACTATGTCTGTATTAGAAACTCACTCCAGAAAAGTGAATAGGTAGTTGGGTCAGTCGGTAGCAGGGGCCCCAAAGGCTATCACTCGGAAGGGAAGGAACCCCGATACCTATTATCCATCGATGGCCACCCCTCACCCCATCCATACCTTTGATCCAGCTATCTTCATTCAAAGGCCGAAACAAACCCCACCGACCTGGGCTTCGCCGCCGACCTGCGCTTCGCGGCCGACCTATTTGCCGGGGTGGGTGGGTATAGGCAATAGGGTGAGAAAGCAATAATAATCTACCTCCAAGAAGAACTATATCCTCCTAAGTTCCCAGTCGCGAAGCCCCAACCCCACCGACCTGAGACAACTATAGAGGGTGGGTGGGGGGGTCGGTCCAACCCCACCATCCCATTCGAAATAGAATGGGGGGGCAGGTCACGAAGCGCTGGGTGGGAGGACTAAAGGAGGGAAAGGCTGGATCGAGTGGGGGGCCCCTACTATTCTATGGCTAGCGGGTGGGTGGGAGGATATAGAACCCAGAACTAGGGTGGGAGGATAGCCGTTGTAGGGGCCCGGGCATGTTCCGTAGAGAATCTGGACAGTTGACCCTCCCAACTATAGCCCGCCCGCCCCTTTAGTTGAACTATGATTCCCTCCCACCCAAAGGCCAATATGGTCGGTGGCTAAGGCCTGCCTTTCATCGGCAGCCGACCATATTGGAAATATAATGGGTCCCGATGAAAGCAGGGCTGGTCGGCCCTACTATTCTATGGAGCAGAGCCGAGACGGTCAACGTACTTTCTAGACCTTTATCACCAAAGTAACCACCGACCATACTCGCCTTTGGTCGGTGGGGTTGGGACCGGGGGGGTGGGAAGATATAGGGATTAGGCCTCGGGTGGGAGGCCCCTACTATTCTAAGCGGAAGGGCGTAACATGCCCACCCCAACTTTCTTTATTACTGTAATGAACTTCCCACCCGGGCCTCCCTGCTTTCCTCGGTCACATAAACTTCGAGAAATAGCTCGGCGATTAGTTGAGGTCCCTGATCAGATGCCGTTGCCCACTCAACTATAATAAGGAGGGAGGGGAACTCTATCATCCAGGGCAGGGCCCTCTCTATCTTGGCCAAAACCCCACTATCCAGGGCCCTCTCTATTGTGGCCCAAAACAACATCCTCAAGTGCACCAAACATTCAAATTTTAATCTCCAAGGATCCACAACACGCTACAACCACCATGTTGGCCAAGAACATAAAAACTCGAACAAACAAGAGAAAAATCACGGACCACGAACACACCGATCAACGCGGGCGTGCAACAAAGATAGAGCATGATCTAGAAACATCCACAAGCATCACGAATCAACAATGAGGCATCTGCAGCAACTGAACTTACAAAAATCACTTGATCTTCATTCAGGAACATGACAACCTGAAGTAGCAAAAAAACTATCAAAATACAAATCTTCATAACTTGCTCAAAACTTCACGCAGACCTCTAAAACTTCCGATGGATAAACTATATACACTCAGCAAGAAACCCTTTAGTTCACAATAGCTGATCGTCAACATATTGATCACACCGAAAGACTGATCTTCACTTCTCCAGTAACAACTTCTAGCACTTCTTATTACAATTTTCTCAATATCCTCGACATATACAACCTTCAATACATCAATTCTAATAGTGTTGACATCAATGACAACCACATATTAGCAACACAACCACAACATCCAACAATTTCAAGAGAATGAGATTGAGCGGAAATCATGTCGACATTCAACAATGGTTTTTGTTTAGATTGTTCATTTGAGCAACCAAGCCCCAAATTACACTTACGAGGTACACATTCTACAGGTACTTGAATGCCTTGTTCATTATTCCCACAACCTTTACACCCATAGCCATACTTAGAGGCAAGTCTAAAACCAGGGCCATATCATGTTTGCAAATCTTGAGGAGGAGGATCTTCATAGAGAGCATTATTCCAGCATTGGAGATTATGATCCTCTATGGGATCATCATCAACCTTCTTGACAGGACTACCAACATTAGCCTCTTCAATAGAGGCATGATCATCTTCCTTAGAAGGGGGAGGATCAACATTAAGAATATTACAATTTGTGTTCACATTATCTTGCAATGCAGAAGAATAACCATCTTTGATAGTGGGTTTGGATGATGTTATTGGAAGGTTTAAGTGGATCAGATCAAATTTATATTCCCCAATGAAATATTATATAAATTCTAAGTAACCCCAATCATCACCAAGACATGCATTCTCTTGAGAAGAGGTAGAAGGATCAGCCTTAATATTTCTTGCTTCAAAAGGATCTTCTTTAGGAACATCCACCTCAAGTGTATTCTTTATAATAGATACCATTAGAGTAGACACCAACACATTGGAAGACACTTAAGGGATAAAAGTAGGCACAATCAAAGCCTAACCAGCAACTACCATCTCACATAAGTGTATAGCATCGGGGTTAGCATTGATTGTGATTAGTTTATTGTTACAAATGAACTTAATAGATTTATGCAAGGTAGATGAGATTGCGCTCATAGCATGAATCCATGGTCTACCGAGAAGAAGGTTATACAGTAATTTTTTTGACATAACATATACCAGAGTGGGTACAGTAATGGGTCCAAGCCGCAAAGGTAATACTATTGTGCCTAGAGCTTGTCTCCTAACATTATCAAACCCATGAATGACAAGAAAAGAAGTAGCTAGAGAGGAAGAATCAATATTAATCTTAGGAAATATATCAATGCTACATACATTGAGTGTCGAACCGACGTCAACGAGAGTACATCTAATTCCAATTTTTTTAACATTAACTATGATCATTAGAGGGTTTGCTTTCTTTTGTACTTTCAGAGGCAGGAGTTCCTATAGATAGAATGTAATATTCGGTGAATCTACACAAATATGATCTATCAACGCATTAACATCCACTAGCCTAGTAGAAGAAGGAAAGAGGATCCTTTACAAGGCTTCCTGAAGCATACCTTGATAAATCAGAGCAGACTGAAGCAAGTTCCACAGTGAGATCTTGGCCAAAGTAATGCAAAGTTGCTCGATAAGATCATAATCACCAGGTGCTTTAGTTGTAGGTTTAGATGCTTGAGGAAGGAACGGTTGAGAATATGGTAAAGAAGTAGGTTGAGTAACATTTAATTTATTCTTTCTAGTATTATAAATATGGGATACCGCTATATAAGAGGGAGACTTAGAAATATTAGGAGAATCACTATCAAATGGAACACCATTAATAGAACAAATCCTTATAGGGTAACGACTAGCTGGAGTCAGATAAATGACAAGTCTCTTAGGCCTTTGAGGGGTGGCTGAGACATAGATTATATTTATGGATTCCTTACTTCTTATAGAGGAATCATTCAAAGAAATAAGCTCAACATTTATCCTTAAAGGATCTGATGTGAGAAGGGATTCATCATTCGCTAATGCATCATCTCTAGAAGAGAGTGCATTGGAATGAAGAGAAGGTAGAGTAACATTAAGAAAAGCATCAATGATTTCATCCTCTTGCACCAAAATATCCTTAGAAGGAATTTTAGGAGAGGGATCCACAAAGAACGATAAGAAAGGAGAAAATAACTTGCTTTCACATGCTTGTAAGAGGATTTCTTGAAGTTTCTTAACAAATTTGGAAAGAGATAGAAGGAAGAAAGATACAAATTACATTTTGAAATAGAGATATAGACGAGTCGACCAAAGGCCAACATACCGAAAAAAAATTTGGGAAGATGTTTTCACATTAGGTTCACCAAAATGTAGAGAATGGGGATTCACTACTCACGAGTCTCTTTATTCTCAAGAGAGTCCTAGGGAACGAATTTACCTAAACTACCTCAGATTGTAAAGGTGAGAGTTCTAGAATCAGAAAGAGTAGGTCATAGAGTAGCGAGCTTTCGGCCAAAGGATATCAACGTGACAAATGGACAACAGCATGGCGCGTTGGAGTACCAAAGGAGTGTTGGAGTCTCGTACGGATAGAAAATAGAGAATATCGCAGAAAACACAAAAGTGAGTACTTCTACTCTAACTGCTAAGAAATTTTGGAATGGGAGAAAGTAACAGAGAATAACAGAGCTAAAATAAAGTAAACTAAACTAAGTAGAATGTAAATGATGTAGTGAGAGAATGAGAGATAGAAAATTATCACAACAACCCAAGTAATGGAGCCTCCATAAAAACAAATATCTTCAACACCTACAAGGCTTGAGGAAGCCAAGGAGAGAGATAGAGCTACGAGAGCCAAGAGAGTGCAAGCAAAGAGTGTTATGAGAACATGAGCTTGAGGTTGATGTAGCCAACTCTAGAGAGTTGTACAAGAAAGATAGTAAGAGCAAGAGAAGAGAGAAATGCCAGAGCAAGAGCTAGAGAGATCCAAAAGACCAAAATGAATTGAGAAGTAGCATTTAAAGAGAGAAGAGTAGGCAAAAGATGCTTCTCGAGTTGTTACTAGGCATCTCGAACCGTATACACCAACAAAAGTAGCTGACAAGTGGCAAGGCACTCAGAAATGGTCGTTTGAACATCGAAATGTCATAGGATGCTAGTGCGGCATGCGAATGTCTGCATAGCGCACTAGTGTCTAGACATATCATGCTACAAAACGATGAGAATGGGAAGAGCACAAGGTTTGACACAAAGTTGGCGCATGAGGTTGCTTTTGAAAAGGGGTCTTGAACATCCTGAGAGGGGAAAAGGATGATGCAAGGGCTAAAATGAGCCTACACAAATGCTAAGGGTGTGGACACTAAAGTGGATACAAGAATGTATGTGAAATTGCAAGCAGTGCAATTTTACGACATTACAGGATGCATGAATGGGTCCTCGCTACAAGGCCTAATGAGGTACCCATGTAGAAACAAATGAAATTTCTCACAACCAAAGAAAATGAGAAAACCTCATGGGAAAAAATCCTCTCTAAAAGAGAGAAAAATAAATAAATGCACCTAGTAAAAGAAGGAAAGAATTAGGGCTTGATATGACCCCCCAAGGATTGCTTCTATCACACAAGTACAATTAATTTCCCCCTAGTAGGAGAGAGAAAATGAGGATACAAATCCCCCCATAAAGAATTAGCTCTTATAACAATGATGAAAGTCTAAATATAGAACACGATCTATTGCTTGCAAACAACATTTCTCCCCTTAGGAATAAATAGATCCACTAGTGATCGGAGAAGCCATTCCCATAAGTTGGATGAATAGGGAATCCAAATCCAAATGATTTGTGCCTTTGAAAAAATTTCAAGTGTCCAAATGTTTATATTTAGCTCAACCTAATAATTTAAAAGCAATTTTTAAGTTTAGCTTAAGTGAATAAAATAAAATGGGTCTAATAATTAAATTAATGATTAATTATTTATTAGTTGATTTCTTAATTACTCCAACAAATAGTAGGGTTTTCAAATAATTTGGAACCACTACCTTCCCTAAATCATATTCCCAAGTGCTATTGACTATTTGACCAAAGGGTAGCATCTCTCTCATCAACCCTAACATCCTTAAATAGACTCGAAGAATTTTCTTCTTTTCCCTTCCAATGGATTTCCTATCCCTCTTGGTCAAAATTATTGAGCTCTCAAACTCATCTAGTTTAGTGGGAAGGTCTCTTTTGGGGCCATTGTTATCTTATTAGTTCAAAAATTAAATTTTAAATTTAAATTCAACCCTAGACCTACATATCATAATTATTTTCTTCTACAAAAGAGGGCTTCAAGAATCTAAATTGTCATGATAAATTTGTTGGGACAATTAGGCCCCTTTTACTTAATTCACTTAAGCTAAACTTAGAAATTATTTTTTCTTATTAGATTGAGCTAATTATAGGTCATGGTATCGCATTACATAGGATGAGTGATTGAGTAATCACCTAATAAGTAATTAATTATTAGGCCCTTTTTACTTTATTCACTTAAGTTAAACTTAATAATTATTTTGTTATTATTAGATTAAGTTAATTATAGGTCATGTCTCTTTGCATAGGATGTTGACACTTGTCACTGTCTAATCTAATCCTCATTTAGGATTTGATCTAGGGTTGCTTTTATCCTTTTCATAAGGATTCTTCATTCATTGTAATCTATCATTCAAGTTAATGTGCAATACAATTTATTGGGTTGCATAGAAAGTTCATCTTGCTTTTCTCTCTATTTGTGATAGGATAATTGCTTGCAGATGATTTTTGGAAGCTATATTATTCACCATCAACTCCAACATGGTATTAGAGCACCAGATCTACAACCTCCTATTCAAATTTTGAGGGATCCAACCTTGAAAAAAAAAAATTCATCATGGAGACAAATATACATCGCCATTGTGTTCAAAGTGGCCAAAAACCTAAAGATCGATTGTCATTTCATCAAAATTTGAGAAGCTTTTTGGATGATATTTTAGGGCATAAGAATCAAGGAAAAAATTTAGTACACCTATATGGAATCCATACAAATGTGTGGATTTGTATGGGTCACACATCATACATTCATTGTGTAGGCCTATGTCAACCTCTACACAAAAATCTAATGATCTTGCATGAAAACCCAACAACAAAATTTAAATAGCAACGAAATTTTAAGAAAATCTAGCAATTTTATATTTTCCAACTGATGACTAGCTTTTTTAGGGAGGTGACACTAGATCACAGTATGATGACATCATTTTCCCATCATATAATTTAGTTTTCCATCACTAGTATATCCTAATGGAATATTCTCATTGATCAGCCTATCTTGACACCCTCCAACTCAACACCCAAAGCCACATTTGTGACCAAGGCCTAGTGCTAGTTGTTTAGCACCTTTGCCTTAGGCCAAGGTCACATTGACAACCAAGGGCTACTACCCAATCAAGCCCAGAGTACCCCTACCACGATCACATCAACAACCAAGGGTCAAGTTTGATCCAACTCTCTACAACCAACAGGTGATCACCCAAGTGACTGAGGGCTTATTATTTTTACCCCTTGCACAGCTTAAAGGGAAAATTGAGCAACTTTCAATAAATCAGGTATAACTTGGGCATCTAATCTTTTTTTTTCACAAACCATATATCATTGAAGAGTTGGTTTTGAGATCGATCTAGTGGTGTTATTGATTGTTCCATATTTTTCTCTTAGTGATTTGTTTAGGCCTATGAGTCAGATCAAACTATTTTCACCTAGAGGGTCATAACTTTTGACTCATATCTTAGATTCTCATGATTTTTATGGCATGCGAAAGCTAATTTAACCCTCTACTCAAATCTAAGACTTTTTTCATAAAAATTACTAGGACATTATTTTCATCATATCTCATTTTTTCCCTTTTTTGGTTCTTTCTTAAAAACATGCAACTCAAGTCAATTTTTTTGGATCAAGGGGGAATTTTTTTGCATTGTGAGGGTCTATACTATTGATTTTCTTTCAATTTTTTATATTTTATCATTCAATAATCGTGAATCTAACTCACATTACTCCACTCACTCCATACAACTATTATGGGTGGAAAAAAAATGGACATACATCTGAAGAAACAAAGGTTATATAGAGTGGCCATATATACATAACTTGAACCTACAAGAGCTACAGAGAAGAGAAGATGGTTTAACATGTTTGATTAGGCTTTTGGGACATTATGAATGTTTATTTATCATGATATTCTCTTTCATGTTGAATCTTGCACTACACCCACTCAAATATGGACTCAATTGGAATGCTTGTTTGGGAATTAGGATACTTTGAGAGGATTTTAGTTGGAGAATGAACTTATCAGTTTGAATCCTTCAAATTTTGATAACATCTAATACTTTTTCACCAAACTTAAGTCCCTCAAATTGTAGTTTACAAAGTGTGGTATTGAAAAACAGGACTCTCAGTCAATTCTCTCCATCCTTTCCAAGCTTAGTCCTGACTATTCAATATTTATTTCTACCTTTTAGGCAACTTTGGATGCACTTGGTACCAGATTCAATATTCCTTCACTTGATTATTTTTCATCACTTACCAAGGAGCGGGAAAAGTTGATACGAATAGGCTTCTTGAAGTATTTGTAACAACAAGCTCTTATTACAATACCAAGCACTAGAGACCAAAAGACTTCAAATGGAAAAAGAGAAATAGAAACGCAAGGATACCAAGAACAATGAGCAAGAAAAGGAATCACATTCACATGATACCTATGAGTTCTCTTCTTCCTCTTATAACGGGGAATCATCTAAGAAAGAGAGACCAAAATGCACACATATTGAAAAAATTCAAGACATGATGAGAATCAATGTTATACAAAGAAGATTAATGAGATGAAGCATCTTCTACAAAAGAATCATATTTGGTTGCCTTCATCTATGTCTTTTGGTACATCCTCTTCTTTCACTTCAATACCTTCATAATCAAGGTCAACCGCCATGGCATGTGGAGTATACAAGATAAAAGGCCATGCACTCTTTGCATCCATCAATCCTCAATCCAATCAATGACTTCTTGATTCAAGAGCCTCACATCACATGGCTTCATCTCCAAGTATATTCTCTTCATATGAGCCTTACACATCACACACATACTAATAGAGAACAAAGCTTACATGAGTGTTAGTGACAAACAATATTTAAAGGGTTTTTATACTTTATCTAAGAATATCATATCTAAAAATTAGATCCACCCAAATAACAAAATAGAAGTTATGAATAAATCAAATCTACATACTATTTTAAATTATAAAATTGCTCAAAATAAAATAGTCTACTTCTGAAACTCATAAAAAAATTAAGAGCATTAATTTAAATTATAATATTTAAGAGTTTTTTCTATTATATTACTCATAATAACATATCCAAAAATTAGACCAACCCATACGATGAAATAAAATTTATAAACAAATCAAATTCATCTACTTTTCTTTCAAACTCTAAAAATTGTCCAACTAAAGAAAATCAATTTTTATAAATAACTAAAAGATAATATTTAAATATTTTTTTTATAATTTAATGTAAAATAATATATCTAATAATTAAATAAACCCATATTTTAAAATAAAATTTATAATTAAACTAATTTAATCTACAATCAACAAATTGTTCAAGTAAAAAAAATTCAATGTTCATTACTTGAAATGTTTGATATTTGATGTAGAAGATACTACCTTCAAGTTTGAATAATTGAAAATATATGAAATTATTCTCTTTTTCATTCTCGATGGATATCTTCAAAACCCATTTTCTTCCTTCTTAGCTCTTTCTCTCATTTTCTTGCAAAATCTTGACTAGAATTCTACATTCTTTTTTGAATGATTTCTTGCAAAGTTTCAAAGACAAAATGAAAAATTTCAAACATACCAAATGCATAAATCATTCTCAATTTATAGAAGTTAGAGGGTGTTTTTTATTTTCAAAAGAAAAAAAAGAGATTTCTATTACAAATATGTAACTCTCATGTCATCATAGAATATGCTTCAAATAACATTTTTCTCTATCATAAAATCTGACATAAGATATGTCATAAAATTGTCATAGAATATACCTTGTAACTCCCATAGAATAATATGCCATGTGTTATATCCTTCCTCCATATTTTCCTCAAATAATATATTAAGTTGCATCATAAATTAAAATAGATTTTATTTTAAAATAAGTTGGATCATCCAACTTCATAAAAGGATAAAAATGATCCATTAAAAGAAAATATTAACTTATTTTGCCAAAAATGTCTACCCACTTCTTACCTATAGTCCAAGATGCTTTCTTACACCTCTTACACTCAAACATGCTTCTTACACCACAATAAATGATAATATTCTCTTACACCAAATTATACATTCAAATTATCAATATAATTCTTGCTCCATAAATTCTTTAAAATGAAATTTATAATATTTATTAATTTCCCCTTTTATTTTATATTTTTAATTCTACATATTTTATTAGATGGTATAAATATATATTTTTTTAATTTATAATATCTTAGTCATTTTTTTTATTAATTTATTAACCATATAATATTATAATCTAACTGAAATTAATTTTTCAAATAACTTAGATATTTTCCATATTTATTATTTATCAAATAAAAGTAATAAAAGTAAAAACTAATTATTCATTATAAATAATACAGTCTAAAAAGTGGGTCATGACATCAATACCTTCTCCTTCATCATCTGCAAAGAATCAACCTCTTGTTTGGTCATGAGAATAGGGGTTTCTGAAGGCACATTTTGCTAAGAAATGGGAGTGATTAATTCCTTAATGAATGCTTGCATCTATCCCAATTGTATATTTAGCTCCTCCTTAGTATGTTTATCTTTGTGCATTTTGGTGACCATTGTACCAACAACTAATTCTAACGATGTTATCTCTTCACTCCTGGTCTGCTTTCCCAGATTAACTTTTGAGAGTTGATAATCAAAGATTTGAAGGTCTTTGTCGTATAAGAAACTCTTTCTCCCAATTCATTTACTCTGGTGGGATAGGGGTCCTTGGCTTCCTTTTTAGTTTCACTTTCTCCACCTCTACAGCCATTTCTTATAAACTTAATGGTTGACAAATATTTGTTGCCTCTTTTCTAGGTTGATTTTCAATCAAGTAGGTGCTAAGGAAGACTTGTATAACTCTTGATTATTTTGTTGTATGACATCTTGTTTATCATGATCATGTAAGTTTTTTATCTTATTCATATTTTTACTTCCTTTTCAAGCTCTTCTTTATGTAATTCTTCTTCAACATTTACTTTAGATTCAAGGAAGTATCAATAGCCTTTATTTTATTTTCAACAATATCAATCAATTATTGTTGTTCTTCATATGTCAATTACTTGTTCTTCTTGATTATCTTCCTCAAAAGAATCTTTATCCATATTATCTGTAGGCTCATCTTAACCTTTAGAAACCTATTTATCCTCCTTTTGCATATTTTATTCAATGTCTTTATGTTTTCTTCAAGAAATTATTTGTCAATATTTTCTTGAACTAAGTAGGTGTCTTTGTGTTGAAAATCTATATCCACCTGATCACTCTCCTTTTCTTTGAATTGTTCTTATTCTAAAGAAATATCTTGTTGTAGTTAAGAATCTACACATAATTGATCAGCTCCTCCAACAAACTTCTCTTTTTGTTTTTCTTCATATTCTCTTTCACCTTCTGCAAGTGATTGACCAATTGCAACTCTTGTAGACAAGACTTGAGCCATAGGTGTTGCACCTAGACCTACTACAACTCCTACTTCTTCAACCGTATATAAGATTAAAGTGTTTTTAAATGTCGGATTAACTATTTCAGCTACATCTTCAAGCTCCTTCATTTCAAGCTTGTCCCTTATCTTTTTACTTTTAAATATTATTTTTGTATGGATGAATTAGAACATTCAGTGGCTAGATTTTTCTTTTTGTTTCCCTTACCTTCAAGATTCCTTATCTTGACATCCAATTATGCATTACTTAGTTCGAACACCTTTGTCAAAAATGAAATCTATTGAAACATCTTCCTTTGTTCACCAATCAATGGGGACCAATGACTTAGTAGCAATCTGATTCAAGTCAAAAGTGGGATCCAATACATGACCATCATCAAAAAAATATTCAGGAACATATTTCCTTATTCTAAATTTTTTTAACTGAAAAACAATCAATTTACAATAATTCTTCCTTTTAAATTCAAAATCATCTTTCAAATCAGCCCAAAAATCTTCTAAGGCTCATGGTTAAAAGACATGGAGAGAAACAATTTCTTCAACTTACTAATAGGATCAGAATCTTCCCTAGGTACATATGGCTTTAAGTTGAGTGCCTCTAGTTCTTTTGTTGTTGTCTTAGCCACTTGAATGAAAGGACATTTCTAAAATTCCAAATGAAATGGGTATTTCAAACATGCTTTGTGTTTTCCTACCAACTTAAGGTGTACTTTAGTTATTTGCCTTGCAAATTCAATCAAAATCACACTATCATTACAACACCTAGGAAGGAGTATTAGAATTGTGAAACAAGCACAAAACCACGAGCCACGGGATCAAACAACAAACACCTTTCATGCAATAGATCTGCAAACAATAAATGCAATATTCCTCAACAAGAAAAAGCTACAGAAGCAAGATACTTTCAAGAAGATATGAAAACTTGAGATATTCTCCGGATTAATTACAATGAGGGTTGAGTGCTTATAAGAGAAAAGCCCTAAATGAGAAAGGGATCAGATCATGACAAGTGACAACATCACATGAGATGAGACATAATGATCTAATATTAGCTCAACTAATAAAGTATTAAAACACTCCTAAGTTTAGATTTAAGTGCATGAGAATAAATTAGACTAATAATCAATTAAATATTAATTAATTATTAGCTAATGCATGATAACTCTAACACCCCCCTTAAGATGAACTTAGGGAGTAGCTAAAAACCCTAAAAAGAATGCATGATGGGTCACGACAAACAATTCCATGTAAGGTACTCATGTACAAACAGAAGATCTCTATAATGCGAAGAAATAGAGAAAACCTCATGGGAAAAACTCCACTCCAAAAAGAGATGAAAGCCAAGTGAAGGACTGAAGAAGCCTCCAAACAAGACAATGTTGTCCCAAAAGATAGGAACAAAGGATGAACAAAAAAAACACCACCGAAGCATGAAGAAGCTACAAACACTTCAAATAATGACTATTATAATGCCAAAACAAAAACCTCCAGAAATAGGAATGTAAGAGTGTCCATATGGTAAATGATTCATCTCACTGAAATGCAAGTAACCAACCACTAATGTATGTTGCATCCAAAATTACATAGGAACAAATATTGTATGCATAGTTCACTCCAATGTGAAACCAAAGAAGCAATAGCACCAACAGTAGAAACCCCCCCCCATAATGTTGAAAAGGGAGAGGCGTGGCAGGCACACTGAAATTGAATGCTAGAAAGAAACGCATGTAGAAGAATCAAGAACATCTAAACGTGCAAAAAATAAAGTACCAACACATATAAAGGGTGTGTAAACAAAAGGCACACTCGCATGAGGCTGTTGTCGTGGAAGGGACACTCACTTGACAAAGTTATGATTGCAAACAAAGGAAAAACATCAAACCCCCCCCATGGCACTTTATAGCATAGTGTGAGTACAATAAGGCACAAAGTGATGTGAAATATCCCATAAAAGATACACCTATTGTGGCACTTTATTTCAGTGCGTTTACATAATGAAAATTCATACGATGGGAGCCCATAATGTCCAAAAAAAAGGACAACATGCTAAAAATACAGTTCTATGACAAAAAAAATAGGAAACTGGTAGCACCATGATGAATTACATGAAAAAACATGCACTTTCAAAAAAAATGGCACCCAAAAATGTGTCTAGATGCAAAAGATATGGCCCGTCAAAGTCTCCAAAACAAGAATTGAACAGCAACAGCACTGAGAAAATAGAATTCAGGAAAAACTAGAAGTCCAAACTAGAAAATACCTGCACCACCGTGAAGAGCACAAAATTTTACCCCATTTCAAAAAAAATTGCACTGAAAAATATTGTCGTATGACCAAAATATGGCCTTTGGAAGACAGGGTGCAAAAATGAAAAACCCAACAGAGAGGGGTTGAGCTTGGCAAAAAAAACCTATGCCAAATTTAGCAAAAAAGTTGCCAAAGTTGGAGATCCGCCAAATTTAGAACCCTGGAAAAAATCTCCTCCAAATTTGTCAAAAAAAATCTCCAAAAGTGGAGGTTCGCCAAATGTAGAGTCATGCTAAAAACTTTGCCAAATTAAGCAAAACTACCTCCAAATGTGGAGGTCCACCAGATTTAAAGTGCTGATAAAAATATCTCCAAGTAGGTGCTTGTGACATTTATTTTAAAAAAAAAAAAATTGCAAAAAAATAAATTTGCATGACTTGCTTTTTTTTAATTTTTTAAAAGTAAAAAAAGCATAAAAAAAACTTTATATATAGTTTTTTTTTTAAAAACATATATAAAAAATATATATTTAAAGTGTGGGTGGGGCCCAAGGAGGATCCGTCACCCTGCCATAATGACAAGAGGCGTACCCCCTCGATACCCTATCCACAGGGTAGCAAGGCCCAAG
Organism: Sequoia sempervirens; assembly: GCA_007258455.2. Taxonomy (NCBI): domain Eukaryota; kingdom Viridiplantae; phylum Streptophyta; class Pinopsida; order Cupressales; family Cupressaceae; genus Sequoia; species Sequoia sempervirens. Next base: position 328,496,866 of record VDFB02000017.1, on the reverse strand, counting down.
GGGCCACCACCTGCCATAATTGCAGGTCGGCGGTACCCTATGGGTACTCGTTGCCCCCACCCAAAAAAACAAATTTAATATAAATTTCTTTAAAAGCAAAAAAACCTGCGTGTCCTCCCAAAAGGGCTTTTAATTTTTTTTAATTTAGCAGGGAAAAATATCGAGACATTTTTTTTTATTTTTACCTTGATCCGTGTGTTGGGTAGGTGTACAGTGTCTCTAGCAAAAAAAAATTGCCTTAGAAACTCCTGACACAGATTTTGGCATTTTGACAGGCGATCTTATAGTTTTTGGGCCTTTTGAGCGCAATGGAAACCTTCGTTTTGGCTCAAAATGCACCTAAATTGTAGCTACCCTCTAGATCCGGAAACAAAGCAACCACTTTAAACCTTCGCAAATCTGGTGTTAGGAACCCAAATCAGGCGAAACAAAATCCAAATTTGACTTTCTCGACAGCTTTGAATCCAACGGAAAGGTATTTTTTACACCAAAATGCTTCAGAAAATGCCCACCTCCAAGGTTTGCAAAAAAAGCAAGGGGATTCAGATTTGAAGCCTGCAACCCTTGTTGAAGAAAAAACCTCATAAATCGAGAAGGGGTTTGTTGAATCCATGCTCTAATACCATGTTAGAATTATGAAACAAGCACAAAATCATGAACCATAGGATCAAACAACAAAAAAATACACCTTCCACGCAAAAGATCTACAAACAATATATGCAATATTCCTCAACAAGAAAAAGCTACAGAAGCAAGAGACTTTTAAGAAGATATGAAAGCTCAAGATATTCTCCAGATTAATTACAATGAGGGTTGAGTGCTTATAAGAGCAAATCCCTACATGAGAAAGGGATTAGATCATGACAAGTGTCAACATCACATGAGATGGGACATAATGATCTAATATTAGCTCAACTAATAAAGTATTAAAACACTCCTAAGTTTAGCTTTAAGTGCATGAGAATAAATTAGTAATAATCAATTAAAGTTTAATTAATTATTAGTTAATGCATGATAACTCTAACAAGGAGGAATGGTGCTTTCTAAAATCTAAATATTCTAATATAGGTGGACCTAGGGAATCAGATAAACCATTGTCCCCATCCTCTTATCAAAGCCATGGCTTCTTGGGGTATTATGTAGCCAGCATCAACTATAAGTTGATTATTTATAGCATAGAGGAAAGCACCTTTCACCCTTTTGTAGTGTTTCTTTGCCTCCTTGAGCTCTAGCTAAGGGTAGAATTCCCAAATCTTACTTTGCCTTAGGGCTTCTCCTCTTACTCCATTGGTAGTCAAACTAGGGAATTTCCCTACTTTTGCAGCCAAATCAACAATGTATGATGTCATATAAAAATTCTTTGCATTGACTATTGTGGCCAATTGGTCACAAATTTGATCAAAAATAATTTGTCCACAATTTAAGAAAGTGTCTCCTTTCAATATGATATTGTTAAAATGAAACATTTTAGACTCATAAAGCCTTGAATTTTCTTCCCCTAATGCTTTGCTTAAGAGTTTGATAATATCTACAACTTCTACTAGAAAGTATGCTCTAGTGAGTTTCCTTAGGATCTTTGATACTGAATTTCTTTCAACTTTTAGCTAATGCTTGTTGAGGTGTCTCAAATGTCCAATTACATTTGCTTCATAAGCTATTATAGTTTGACCCTATGTTAATGGGCTAATTTCTATGTGAGGAGACAAATCAAAAGTTGGTATGATCATAGCAAGAGTCAGATCAAGTATCTCTACTCCATAGGGATCATAACATTTTATACTCCCTGGGTCATAATGTTGTGCAATAGTCAAAATCAGCTTAAGGCATTGTATTACAATTGGAAAGGAGGCAACATGGGCCAATCTTGAATTGGCTATCTTCTTAACCCTAGGAGAAGCATCTTCACTAAAAGTATCATTCTTGAACATGTCAAGATCAATGTGTCCCAAATCTGTATCAGTGATATACATTAGTTTTAAAGTGAATTTAGATATCTTGGGTACCATTTGAAATTTGTACTTCATGATTATCAGGAACCTATCAATCTTGCTCTTTTCCCCTTTCTTCTCCACTTACTCTTATGAGATAACTTCCACTTCTACCCTTTCCTCTATCTCCTTAGACATTTAGGATACCTAAAAACGTAAAAAACCGCCTTAGAAACCATTTATAGCCATAAAATTTATTATTTTTATCAAATTCTAAGTATTTTTATCCTTGGTGGGATTTCTAGTCACGAGAGGAAGGATTTGGAACTTGGAGAAAAAGGTCAATCGAGTTTTGAAGTTCTGAAGGGATATTCTTTAGTAACCATTTTAATACTAAAAGGCGGGAGCCGAGACTACGGGCTTTCAAAACCCACAATCCCAAAAGGGAGATTTAGACTATCATTGACAAGAATGACCTCGGGTTAGAACCTAGGAAGGAAATTGGATTTTAGGCACTTGGAACAAAAGTCCTGTCAGCATTCCAAAGTTCCAAAGAAACTTTCTTTAGTGGTTGATTTCAATGTAGATAGGCGAGAGCAAGGCTTCAAGCAAAACTCAAATTTCAGGACTTGGTCTTACAGTCTCTACTAGAACCATGATACCGAAAGGAAGATTTAGTCTGAATATTACAACTTAACTTCCACAAGAAGGATTTCAAGATCGACACATCAAAATGGACTTCGATTTTAGCTTTAGTTATAATGTTCCTATAGGAACCAACATTCTAAAAGGATGCTCATTATTCAAATATTTCAAACTTATTTGATAAGAAAGGGAATTTTAATCCAAAAGATCCTTGCGAGATCTGAGGTTCCAATGGAAATGACAAGAAAATGACTACGTATAAAACCATAAGGTTTTCACTTAGTACTTAATGTTTGCTAGTTCTAATGGGCCCCAATTGATCCATTTATTCAACTAACCTAAAACCATAAAACCAAACTCGTAAGAAAAAGAATGGAAGAAAGGAAGAAAAAATGATAAAACAAGAAGACAAAACAACAAAACCAACCAAGTGAGAAACCAACCTAGCAACATGAACAAGGTAGAAGAAGCGGCGAAGGACCTTACCAAACCTCAACACTCTATCTATAATGAATATTGCCCAAATTCTTAATTCGCAAACAATTATTGATATAGTTGAATGCAAGAAGCTCTCAACACTCAAATAGCTTAAAAAATTCAGATTTTGGATGAAAAATGATGAGAAAATCAATTGAAATTGATTATATATTTGCGGCATTAAACTCAAGGCACTCGAAATAAATGTGATTGGCACAGGAGCAGAAGCTCGAGAGGAACTTAGAATTAGGAATATGGTTCCAAAAACTAGGAACCACTCGAGGTCCCAAAGTCTGTCAAGGAGAGAGGAAAGGCAAAGAGTGGGGATTGAGAACACAAAAGCACATAGGACCCAAAAGCATGGTTCAAGAATCCTTCCAAGACCCACAACTTTGATGAGACGCCAAAACACAAACCAAGTTGGAAAGGACACTAGTCTTGAGATCCCCGAGTCATAAGAAACTTTGAGATCAAACAAAAAAGGCCCAAAACACCAAGTTAAAGGCCAAAACAAAGCACAAAAGGAAAGGGAAAGACCAGAAGGGGGAAAAGAAACCAAAAAGACCCCAAAATAAGAAGAAAACCAATGAAAACAAAAGGGGATCCGCTCCTCTCGCCTCACTCGGTGGACTTAGATTTCGACTATTTTGGGTTTGTTGTGTTGAGGAAGAAGACACTCCCCAAATCCATTGCTTCTTTGCGACCTAGGGTGACGGGAGTCAAATTAGTCCCCTCAGGTTCCAAGGTTGTCTAGTCCTTGTTTGTTGTTCTACATATGTTTGTCAATTGTTTATGTGTTTCTCCTAGTTCATGTTCTGGTTTGAACTAGCTTCTTTTTGGTCCTATGGGCTTTCTGTGTGAAGGGTACAGCACCCTGTAAATGTTGCTTATCTTATCAAAAACAAAAGAGGATCCCTAAGTCGGAGAAGAGAAAAGTTGGGGCGTATATGCAAGGTATAACATATAGTTGCATTTAGACATTTTTTCTATAAAATATAACTAAAATTTTAAGAAGATTATATTACATAAAAGGAGAGATTTTGGGCATAATATATAAATTTCTATAGAATTATTTATATATACTTGTAACTTATTATGTCTTTTTAATATAGCATCTCTTAGTATTTGAAAAGCAACTTTGAATGAAAAACGATCACAAAAATTGCTTGACAAGTAGGGCCAACTATCAAATTTAGGCTATGCCCTCCACATTCAACCTAGAAGATTCTAATGAAAAACGATCACATAAATTGCTTGACAGGTAGGGTCAACTATCAAATTTAGGCTATGCCCTCCACATTCAACCTGGAAGATTCTAAGGCAACAAGTGTGGGTCCTCCCCTTTGTTGTGTGTCTTGATTCAATTGTTCAAGCTACATGAATCAACTAATCAACCCAAGTTGAGATAATATACAATCTTACAATTACTTTTTGATGGCATCCTTAAAGAACAAATTCCTAATCAAAGGCAATTGCACACCCTTATTGTGTGTTAGAGCTTTATGATCAAAACCCAAAACCCAAATCACTAATCAAAGCTTAAATATGCATATTTTCAATACTTAAAATAACTAATTTTATATTTTCAAATTGACAAATATTTTATGGATTAACCAAACAAAAGCAAAACCTTATAATTTTATAAGGGGCAAGATAACTTTCAGAACACAAGAACACTTATGCAAACCACAAGGATTTTTTTATGGACCACTACTAGTACCAACACATCCTTTAATGAATACATCTTTGAAAGAAAATGTTAAGGAACATTCTCTAATACAAATACCCTTTGCTCATCCCATAATTCTTTAGCATTAGCTTCTTCTGAGATATTCAACACAAACTAAAAGGCACAACCTAGATAAACTCTTCACCTTCCTAGTAATCTTTATCCAAACTTCTATTGTTATACCCAAATGCTTCTTTTCTAACACAACCACTCACTAATATCTATCTAAAAGATCTTAATTTTAAGCTTCATTGTCCAAAGTGATTGTATTTTTTATCACACATGAGATTCACCTATATACAATTCTCGTCAAGAGAAAACTTCCCACAAGGTAGAATTCCCATGCTTTCAAAGAACTACCTAAACTCAAAAACACTGATACTATATATATATATATATATATATATATATATATATATATATATATATATATATATATATATATATATATATATATATATTGCAACAGAATGAATATAACAACATAAGCATAATATAATAAATGAATAAATTACCTTTAGAGACCCTTTTAAAAAAACCCTAACAAAGTAACACTCACAATGTTGACTCAAGCATTCCTAATACAATAAAATATCACTTGTAATTAACACTAATCAATTAGTAATCCATATCTACTCTCTCAAGAGGGCCATGGTTTTTGGGTTATTATGGCCTCTTCCTTAAGTTGTGACACATGTTTTGATCCAAAGAAAGAATCCATTAATATTGTCCCAATCTAGATGAGACTTCCTAGTTTACCACTTGAATATTGGGACGAAGAAGTTTGGTCAAGAAATGCTTGCTCTTTCAACTAGCTCATTGATGTTACAATGTGAATTAATGCAAAAAATGGTTTGTATTTGGAAGGCTATGAAATAAAATAACTCCCAAACTTCCTTCCTCACTCACTTTATCCTTTAAGTTGGGAGTTTGAGTGCAACAAATCAAATATGAGGACTCTTTGTTTTTAAACAATCATTGTTTCATGGTTGGTCATGCCTCTCATGGGTGCAAGGCTAGAAATCAGCTTCATCCAAAAAAGGAGGATAGGTTTGTTCCTTAAAGGTTTACTTGGCTTCCTTTGGTGGGGAGGTGGATGCTTGCTTCTTTATTAATCCAATTTTAAAAATGTCACTCTTGATTTCATTCACCCTATGCAATGTCATGTGAAAGAGCTTGGCATGGCGCTATTACCTATAAAGGATTGTGTTGATGAGGGGAACCCAACTCATAAGGGGCAACAATATTTGGCTTCAAACAAGAAATAGGAAGATTTTCCAATCTTTGGAACCCTCTAGACCCCCTTCCTTCCCCTCATATTCATTTCTTCGAAACTCTAATAGAGAGCATCATGTTCTAGCTAAAACTAAGGATACAACTACTGACAAGGTCCAATGTTCACTAATGAAATTTGGCTTCAAGCTACCTTCAATAGCATGCTCTATTGCTATTTTGGAGCTTTTGCTTGATTCAATTGTCAACACCCCTATTGATGGTGGGTTGCTAGTTTTTTGTTTTGACTTTTTATTGTTGGCTCCTTGTGGTTGTTTGTTTACTACCCTTTGGCTTGTCTATCTTGTCTCTTTTGTGCTTTGTACAAGGGTGGGCCCTTTCATCATCCCTTATTCCGATTTATAGTTACAATCAAAAACATTTAACTATATCAAAAACACTTATAAATGTGCAAGTATTTGTAAACACATTAATGTATGACACCACTAATCAATATTATAATACAATATTATTACCGATCAATATATATATATATATATATATATATAATACAATGTGTAAAACTATGGGTCAGAAAACAACCTAGAAATTAATACCTCAATATAACAAAAGAATTTACCTTTTGAGGACCTTAATAAAAACCCTACAAAAATATTACATGTTATTATATTATCTCTCAACTCTTTTCAATATGAACTATTTCACTTGTACTTTAATTAATGTGAACATTTACAAATACATTTTGATTATGATACAAAACAAGTAAAAAACTTCAAAAAAAAGTAAAAAACAATATATGAACCAAAAATAATTGCTCCTAAGCTTCTCGTGGAGTGGCATTTAGTTCCCATACCCTCTACCACATCCACACTATTGCATGGTGTACAATCCACAAGAAGTGTAAACTATGTTAGGTATACAAGACATCAAACAAGAATCCCTATTTTAGTCATAATAAAGTCTCAAAAGAATCTAACATCTTAAGGATTAGTTCTCAAACTCTGAAAAATTAAATATACACAATCAACTAATTCTACTACAACAAACAACAACAAACAACAATAAAAAATAAAAAAAATAAAAAATAAAAAATAAAAACTCAAGTTAAATATATACGCTCAACTAGTTCTACTACAACCAAAAAATTCTACCAGTTCTATTAAACATTATATATAGAACAAAATAGATATACTGGAAGAATAGACAAACAATCGACATAACACAGTGCTAGTAGGAAATTATAAGTGTCCGTACAAAACTAAAATCTAAGCCAATTATGACTAATTGGATGAAGAAAAATAATTTCAATTGTGTTGGTGCACATATTTATCTTCGAATTTATATGCATCAACGAATATACTTATTAGGCCACAAAATATTCAACTTAAAATAATTTTAGATTACTGGTTAAATTTTCAAGTCAACTAGATTATGTGATGGTTCCATCTTAAACATTTAGGGAACTAGTTTGTGTCATTATAATTGATTCTTAGATTTTATTAATTAGAAAGGATTAACAATTACTAGCAAAATAATAATTCAGTCCAAATTATATATTCAAATTTCTATAACGTTATAGGTAACTTATTGACCCCAAGCACATAAAATGAACGTCTACTTATGTATTACATCCAATAAAGAAGCCTACAGCATTTCAATAATACAACAGAAGCCTTTGGTCTGTCCAATATGATCATGTTTTCCTACAACAAACATTTTAAATTGTCAAATTGGCAATACAACTTGGTATTCAATCAGTTGTCAGAGCTGAATAGAAGCTAGAAATCCTCAGTGCTGCCATACATACTTAAGCAAATACAAGCAATATCTTAATGCTACCATTCAATGGAACATTCCACAAGAAGCTCAGAATTCTGCTCCTTGCCCTCTAATATGATACGACATACTCATGAACTGCTAATGCAAATGAAACATACAATACCATATTAAGCTAATCACAAAAACTACCACTGTCAACATCACAACACCATGAACATAAATATGTCGTCTATGAATTTTGACGACACATTACAAGTTATATTTTCTTGATGAAATAAGCAGCATTCCTTTCATGAAATCATAAATTATCATCTCAATCCTACTATGGTAGGAGGCAGTGGTTCATCTTCCATTTCGCTAGAATCATTTTCTAATCTCACACTTGCACTGCCAAAATTTTACACTAATTGATGGCGTTAATTCCAGCTATTATAAATACCAGACAAAGATACGGAAAAATTTAAGCCTTGTGACAAAGAAATCTAATGGCATCTAGGTTTCTTATCCTCAATATAAAATTTGGTGCTCATGTAACTTGGCAATTGGCAACAGAACACCAACTTCCTTGAGACACTTGATAGAAGCACATTTCACTGCAAATAAAAACACATCCAAATCAGTGTCCAAGTGCCTGACACAGTACGACAGTCAACATCATGAGTAAGATAGCAAGAAAACAAAGATATCTATTTGATGTTACATTTCATATCAACTTGTATAATAATATTACACTAAACTGATGGTTGAGATGGTAAAGCATACACCAAATTCACGATTAAAATTTTTGCAATGTGATATGTGGAATATATTGTGACTCCTGAAAATGAAGCTAGAGGTATTACAAAAACACGTATGAGGACTAACAGAGCATGATTTCAAGTTTTAGAAAAATAGGCATCCAAACTCCACAATACATTGGCAAAAAAATGCCAGCAAGCAAATTGAAAACTAGCTTATAAATCAGCACAAGAACACACTGGAGCTCCAGACCAAAGAGCAAATACGAGCATGCAACAGCTACAATAGGATCCCACGAAGCAATACAAACAAGATATTTGAGGCAAGAATATACAAGAAGAAAAATTACCACATTACAAGGGCAGGCTGTTGCTGCTAACATGGATGATAAAATAACATTAACCTGTCCTTTTTTATGTACATGGGGTCCTCAAGTCTTCAGTAATATCGAGGTTAAAATTTGCATTCAATAAGCATTAATCCACACTAGTTACACCAAGAGGCATTCTACAGTGGCAGCAAGGCACGGAGCGTCATGTCATGACCATGTAAACAAAAACGATAACACAGCTGACATATATTTAAAAATAAAACTATAACTATAAAATAACTCCCAAGTAAATAAAATAATTCTTAAGTGAATAAAAAAAAATCTTAAAACAGTTCTAAAGTAAAATAAATTACTACAAATTTAAAAAATAACTCTTAAAAGTAAATAAAATAATTCTTAAATAGTCCTAAAGTAAAATAAAATAACTCGACTCGGCATTATTTAGATAAGATATATTTTAAGATATCTATACTAGTTTCTAGTTTTTAACTTTTTGTACATTTTGTAAAGCTTTGACAACTAATCAATCTGTGAAATTTTTATTCTCATTTGAGGGCATTTTATGTGGTTTATGATTCTATAACCCTTCCCCTCTTTGATTCATTGGTACTATTGCGATTTAGTAGATTTTTTAAGTATCTCTTATGCCTATGTTTCACTGTTTCTGGGGCAGAGTACAGCAGGGAAGAGTTTCCATCACAGAGGGGACAGGAGGCTTTTTCTAAGGGACGATAGGGGATGGCAATTAAAAAAATAGGGAAATTTTAATAAACAGAGAAATTTTAAATTACTTATTCATTATAGAACCATATTACATAATACACAAAATTTAAAATTTGCATTGTTTTCATTACCAATGCACGTATTTAACAAGTACAGCAAAAGGCCCAACAGCAATAATTATCAAATGACATCAAACCATGTTAATCCATTGCTATTTATTTCTGTTATTTACCATCACAGGGTAGCTGATTGTTCATTGCTGCCCTATTCTATTATATTCTGCTGCTGTAATTTACTTGTAACTGAGCTGTGAAGAACTCTCTAGGCCATATGTAAGTTTATAATGAAGTTGGAATACAGAAACAAGTTCCCAGATATATCACACGTACCTTAAATTTGGGATCCTGTTTGAGAAGAAAAATTACTTAAGTTGAGTGGCTAGACAGATGTATAGTTAAGCAAATTCAGAGAATGACACGATATCCACTTCAGTATATGCTTTCAGGCTACAATCTAAAGTGATTCTTGGATTGACGAAGGTATTATCACCTGCTAAAGAAAAATACAGAGATGCCACACATACAAAATAGTTTACATTCAAAGAATATTAGAAGACAAAAATTTCAGACTATTTATTCCAACACCACTGAAATGTGACAAGTCAAAGCACAGACATAATCCAATCCATGTTTAGTCCATGCAATCGCAAGAGATTGAATCAGTTATTTTTTTGTTGTTTTTATTGGTGGGGGATTAAAATCCTGCATTGACTGCCACTGGACATTCCAACCACCCTTCTGGCCATTTCCAGAACATTTCCAGTCTGGCCAGGAGATTGAGGATGGCCCCGCAGACATTCCTGAGGTGTCCCCGCATCACAGAAACGTGATGAGAACAAGGACACCCAAAAAAGACCCACATACATGTCTCTGGGTAGCACTGGTTGATGCCTTAGGGAGTAACATTTTGTAATACTAAAAGATTCTTCTAGAATTTTTGAGTGAAGATTTCCTGTCCACAGGGCAGCAACACATACTTATTTGATTTTCATCCATGAAATTTGAAATCCAGCAAAATGTGAACAAAAACCCAAAAACTTGTTTAAATTCACATGCAAATTCGGCCATACAGCAAGGTCTGGTTTCACTACCACAGTTTGAACCCGCAATATAACTAGGGCTTCTTCGTTCAGAATTGGCAAAGCAAGTCTGTAGTCTGAAGTTGTCCACGAATTGAAAGCTCAAGGAAATCGGAAAACCTCTTCATGGCAGTGTAAAATGGAGACATAAGTTGCAAGTGCCATTTATTTTGAGAGAAATGGAAGGAACTTACAGTGTTGGGTCGCACGTAATGGATTTGAGAAAGCATTGAGCAGATTGGAATTGATCAAATGCATTAATATATACAATAACAATAGTATGGTTGGTAAATAACCAACCAGGCCAGGCATACCAGACCAACCAACTACAACTATATGAAATAGTTATAAGTTATTAATGTTAATAATATTTGGAAATTATTAAAATATTATTATGATGTAACAAATATATGCCACCAACATGTACAGAACAAGGATGAATTTGGCCTCGGTCATGACAGTGGACACAAACCTGCTGCTGGGAAACAGAATGGATCAATAAAGAGCGAGGAAAGCAATGGCAGAAGTAACTTGCCTCAAACGGCAAGCATTCCGGGGGTGGCTCACTTTTTATGCAAGGCAAGCAGCAGAAGAATTATGAGGAGCCCTACATGCTCATCTGCAAGACAGCCACTGCACAGTTGGAGAAAAGGCAGAGCGACTGCTTATTCTTATACTATTGCCATGATTGAAATAATTTGTAACTGCCCAAAAGTTAGATTTAAATTTATAAATTATTATTAATATTAAAAAATTTAATAGTTTACGATAATTTATCTAAGTTACCAATCCTGGTTCAGGTTTCAGTTCTGGTCCACGGGCTGCGTTTGTGGATTCAGTCAAAAAAATTGGCAGTTGAGTTCATTTTGGGTTTGTCCATACAAACACATAAAGATCATAAATATGTACATATGCACAACCTAAAAGCAAGAATTTAAATTCAGAATTTAAATATATTATATTAAATTAAATAATATTAAATTTTACACAAATCATATTAAATTTTAATAAAAATTAAATATAATTGTATTAACTATTAAGTATTAAAATTTATATATATTATGTTAAACGTAAAAGTATTAAAATTTAATTTAATATATTAGATTTAGAATATTTAACTAAATAAATATATACTATTTATTATTAGACTAAACCAAACTAAATAAATAATATATTGTTCCTCCTATTATAATAAATAAATACATTGCTCATCTCAGCTGCTCTGTGACAGCAGCAGCTGAATGCCATGGTAAGGAAGTGAAGCAGAAGAACCAAGGGTGCCAACAGTCTTGTGACCTGCAGCAGCTGTATGAGTGCAGGGATTTTATGAAGGCAGTGCAGTGAGCAGGAGAAGCTGTCGCCCATTTGCTGCAAAGAGCTGCAGCAGATGCCTCAAAAGTGCTGCTGTCACATCATTCAGCAACTCTTCGACCAAGCAGCAAAAATAATTAAAAAAATAAAAAACTCCCTCTTTTGTTTTGGCACTAGAGTTTCTTAACTCCAGTTACACTCAGCCAAAAAACAATAGCTAACATGCATCATAACATCAAACAGAAAATAATTCATGATTGGAAAACCACTATTGTCACAGTGAAGATGAAGTAATAGATTATTGAAAAACGTTTACTGATTCATCCCTTCCATTGGCCAGATCCAGGTCTAGTTCATAACCAGTCCATTCTGATTCCATACACCAATGGTTTCTGCCAGGCGGTGTATAAAGGGCTATGGGTTCATCCTGGAAGTATTTGTCAGTACCAAGGGTGAACATGCTCAGAAAAAACAACTTTTCTTTATCTTTTTTTTTTTTTGTCAGTTGACCTTTCTGTGGATCTCTTTTTGCTGTATTTGGGGGCATTTAAGCATGGGATCATAGCATAGTGAATATCCTGGATGTTGTGTGTTGTTGTATCAGCGAAGGGATTATCATCTTGCATGAACAGCCGCAGCTCTTCCATGGAGAAATGCCACTGCTCGCTCGTGAAGTTACCTATACAACTTAAGCAATCCAGAACATTCTTGATGCTGAAGTAATTGATTTTGGCCTGTTCAATGGTCTTCAGCAGGACATCACACAGCTTTGAAGCCTAAGCACTGTTTGGGAATAATCTGAAACTAGGCTGTATAATTACAGCAAAAGTCCATGTTGGGGAATCACTTAAACGAATTCCTGGTCATGTTTCAGAATATGTGGTGGTGGTACAACCCTTTGTTATGGAATACAGGGACATCGATGCTGCCATTGGAACTATAGTTATTGCATAAATGTTCGTAAGTGATGCATTAGCTGTCCTTTTTAATTGTTGTGCATAAATAAATAAATAAAGAAATGAAAATGGAAAGGTTTTTTTTAATCATGTCCCCCAGATATAATGGGAACACAAAAAGCTTTTTAATCATTCAGACATTTTTTTAATAATACCATTTTTTTATTTTATTATTTTAATATTAAATAATTAATAACTATCATGACATTTGAGTTTGACTAATTGAAATTGAAGTAGTACTTTTAAATTTTATGGTGGTTTTGTTTATTATATGATGCTATGTAGTATTCTGAACTTAATTCCTATTTTTAGGCTGCAAATATGTATATGTTTCTGATTTTTATATAAAATTTGTGTAAACAAACCCAAAACGAATCCTCCCAAAAACATTTTGCCTGATCTGCAAACCAAACCTGAACCAACTATTTAGGGAAACATTAGGCATGATTAACAATTACTCAGTAATAGCTTATGGTTTTCATACTTTCATGAAATATTAATGCTTCAGCCTTCTCACCTGTTGCTGATAAGCCCCATAACCAGGATAAGCACCATAAGCATACATTGCTGGATCTTGAGGGGGAGGAGCATAACCATATGCTTCATATCCTTGACCATAACCATAGTAAGCTCCACCACCATTCCATTGACTTGCATCAGGTTGGGGTTGTCCACTCCAGTTTGCAGGCTGCAGATAGACATACATTTACCCATTACAGAACTGGCACACACAACTGTTTTATAGACTGATCTACTAGAAGCAATACAATGATGATAGTCAAGCAAAAGAAGACTGGCCTGCTTGTTTGCTGGAGAGCGACCCCAAGAAAGGCGAATAGTTTGTTGCCCAATAATTGTACCATGCAACCTTTGCAAAGCTTCCTCGGCAGAGGACCTTAATACAATCAGTTGTCTGAAATTAGGACTTAAATCTATATACATAATTAATAAGTATAAGCGCATTATTATCTATTTCAAGAATGACTGTCAACTACCCAGTTAATACATCAGATAGATTTCATATCATGCAACGCTTGACAACTTATCAATTTCTAGATTCTATATGATGAAATGCTTCAAAACTTATAAATTTCCCATGAACAGCTAGTTACTTTCAAGCAATAATCAATATCTATACAAAATATTAAAACATATAGCAAAATAACACAATTTTGAAGCACAGGCTTGAACCAAACCTCAGAGTAAACTGCACAAAACCACATCCTTTGCCCATAGGTATTTTCACATATACAATTTCTCCAAACTGCCCAAAAACCTGCCTTAAATCTTCATCTGTTGCATTGGGATCTAACCCACCAACGAATATCTGCATGGCACAGTCGAGAATCAATGAAGGACTATATATACTACAATAACTTACAAATTTGTATATAAAATATCAATCACTTACAGTAGTATTGTTTGGATCATTATCTGATTGGTAGCCTTGACCAGCTGGTGCACTATAAGATGGTGTCTGATACGAACCTGCAAGCAAAAACAGATATATAATTGATTACAAAACCAAACTCCATTAATATATCCAGAAAAAGTAAATATATGTATATATATACTTCTACGTAAGAAGAGATTGAGAAATTGGTTATAATTCCTATAAGTGTCTTTTGGGGGGTCGATTTCAGATGCATCAACTGTCTCAATTTCAGACACCAATCAAGGCAACAATAAAGAACCACTGTCCCATTCCTTGATTGATCAAGGTCACAATGAAGAAACACCATCCAATACCTTGCTTGTTGGATAGACTACATGCATCTGTTAGATGTATTCACAACATTATTTTACCAAAAATGATCTGCAATTGAGATATCATCAGACTAGAGTCAAATCCAAACCCAAATATTCATTTAGAACTCACGGACAGCACCAGCTCTGCTAGGGCTTTAAATCTTTGGTAACAGTTTCTAGGTGATTTTCTCAATCTAAATCCTCTGGGTGATTCTGATTTTTTTGACAAGTAGAGCTTTAACAAAATTGACCTGCAAATTGAGATATGATCAGATTAGAGTCGAGCCAAACACAAATTTTCATTAGGAACTCAAGGACAGCAACCTGAATTCGAATTCAGGACCTTTGAGTTTCAGTAAATGTCCCAATAAGATTTAGGCTCAACAAAATGAAGTGGGGAAGCAAGTAGTTTTGAAGAGCACTGCTAGGGTTTTTTAGCTTCAGTAACTGTGAAGGCCTTCTAGGTAATTTTCTCAATCTAAATAAATTGTCCAGATAGTTCTGATTTTTGTGATGAGTAAGAGAAGGAGAATTCTTCCTTTGGCTTTTCATTCAAGCAAATGATGGTTAGAGCATACACAACTACCTCTATGGTGATTAGAGCATACAGAACTCTGATCAAGATGATGCTTTTTATTCCTGTTACAAATACTATTGGAAAGGTAGTCAAAACTTCAAAACCCTACCCGGGAAAGGGTTTCACAAACTCTGCTAGAGTGTGTGGGGTTGAATCTGATAAAACCACACCACAAGGGCATTTACCCTTAAGGCTGGAGAAATGCACTAGAACTAATTGACTATGTATGTACTCCATTTAGGTGTGTAGAGGCTGTCATGAGTACAGTCATCTGGTTAAAAAATGTCCAATAGCCCAAATATCCTCCAATCCATCAAATATGCATGCAGTTCATCTGATGGGCAATAAAGGGTTTCTCAAACCATAAAGAAAATGAGATAAAAAACAAAGAGAAAAAAAGCTTCTGAAAAACTTGTTCATGCTAGAAAATGAAGAAGGAAACCAAGAAGAATATGTTACAAATATAGCTGAATATGGATTTAAGCTAGACCTTGAAAACTTCTTGAGGAGCCTGACTTGAATGAAAACTGGGATCACTCCCAACTTGAAGAACAGCAGCATCAAGAGCATAGGGATCATTTCAAAGACAGGAATCAATGAGAGGGGAAAGAACGTAGTAGACTTCTGTTAAATTTCTTGGACCAAGAGGAGGCTAGGGTAACCATAAAACAATCACAGATCAGAAGGACAACTGATATTGGCTTCTCAAAATGCAGATCCAGAAGGAAGCCATGGCTGATCTTGGCTCCAGAAACCAGGCTCAACTCAAAGCAATCTTTTGGGGCACCAACCCTGTTCAACTTTCCAAATGAAGGTGATATCTTGGAATATCAAGGGACGTAGATGCCCCACAGGAGAAGGGAACCTTAAGAGACTAACTGCTCAGAAGAAACAACCTTTGCTGAAGTTACAAGACGCCAAACCAGAGTAAGAGTTGCGAAGGAAGCCAGGTATAACGGGGGTATTGCAAATTTCCAAAACGTCTATCTTCTCAGACCTCCTTGAGATTGATGTCCAATACAAGGTTGCTAACCATTCATTGGATGATATGGATGTCAGAAGCAATAAATATAGTTTAACATTTTTTGTTTCAATGTCTATGGCCACCAACAGCCATTGTTGGGAGAACAAATCTCTGTGCATTTGTCCCATAATACTAGCTTTTGGATCATCGGAGGTCATTTTAATTTGATAACTCTCAGAAGCTTGCCGGAATTAGCAATTCCTATCAGCTATCGACTTTTCAAAGCTTCTTGGAAGACTTTGTGCTTATTGAGTCACTTGATCTAACAGGCACAAAGGAAGACCATGTGATGCAGAAAGACTAGGCAGATTTCTAGCCCCATCTAATTGGATGAATGACTGATTTTCCTGCAGATTATATTGGACGGGCACCTGATTAAATGGCCATTTAAATCTGAGGTGAGATTAGAATACCCAAGTTTGGACAACATGAAGAGGCATATTAACAGATCTGGTCCAAAAATCCCTCTTCTCACAAATCTTAAGGATATCAAAGTTGTACTTAAGAATGTGAAATAAAGATACGTTTACAACCATTTTCATATATGAAAAAAAGCCCTCAAAGGACATATGCAAGAGATAAAACTATAGTCCTTCAAGAGAGCCTCTCTGAAAACTTTAAAAAGGAGGATTATTTAGCTAAAAATCTGCTTGAAATTCTACTAAGAAGAAAAGATGAATAGAGGTGAAAATCTCATTCTCAGTGGCTAAAGAAGGGGAACTCAATCACTAAATTCTTCCACACAGCATGAAAGATGAGAAGATGTTAACTTCATAGGGAGGCTCAGAAAAAAAGATGGCTCTATCATCAAAGGCCTGAATTCTATTTAATCATTTATTGATATTCTATTTTACCTGCTATTCTTGCAAAAGATAATGTGGAAAGAGGGAATCAAAAGAAAGTCTCCTTGCAAATATTCTATATTTTCTTTCTGACAACCCTATTCAAGCCCAATTAGCTTGCTACCTCATTTAAAATCCTTCAGCAAGTGTTGCACCTTATGAACCATTCATTACAGACCACCCTAGCTCATTCATTTTCATACATGTGGTGTTTCCAAAGAGTATTAGTTTATGTAATGATTTATTGGGATTCAAGTACATAGTTTTAAGTCAATCCTCATTGATCCATATTTCATTGGTAGTAATTGCAAAAACTCTCCCATCACCATGAATGGTCCACTTAGCACTCATTACACTAGGTGATGCTCACAAGGGTGAAGCACCAAAACTTCCTAGAAGGCCATCTATCCTTGTGCTATTCTAGCTCAAGCAAGCTTAACCATGGAATCTCCCCCACAATCAAGTCCACTTAGCTTGCTACTTCATTTGCAAAACTTTCACAAATATTGTGCCTTATGAACCATTCATTATAGAGCTACCTAGCTCAAATTCTTATCGGATATGTTCTTCAATCCATATCATTTATTGATTCTCTTCTTCAATCTCCCCAATGGGTGGTCAAGCAAAGACATTAACATCATACAAGGTTTAGCAAGCAAGGTGCCATTTAGAAGCAAAAAATTTCCCCAATTTATCTTGGTATCAATGATGGCAACAGATCAAGTTAGGGGAAGATACTTTTAGAAATGTAATATTGCTAAACTATGTACCAATTGCCAAATTTCTTTGGAGAGTTTCGTAAAGACAACAAAAAAATATTCAATAGTTTTACTCAAAACTGAATATCTAGATTAATAGGACCTAAAAGAATCATCATTGCCTTGGATCTTCCCGAAGGATTGTGTATCTAGAATAGTATCAAGTAGGCTAAAAGGGTAATTTTGAATCACTCTTTTGGAAGGAACAAAATGGATAGAAAGTGGAGCTTTGAAAGGATGCTTGGATCAAAGAACTCTCTCTCTCTCTCTCTCTCTCTCTCTCTCTCTCTCTCTCATTTGCTATATGGATACTACCAAGGTTAAAGAAGCCACAATTTGCACTTGGGGAATATAGTTGATACTTATTGAATGAACTTAAAGGTCAATGAAATGACAATTAGAAAGCGAATGAACTTCAAGGCTCTCCTAGGAATTGAAGAAGCTTCCAAGCTCATAGCTCTCTATAAGCAAAATGCTTTTCAATTTCAAATTTTATGATAAGTTGAAGATGTTATCGTATGCTAGAAATACTCTACAACAGCAAGCAATGAAAAGCTTGTTGATCCTTATACCTATGAGCATCAGATTGGGTTGTGATAAGTAATTTGATTGACCAAAGCATGCCCAAAGACTAATGTTTTCCTATTGTTAGATGCTTATGGGAAAATCCTCCATCTGAGCATCTCAAAAAAAATATAATGTCCCTTTCCACTGAGTAGTTGGAAGCGTCCCTTTTAGCCTATTTAATTCCCATAGGCTAATTTCGGGCTTTGATAGGGAGAATATTAATTAATTAAATGAAGTTATCCAATAAAGTAAATTTCCAGATGACTTTATTTTAAATATATTAATAAAACAACTTAAATGTTTTAAAAGGGAAAAATTACAAATCCACTTTATAAAAGTGTTTTAAATGATATATTTTGAGCAAGAAATTAAAAGTAACTTCGGGAAAGTACTATGGGCAATTATAAAAGGTGATTTGGAAGCTCATTTGCGAATGCTTGTTTATTTTCTCTATTGTGGAATTTGAGCTTCTTTCTTGAGAATACCCTAGGATGGAAACCCTAAGAGAATTGGTTTTGGTGGTGAGACATCTACCCTAGCCAATTTGCAGGTGGAATCATACAAGTTTCACACAGGTGCTGAACAATTGAAAATTAAATAATTTGAGAAGTTTTGCAGGCAAGTCAAATTATCATAAATATTTGCACTTCTCCAAAGATGTTAGACATGGATGCCACAATGGAAGAAATTGCCAAAAGTGATATGGAATTTTGCTGGGTGTAATAGAAATTATTCCAGAATTGGGCATAGGAGTTGCTCCTTGCTGGCCATTCAAGTTTAATCTGCTACGTGTGGTACTTGAGAGCAGATTGACGGCATTTAGGGCCTTTTGACTAGTTGCAGCTATTCTAGGAGGTGGCACAAGAACTGCAGAAAGTTATCAACAGTTAGAGGGATCATGGGAGTCCTGTGAAGTGTTTACAATAGCTGACGCAGACCCTTGAGTGGTTCCAGGCAAGTTGCAGAATGTGGTGCTGAGTTTGGAGACCTTAAACCTTGCATGCTTGGACGGCAGCAGCAGCTCAAGCACATGGAAATCTGCATTTTTTGAGAGGTTAGTAAGCATAAATAAGTTTATTTGTGTCATTCAAACAGCCAATATTAATATTCATATTTCTCTCTTTTTCCAAGCACATTGAAGGTGTGGCAACCATTTGATGTAGTGTTCCTTTAATCAATGAATGTTAAGTGAGTTTAGTTGATGAAATTATATTCCAAATCTTCCAATAAAACTTTCCCAGCAACAGAAAACAGAAATTCTATATATTTCATTGCATACAAAATGTTTGACGAAATGCCTATGTAACAACTTACATGAAAATTGGGAAGTTTTTTTTGGGTAAGAAAATTGGATCAGATCATTACAAAAAACAGTTTCCAAGGCCCCAACAGATGTTCAATATGTATGGAAGTTGAAGATATGAATCACTTCCTGCTTTGTTGTAGGTGGTCTGCTCAACTCTGGAGGCCTTTTTCAACAATCATTCTCCGTGGGTGTGTATTTCTATCATTGTTCTAAAAGATGTCTAGAATGCAGCTCCCTCCATGATGTTATGGTGTATTTTGAATGCAAAAAAATTCCAAGATTTTTAATAACATCAATAAGCCTCCCTCTAATACTTTGGTCATCTATTGAAAGATAAATTCTAGAAACTATCTCGGTTAAACAAAGAGGAATGTATAACAAAGCCAATCCTAGTAAAATTGTGATTCTTCAAAACTGATCTAATATCAAATTTGTTTTTTACTCCCTTCCACCAAGATGTAGCACTAAAATACAACAAATTGAATGGAAGGCTGCTCTAGAGGTTTGGCACAAGTTAGATTTTGATGATCTTTCAAAGGTAAACCCTAGAGTTTATTGAGCTAGTTGTGTTTCAAGAATCATATAGGAATGTTATTGAATTCTATGCTACTTTCACCAACATTAATACTAATAATGTTGCTGAAGGAGGCAGTCTGGAATTGGGTCTCAAAATGGCAGCCAAGAATCATATTGAGTCCATTGTTGAGGGAGATTCAATGCATCTCATAAATGGCATCATGAAGCAGAAATGAACAACTAGAGGTTACAAAGTATTGTTGACAAAGCAAAATCTAGACAAATTTCTTATAGAATCAAACCTATGCAATGTTTTTGTGGAAGTAGTAAAGCTGCTAATTGGCTCACAAATTCTAGCCTCACTAAATAAATGTAAAGATGGAAGAGGAAATGAAAATTATTAAACAGGGAAAAAGGTCTGCAAGATTCAAAAGATATAAAAAAGGGAACATCAAAATATTGTAAATATTATTGCAAAAGGAAAAACTAAAAAAAAAAGGAGTGGCCACCTCAATCAGGATAAGACCAAAAGTCAAACAGAACAAGAATCTGATTTTTCAAATAAACAATAATAAAAAAAAAAAACTGAAAGCAGGTGGCCGCACTAGGGTTAGCAGCCACCACTCTAAGACATATGGGTCTATTAAACTGGCAGTGAGCAGCACGAAAGGTATTCAAATATTTTCATGATTCTCCGCTAGCAGGACATCCAAGATTCTTCAAGACATACAAGCAGGTCAGGGAAAGGTTTTCCTGGAAAGGCATGAAAGAAGAACTGCTCAAGCATGTACGTGAATGTTCCACTTGCTAGCAAAACAAATCAGAGTAGACATTTCCAGCTGTGTTGCTTCAGCCCTTACCCATTCTAAATAGAAGTGGGAGCGTATATCTATGGACTTTATGATAGGACTTCCAAAGGCACAGGGTAAGGAGTGTATTTACATGATGGTACGCAGGTTAACAAATTGTGCACATTTCTTCCCTATTGCAGCTGATTACAAGGCACCGCAAGTGGTAGATTTGTTCTACAAAGAAATTTTCAGACTCCGTGGGCTGCCAAAAACAATTGTAAGTGACCATGATAATAGATTTTTTAAGTTTGTTTTGGCAAGAATTGTTTCACTTAGTGGACACTGCACTCACTCCAAGCACAAACTACCACCCACAGACAATTAACCAAACGAAAATGGTTAACAAATGAGTAGAAGGATACTTAAGAAACTATGCTTCAAAACAGCAAAAGGCATGGGTCAAATTCCCCTATTTGGGGGGTAGTATTGCTACAATATAACACACCACATGTCTATCAGTATGTCTCCTTTCAAGGCCTTTGGGTATGATGCTCCAACGTATGTCAATTTGGTCATTTCAAATAGCAGGGCGCCAGGGGCCAAAGATTTGATTCAAACAAGTCAAGACTTGTTGAAGATCCTTAAGGTATACTTAGAGCAAGCTCAGGATCAATACAAACGATATGCTGATTAGCGAGGAACCAAGAGAACACTTGTAGGGGACATGGTTTTCCTAAGGTTGCAACCTTACAAACAGTAATCTCTCCAAATGAGTGGAGTGGAAAATCTCAAGCCATGTTTTTATGGACCATATAGAATTATATGAAGAATTGGAGCATAGCATATGTGCTAGAATAGCCAAACGGGTGCAAAATCCATAATGTCTTCCATGTATCATGCTTTAAGTGGGCAATTGGGCAACACCTTATACCTTCTAGGCTTCTACAACTTTTCCACTTTTGGATGACGTAGGGAAATTAATTTTTAAGCCCAAAGCCATTATGGACATCAGGGAACGGAAGCTTAAAAATAAAAGCACTACAAAATCCTTGGTGAGATGGAAGAATCTTCCCAAAGACAATGCCAACTGGGAATGTCCAGAAATATTTAAGCATCCAAATCTGCAGTTGCTTGGAGACAAGCAATTGTGGAAGGGAGGTTTGTCATATTCCCATTTCAATGAATAAAAGAAAGGAACATTTAAATATTGTAAATGTTATTGCAAAAAAAAGGTTAAAAATAAACATAAAAGGGAGTCGCCACCTCAATCGGGATAAGGCAAAAAGTGGCTGCCCCAAACAGGATAAGATCTGATTTTTCAAATAAACAATCAAAAAAAAAAAAGTGAAAGGAAGTGGCTGCCCTAGGAAAAGCAGCCACCACCCTAAGACATATGGACCTATTTACACAAGCAGTGGGCAGCAAGAAAGGTATTCAAAATATTTTCTCTCTGGTGACCTCATTTGAGCAGCTTGTTCATACAGTCCTAGGACCGAAACCCTGAGGATTGCTTGAGCTACAAGGATGGGAACCCTTGGACATCTCATATAGAAACCTGGGATGAAAACCCTCAGCCTTCCAGTTGGTGGTTCCCTAGCATTCAACATAGTTCCAATTTGATAGTTTCAGCCAATTCAGTTTGGAGGTTTCAGTATAGTCTCAGTTAAGCAGTCAAGCTTTAGCACTTACCTTGTCCCTGTATAGCAGTACTAATTAGCATATTTCTTAACCTTAGTACAGCAGTTCAGCTTACAGTCAGCTTCAAGACCTTTCAGTTCAACTTTGCAGCCCCAGTTCAATATCAGCAGTCAGCCTCTTGTAAGGCTGGCAGCAGATTTGAGGTGGGATTGCCCCATTTAGTTGTAAGAATTGATTAAGCTGTAACTTCACACTGTTTCTAGACTCACGGCAAAGTCTCCACCAGTTCAATATCAGCAGTCAGCCTCTTGTAAGGCTGGCAGCAGATTTGAGGTGGGATTGCCCCATTTAGTTGTAAGAATTGATTAAGCTGTAACTTCACACTGTTTCTAGACTCACGGCAAAGTTTCCACATTGTAAGAGAAATAGAATTTCCTGAAAAAGTGCTCTTTCAAAATTCATTGTGCTGTTTTCAGAATTTGTTTATAGTTTTTTTATATACAGTTGCAAATAAATTATCCAAAAATTATTGTTGCAAGTTAAGTAGCCATGACACTCCCAAGTGAGTCATATCAATCATCTTTCTCCACAAGATTGTTGGAAGCCTTTTAACAAGGCAGTCTTTCTTTTATTCCCAATGTTTCTTTAGGACTCCTTTAGTTCTAAGGATACTTTCCTGTTTCCATGGGGCTATTCATTTCTTGTGTTTTGAATCTTTTATGCCCCTTCAATCATTTGGCATTACTTTTCTAAGCATTCACTTGCCATTCTTGGTACTGTTTCCCCTCTCTTCCCAGTCTATTTTGGCCTTTTCAGTCTCCATTCCTTTTCTATGTGCATCTTCTATTTTGGTTAGCCCCTTTTTCCAACTAGGCAGACTTGCCTTTTCCCTTTGAGTTCCTTTCACTCATAAACTTTCTCATTGAACCTTTTATTACTTGAAAGATATCTTTCAGGTTTATTCAGGATTTCTATTTCTTTCACTTTTTGATTTGATTTTCCTACTAGGGTTTTAAGCTTCCCTCTTGGTTCAGATGTTGCATTATGTGTTGGCTGTCAGATCCCTATGGAATCACCTGTGTTCTTCAATGTTGATCCTCTTCTTAACGTCATTATTAAGTATGTTGAGATTGCATCCTCTCTCCTGCAGCCATCCAGTTTCTATGGTGGCTATTTCATTATCTGAGTTAAAAATACTTAACAATCAGCTTTTGCCATACTCACCCATTCTCCATGATTGTTTCCATTTGGAGATTTAAGACTGTCTACGACATTCTTGTCTTCTATATAAGATATTGTAACTCTTTTCATAACTTGCTAGATTTCTCTGACAATCATATTAGAATAAGGCAATCCAATGTTGATTGCAACAAAAATTAGAAAAGTATACTGATCTGCTTCTGCTATCTAACTTGATCCTTCTCTTTTTAACATTTTCTCTTTGATATCTCTTCACTAGATCTTTTCCATGACTTTTCAGTTTATGTTCTCATGGCTCCCTTGTTTGAGACTGCTGAACACTAGAAGGTGTAGAAAGCAAAGCAGCTGTCTTAGAGGGCAAATAAACTTGGTCTATGTTGAAACAATTTTGGGCTAGAAATTGCTTGAATTAACAAAGGAGATGATTACAATATATAGAGGAGGTAGAGGACTGTAGACATTTAAGATGTCTAACTACCTCACCTACAAACTACTGTAGCAACAGTAGTATTGACCATTAATACAAGTAGAATATAATATTCTAACACCCTCCCTTAATGGTCAATCGTCTAACTAGCCTAGAGAAAACAATCTGCAGGTCGATTGGTCACAAATTCTTCAGAACACTCTGCTGCTATGGAGACCCTCCCTAGATTTGCAGAATGTTGATGACCAAGAGTACAAAAAACCGTCTAGAAAATAACAGAGAAGGTTGCCCCTTCTTTAGAAAGGTTTGCAACAAGAGACAAGAGCCTGCCACTTACTCTGCCACTGAGATGAGTCTGCCACTAACCCTCCCAGAATTTGCAGAACTTCAGACCAGAAATCATCACAAGCAGTCCAACCTGACGTTGGATAACAGAGCTGTCATTCCCTAAAACCAGAGACACACCGAGAACAGCTGCCACGATTTGAGGATAGATCGGCAAACCGTCGAAACTTTTGCAAAGGAGCATGACTCCCACGAACAGACTGCAAGAAGCTAGTTGTGCAGATATTCGCCCCAACAACTCTAGGTGCGACAAAAACAGACTGCAACAAAACACGATTTTTGAGGAAAAAATCGCCAAACCCAAGATTACAAATCATCGTTTTTTTCGGAAAAACGGTAAAAACCAGAGAGGAATCCCACGCATTTTGCGAATTATAGAAACCCAAAAAGTAGTTAGCACGGAATCTGAAACACGGATCAGCATACAAAACATCGTTTTTAAGGAAAAACGGTAAAACCCTTTAGAAACCAGAGAGCCCTCCCGTACAACAGAAACCCTGACTAGGGTAAACAGGAACTGACCCTTAATTTTTGAGGATAAAATTATAAACCCTTCTAGAATTTTTTAAAAGGAAAAAATTATGAAAACCCGTAAACCAGATTTTTTTATTTTTTTTAATAAGGGAAAAAAATACTTTAAAAACCCAAAAAAGGAATCCCACGCAACACGGCGAATTACAGAAGCCCAGAAACAGGTAGCCATCGATTGTCAACTGAAAAACAAAGGGTTTGGAACCCTAGCCGCCAGAATAGATCTGCACAGAAATCGAGGCACGGAAAACGAGGCACCCAGAAAAATCGGACAACCCATTTGAGATCTCGAAAAACCCACAAGGAATCTGAAATTGAAATTTTTTCTGACCTGAAACTGTGGCACAAATTTTGAGGCACAGAAAACGAGGTACCCAGAAAATTTGAAGACCGGCCCAATTGAGATCTCAAAAAACCCAGAAGGAATTTGAAAGCAAAATAATTTTTCGCCTTGAAATAGAGGATCAAAACCCTAGATGAAAATTTATGAACCCTAGGCTGCCATTAAAGGACAGAAAAATGCAGATAAATGGCTTGAAACTCCACAAAATCGTGGCAAACTGAAGCTGAGTCAAAATCAGTTAGATGGCTTCTTTCTGCAAGGAGATGCAAACTCAAATCAAAATCAGTTATAGCCAGCTTTTTTCCACAAGGAAAAAACAAACTCAAATTACAAGACTATATAGCCTGATTTTTTAAGCACAAGGCTCTGCCATTACTTCACTGAATTATTTTCTGGCTTATCTTCAACAAGAGCTCCATAACTTTTGCACACACCTTTGATTTCAGTAAGACGAAATTAAGAAGCTATGAAAGATAAAAGATCATATGGATTTCATTCTGACAACCCTAAAAATTATGAACAATGGTTCCGGGAACATGAAAAGCCATGTTCATATTATTGGCCAGCCACTGAGTCCACTTGACATAGAGAAGCATGTTGGGTCCAAAGATACTGAGCCATACAAGGAGAAAAGAAGGAAGTAGAAGATTAATTCCTAATCTTCTGATCGGGTTTCATTTGCTGTTGTAATCTTGTTTTGATGCTTGTCCAGCTGTTGTTATCTTGTTTTCCTATTTGTCCTATAATTGCCAATTTTCTGGTTGGCTATCATTTGCTGTTGTATCTTGTTTTTCTGTTTCTCCTTTATGATTGTGGTTGAGTCCGATCAAATAATGTAAAAAGTCCTCACTTCTGCTGAAAAAATGATATCCTGTTGACTTGCTCGGGCTACCTATTATCTCGTATGCTTTTCTCAACTTAACATATATACACTTCATTTAGCCAAAAAACAAAGGTTCCCATGGCATTCCAAGCTACAATGAAGAAAATTTTCACAATCTTCCTTAAAAGTGACTCATAAATTATAAAACATAGAAGGCAATAATAGCTACTTCATAACAGGATGAATCAAACAGAAATATGATGTTTCCACAGTCCATACTAATTTTTGAACTTTTCTGCATTAAACTGTGTTAAGTGAGTAATAAAACCAACATTTTGGATCATACTACATGATCCATCATCAAGATTAGAAGAATATGTTAAAAAATTGCAAGGTTAAGCACATATAAATATCAATCAAGGAGAGAAGGAAGGAAAGGCCAACATGAAAAGGAAAACAATACAAAATAAAGGAGAGCAAAAGATCAGAGAAAAAAAGGAAAAAATAGTGAGCCAAAAAGTAAAAAACGTAAACAAAGCAAAGATTACAGAAAATAAATAAAATATAAAAAATATAACAATTATATATGATAGTAAATACAATAAGGAAATTATATATATCAATATATATGTAGATATATGTAATAATGAACATATAAAATAAAATAAATTGAAAATTTATAAAACAACAAATAACATAATAATATATAATCAATACATAATTGAATATAAATATAAATAGCATGAATATAATTTAATATAAGCAAAAGAGTGGATATTGGCATAGTGTTATGGTTTAAATGTGTTGTTGTTCTTGCCACCAAGATCCAAACCCCATTGGGTTGTTACTGTTGAGTGTTTATGTTGGGGATGAGGTCCCCTGTTTGTGACCTCACCGGTTCATAGCTCGAGGTCAAAAGTGTTTAACCCTTTAAAAAAAGAGCATCAAAACAAAATATTAAAAAATAAGAATGAATAAAAAAACAAAAGAAAAACAAACACAAAAGATAACAAATGTAGAAACACTCAACATACATTAAGCTAAAGCGGAATATATATAAGTATAGATATATGTGTACATGAATAGGTATCATCTAAATATATATGCATATCAAAATAAGAATAACAAAAGAGAAGAAAGGCAAGGACACAAAAACAAGACCAGAGCACAAAAACAAGAAAAGGAGGAAGAAACGAGGCAAGGAGTGAAAACAAACGACCAAAGGGGAGTTAACGAAGAGGAAGCAGCACATGATGAGTACACGGACAACCACTCAAGGAGGGAGCAAGGAAAAAGAGGAGGGGAAGGAGGAGAAAGCAAAGAGGACACAAAGCAAGAAACAATCAAGACAAAGGAGTGCCTTGGTTTCTGAGATGGGCAAGCAACAATTTCCAACAGACACTCAAATTCCAAGCATCATCCCTATTTAGATTGGAGGGGTGGTTGTCAATTTTGATGGCTTCCAAGAGTTTTCCTTTGAAAAAGTTAGCTTCCTTAGCCAGGATATGAGAATCTTCTAGAAACAGGAATGCTCAATGAGGCCTAACTCAGCGAAAGAGTCATGTCTACTATTGACACTATGTCATGTCCCTCGAAATCGTAACACTAAGATATAGAATATCGAAAAGCAAGTAAATAAATAAAATACATAATAAAATATGTAAAAAAGAATATTAGCAATTACAATTATAATTATCATAAGATAACATTGTAATTATAATTATCGAACATAACAATATAAATATCAACAATACCAAATAAATATTAACCATTTGATATTATTTTAATTATTATATAAAATATACATAGAAAATAAATATAAAACAAGGAAACATAAAAATATATTAATAAACATAAACAATATATATATATTGAATGGACCGTGTTAGTTTTATGATCAGATTAATAGCACAGAAATTAATTTAATTCAAAAATCAGACACAAGAACACAGCAGATACCCTGGGAAAACCCTCCTCTTGAGGGAGAAAAACCCAGCAACAATATATCTCTTATATATTGAATCAATACAATAATGATCTCCTTACAAGAGGCCAAGATTCAGGCCCAAATACAAGCACCAATAGTTGATGCAACACAGCAATACAAGAAGACAATTCGCTATGAAAAACTCAGTCTCTAAGAATATCGAACTACCTTGTGAAGAACTCGCACTTGATGAAGGACGAACTATGATAAAATTTGAATGCTCAATAATGAATTTGCCATCGAGTATATATACAATATGAGGAGAGAGGTTGTGTCTCTTCAATGCATCAAGTCGGCCACCTTGAAACATCAGGTCATCAATATCTAAGAAGTCGGCTACCTTGACATTCGCACCTCCTCAATATTCACATTATATCAAGGTCGGCCTTGATAATAATATTAATCGTGCCTCTTCATTATAACATGTTGGCCTTGATTAAATAATATTTCTTTAGTAAATTCGTGCCTCTTGCATAATCGCACCTTTTCATATAAATTAAATAGCCCTTAGGCTATATTTAATTTATCACAAGAGTAAGGAGATCGCTGGAAGAAGCAGCCTGACGCTGCTAATAACATCAACACTCCCTCTCAGCTAGGGATGATACTTCCAGCTGCACAAGACATATCACCTCATCGTGATGTCTACCACTATGGCTACAACCATAAGTGAAAAGAAGAATATCACCTCATCGTGATATCAGATATCACCTCAACATGATATCAACCATAATGGCTACAACCATGTATGGTATGTACAAGTGTTCATCACTTGCGTGATGTTGTCACCTCAACATGACTTTCACCATAGCTCTCCCAGAGGGTCAAACACAAGTACATGAAAATCATCACGGACTCTCTCACGTGATGTTGTCATGGAGTCACACACATGACATCCACCATGGCTCTCCCAGAGGGTGGAATCAAGGGATTTCACCTCGAACTTCTCTTACAGAGAAGAACTCATTAATTAAGGGATTTCACCTCGAACTTCTCTCACAGAGAAGAACTCATTAAAGAGGATCACTGATATTTAGACTCCTTCTCAGTTAAGGCCGTATTCTCCACCATACCAAGCTTATCTCGAAAGTACACAAACTTTATCCTGGAGAGTGGCTTGGTGAGAATGTCTACTGTCTGCTCATCAGTGCTAATATACCTCAACTGTATAGCTTTCCTCAATACCATATCTCTGATATAATGGTATTTGATCTCAACATGCTCGGTTTTGTCATGAAACACAGGATTGACAGAAAGCTTCACACAGCTCTGGTTATCACAATGAATGATAGTAGGCTCCATTGATTGTCCAAAAAATCCTGCAAGGAGCTTACGAAGCCACACTGCTTCCCGAGCTGCCACACAAGCTGCAATATACTCTACCTCTGCTGTACTCAATGCTACAAATGACTATTTCCTGCTGCACCAGGAAATCATAGCAGATCCCAAACTGAAGTAACATCCAAAGGTGCTCTTCCGATCAGTAACACTCCCTGCCCAATCAAAATCAGTATAACCATACAGCTCCAAGTCTGTATCTGAAGAATATCAACCCATATCCAACTGTGCCACACAAGTATCTCAGGATATGTTTGGCTGCAACAAAATGTATCTGTCTCGGTTCACACATGAACTGACTAAGTGCACTCACAGCATAACAGATATCTGGTCTAGTGTTAGCTAGATACATCAAGGACCCAATCAACTATGCATATAGAGGATCCACCAAATCTAAACTAGCTGCACCCTCCTTAAACATCTTCAGGTTCAGTAGACTCCCTCTGAATCTTCAAGTACTTGCATCAACCTTATGACCTCTTCGTCCAAGATTGCCTACAACACTTGCCTACGCACACCTCTGGTACTGTAGAGAATTCAGGATTGTCCTCCTCAACCTCATCCAAGATCACACTATTCTGAAATAGGTTTGCGGAGCTACCAATGTCAAATCCAGATGACTGTCTTGTGCAATTCTTATCTCAGCAGCTGAAGGGATCCTCTAAGGATTTAGCACCTAGCCTTGCAATACAGTAATCTTCACTTCTTCTTAGTGAGTTACATAACTCCCTCTTGATCCCTGCTTCAGAAATTGCAAAGAAGACTTCTGGAAGTGAACTCCCTCTAGACGCCAACTCAGTCCCATGGCTGCAAGTAGTGACTTCATGCTTGATCATTTCTTTGGTTGGCATGACTTCTGTTGTACCCAAACCAAATTTTTTGCTTCATTAAGGCATTTTGCATTTCAAAGTCTAAACCTCGCTAAAATGTTGTAAAATACCGTTTTGGGCAATGTCAAGCATGGAGTTTTTGTCAATATTTGTCAGTCAAAGTCAGTTATATTGAGCAAAACTTGAAGCAGAGACTCAAAATGATGATTTTCACGATGGAGGAGTATTGCAGGCGACATTTCATATTGCAGACGGTCATTTCAATGATCGAGACAGAGTTTTCAGTGATCAAATCATGGAGATTTTTCAGAGGAAAAGCCTCAAAGTGCAAGCATAGCTCAGGGGCGCCCAGTTTTTTGGAGGTCAAGATCTTGTTTGAAGTGCTCAAGCATACAGTCAATCTCTTCAGAATCAGCCTGGCTATCCGTCGAGCTATCCAGCGAGGCGTTCCGAGACTCACAGCTCCGGCAAATCGCGATAGAAGTAAAAATCCCTAAATTTTAGGAGATGGAAATTTTGCTCATTTCAGGCAAAAGCGCGCCTCTAGCCTGAGGGCGCCCATTTCAAGGCAAGGGTAAATCTTGTCAGTTTCGTTGCCGAAGACATTCAATTTGTTCACAGCTAGTCTGCTTATCCGACGAGATATCAAGCATAGTCATCCGACTCTCAGCTCTCAGCGCAGACGTCCGGGCGAACAAAATTTTAAAATGGAGTTTCTATGTTTTTGAGCTTCTCCCGCTATGCCCGGGGCAGGTACAAGCTGTATGCCAGTCTAAAGGACCCCTCAGATGCCAGAATTTGCAGACAGAGTCTTCACAACATCAGTAGTATACTAGCCTAGCTCCGCAACGCATCATTCAGCTTGTCGATCCGACGTTCCTGGTGGTCGTGGCAGAGATTTTACTAAGCACGTAATTTTTCGGGCGGAACCAACAAATGGTTTTCAGTGTATTTTCATGGTCTTTAGGCGCCTAGCCTTCAGGCTGATCAGATGAGCCCGTTCGCGTTCAAAGTCTTCACGACTATTGAGCGTAATCAATTTATCTTTCCAACGAGCATAGCCGTCAGCCTTCAGCATTTGGCAGTCGCTCGTGCGTGCGAGGTCTTTGGTGTCATATTACAAGGTAAAGATGTCCGAAAACGTCCAGAAAATGGCTAAGTCTGGGAGCGGTAAACGTATTAAAAATACGCACTGGAGAATTTGAGGTCTTAGAAGCAGTTTTCTTGCCTCGATACTTCCAGTGACTTCTCTTAAGAGCTCTCCTGGCTGTCCGTTAAAACAGATAACGCTTGAATCGGGTCATCCCAGCTCCAGATATCAGCTGTCAAAGTAGGGTATTTTGACGACGTTTGATTTTCGTTGAAATGTCCAAAGTGCAACCTTAAGCCAGGGGCGCTTTTCTTTTTGAGGCCCTTAACACAGCCAGCCTCGTGGTGAGCAAATGCTGATGCATCATCTCCAAATATGCCGCGGAGCTGGCCTCAGATCGCCATTAGGTGGTTCACTGCTCACCAGCCGCTAGTTCTCGCTTAGCCGGCTGCATGGCAGTTTAGGAAATGGCTAAGTCCAACCCGTGAAGTAATTTAACTGTGTGTTTCAATTTTTCATGTTAAACGATAGATTTTGCAGTTGTGTCTCCCAGCAGACATTTCTTCCTTGTTCAGTAGGCTTTCCGTTGATTATCTCAGATCAGTCTCAGCATCACCCGGTCATCCGGAAATCAGTGTTGAAGTTGGCCAGTCGCGACAGTGCTGTCAGCTATAAAATAGGGATTTAATTAAAAATGAAGTATCTTGAGCAAATGGACGCCAATTTGCTCATGTGATGACTTTTCGAAGTCGTGGAAGCATGACGATGAATCTCAGAGCTTCAACCAGTTTGTCAACTGAAGTTCGGAATATGTCTATTTTTAGATGGTGTTTCTATTTTTGGCGCCATTACATGATAATAATTATTTTATTATTATTTTCAAATTTGAACTTCAGACAGTGGCAGTCGAACTGAAAGGCAACCAATCAGAGGCTTTCTATTCTGGTTAGGGTTTATGAAATCTTGCAGTTGTTAAGTGGTGCGAATTTATTATTATTTATATGTGGCGCCATCTTCATTATTCTTCACAAAGCTTTCAAAGAGAGTTCGATTTTCTCAAGAGCAATTAATCTTAAGTGGAAATCGTATTTTCCTAAGGCAAATTCATTTCCTTCAAAAGAAATCGAATTTTATAAATTCAAAGCAAATTCAAAGCAAGTTCGTATTTCTTCAGAAGGAGAAAGAGGCGCATATTTCAAACTTCAAAACAATTCGCAAATCCTTAATTCCTTTAAGGCGTCTCAAATTTCAATCAAATTCGCAAATCCTTCAGAGGTTTCAAAGGCGAATTTCATATCATATCAAAAGGCGAAACCTCAAATTCAAATTCAAATTCGTATTTTCTTCAGAGAAAATCGAATTTCTTCATATTTAAAAGGCGCAAACTTCAAAGAGGAGCAATTCGTGGTTTTCAATTCCAAAGCGAATTCTTCCAGTTCAGAGGTGAAATCTTCATCAATTCACAGGGGCGATTTCATCTAACATATCTTTTTGCAGATTCAAGTTCACAATTATCAGTTATCTCAAGAAATCTTGGGCGATTTTCATAGAAGAAGACATCAAAAAACGTCTTTTGCATCCTTTGACTCTCAGATTTCTCATAATATACATTGTGCATGTTCC
>VDFB02000017.1:328413959-328447295 GCA_007258455.2 Sequoia sempervirens | reverse complement strand
TGCATAGTAGCAGGAATAGAGGATGCCACCAAGGGCTAGGAAGAAGAAGCTGGAGGTGCAAAAGAAGAACTAGAAGGGGAAGGCCTGAGGGAAAGATCAAGCTTGTCCTTCCCCTTTGGAGGGGTAGAAGATGAATCATTCTACTATGTACACAAATAGGCCTTTAAAGACAAAACATAAGGAGATGAGGAAAAACCACCCTTCGACACCAATCTCCCAGTCTTGTATATGCAATAAGATTTATACAAAAGATCTCCCCTGGGAGGGAGAGGTACGACTAGGGTGGGCCAAAAGTGGTCAAGGGAGAAGCTGCCATGCGCTACCAGTGGCTTGTATCCAGTATCTTGGATAACGTGCATGATAACCTCATGAGGAAACATTAGCCACTTGTGGATCAAAAAAGAAAATGCATTCATGGAGGCTAGCCACATAATTCCTAGCCTCACCCTGAATAAGTCATATTTAAAAATTACAACAAATGGGATTTCCACAACTTTAGGTCCTACTAGGACCGACAAAAAAATTGTGCCCAAAGGCGCAATAGAAAACCCATCATGAGTACAAAGGGTAGCCTATGACTCATCATATTTATCCTTCTGTAAATTATTAATAAAAAGAGTCTCCTTTGTAATGGCATTCAAATGGCTTGATAGGTCAACTATAACACCTGTTACGATGTTACCATTGATGCAAGTGGGAACGTAAAGCGAAGAGGATTTCTTGTTTAGGGGAAAATCATGTGAGGCGAATGTAATGTCAGGGACAATATTCACACACTATGTGGGAGGAATATGAGTGAATGTGACTACATTCACATATTCAGATGGGGTAAGATCAGAAGATGATGAAGAAGGAACAACTGAATTATTTGAGTGTGATGGGAAAGGATCTATGTATATTTGCAACTAGCTATTCAACTTCTTTATAGATTTATTAGATTTTTTTTTTGTACCATCAAGGTGAATAGTCCCATCATTGATGCAGTCTTGAATCACATGATGTAGGAGAACGCATCTTTCGGTGTCATGTCCAACAACTTGGTGGTATTGAAAGAACTTTTGGGAGTCATACCATTGAGGATAAAACTCAGAAAGTGGTCGAATATCTAGTAAAGTTATTACTTTATCTTTCAAAAATCTTTACAGGACACTATTATATGATTCAGATAATTTAGTAAAAGTTATATTACATCCTAGAGCATTTTTATCTGATGGAACAAAGACCATGTTTTCCATGGCCTTGTTCTTGCTAGAGATTGACATAACTGACCGACCATCTTGGAGAGAGCTTGAGGATGAATCCTTGTATTAGACAACCACTTGATGGTACTATCGTAAGGCAACACACAGATGCACAAAAGAAGGATATTTCATTAAAATAAACTTTTCTTTCTACGAAGGCAACAAGTTCTTAATAAGCACTTTTTGAACATCAAAATCAAGCAAAGGATAAGAAATTTTAGAAAATATGGCTTGATAACGAGCTTTAAAATCAATTGCCTTCTCATGAGTCCCATACTTGCATTTGATGAGATCATTGAAAGTGATCTTCTGATCTATAAATTCCTTACTATGAATCACTTAACAATTTTTAGATTCACCAGGATACAGATTTAATTTAAGATCGAAACTGACGATGCTTGTGAATTGAGCAAATAAACACATAAAACATAGGAAAGTAAAGAAGCTGACAAAAATATGCACCAAGAAAAGAGAGACAAAGATTTGATTACAGAGTTCACTAGTTTTTGGCTACATCTCCGGATCCGCAAAATAGCGTGATCAATGCCATTACTATGATGCAACTGCTTTTACATCACCATGGTCTTTCACTGAGTTACAATCCGCTTCCCACTGAAACACTGTCTTGACAAGAACTTTCTAGCACCCTGCCCAGTCCTTCTGTCAGCTTTACAATGCTTTCAGACAATGAAACTGCAACTCTCTCTCTCTCAACAAGAGTACATAGGCATCAAGCCTTTACAAATGACTCAAAAAGTCATGAACATGCTCCACTAAATTCCTATCTCTCCACAAGAGACCATTTAGCTTGCTTACAAGAGAAAACTCTCACTTTCCCAAATCCCTTTACTAAGAGCAACAAAAAACTCTCTAAGAGCTAAGGAATGAGAATACACTCTTCTCCTACTTTTACAAGGAATTTCCCCAAGGAAAAGACTCAACACTCTTCAAGTCTCCTAAACCTTGAATACTAAATCCCCTGAATTTTGAATTTCTGAGTGTGAAACACCTCTCACATACCTCCCTTTTATACATGAAGTTGGCTAAAAATGCCCAAAACCACCTTATTTAATGCAATAACAAAATAACCTTCGAATATAACTCCTTTTGTCTTTTGGAACCACTTTTGTTAATTTGTTAGGTGGTTTTGCTTGTTTTTGGCTTTATTGGCATTTGGCATTACATTCGGCCTGCATATCTTCAACAAAACAATCTCAAGCCTATATATAATCAAGAACTATACCACGGCCTACCGGTAACCTACTATTTTGTTAAATGGGTGGGCGTGGGTTCAAACCGCCGGCCGTTTATTTTATAAAACAAACTCCAAATATAACGATGACAAAAGAAAACTAACCACTGAATAAAATGAAGATAAATGCGTGGCCTAACAGTATAAATTTTGGCTTGTATCCAACAGGTGTGGGGTTCCAACCCCTCAATAAACTTCGTTCCAACTTACTAACCATAGCCTAAAGAGTGAGGAGGAGAGAGGGCCATACGTTGCTCAAACATCTAGCCACGTGTCACAATTTCATTCGGCCGTGGCCGACAACCGCCTTTAACCGCATTCATTCCGGCGTCAACCGCCACGCCGCCATCGGGATCGGAAACACCGCGTGGTATGGAATGCCACCTCGATCACCACCACGCCATCGCGGTAATGGCCCCAGACGGGACGCCACCTGTCGCCTCAACATTGTCCACAGATTTAGGAATGGATTGCCGGACGCCATCTTTGCATGATGCTGACGCCATCACTACACCCTATTCACCAAGCCAACTCCGGAACTCGACCCGCTTAGACCGAAAGTATTACTATGTTGGATTTTACCTAAACGAACGTATTTACCAAAATCACTTTGGACTGCGAACGCGATGATGCCAAATTTAATATCTTTGAGAGGATCTATTTTTTTGCTTCTTGTCGCCCCCAGTAATAATCAAGGCTTGGACCAGACCTTGACCAAAGTACAAATTTCCACTTCCACGACTCCTTTTGACACATTCGCTTGCATCGAACTGCCGGGTATTCTCTCGGGACCGGTGACTACTTTCACCGATTTGAGGATAGTCAATTTTCCACCAACCATCCGGGCATCCTCTACCATAGAACTCAATTCAAGCATATCTTGAGAAAACGAACTCCTTTTGACATGCTTCAAGTTTCGTCAGGATCGTATCGCTATGCTCTATGCATTGATGCTAGTTTTGAAAGATTCTGAAGCTGCTGGATTTTTGAGGCCTTCGAGATCCACCTGGATCATCTTCAGCTTGATGTTGGCCTAAAAATATTAGAGAAACTGATTAACTAGTTGATTAAAGGATAAAATGGAATTATGAGGTAGGGCACAATACAATTCTAAAGTGGCATCCTTGAGAGAATGCTAGAATATTTTGACCAAAAGTGCATCATATTGTAGAAAAGGTGATAAAGAAAGAAGTAGACAAACGTATAGAAAGAAAAGACAATAATATGCTAACTATAAAATTGATAATACAATAAGAGAAAAAAGTATTACCCTCCCTTCTACAAGCTTGAAGAAGCTGAGAGGAAGGACAAGAGCTTAGAGAGCGCAAGATGGATGTACAAGAATGATGTAGAACTTGAAACTTGCAAGAAAATGATGTAGAGAGAATAGAAGCAAAAATGGAGTGGAAGAATTGATAGAGGCGAGAAGTTGCAAGAATGAATGTTAGAATGAGATAGATTGAATGGAATGAGAAAGTGAGTTCAAAATGGGTATTTGGAGGAAAACGAGTCATTTTTGGATGGGTCTGTAGTTGTAGGGAGTGTTACATTTCATGGGTGACACGAAATGTAATATCCTAACATCCACTGACCCGAGAATCTTCTAGGGACATTTTGCGTAGCATTCAAACATCTACACAATGCAGAAGCATCCTAGTAAAAATTCCCTCCACCGACAGAAAATGAAAAAGTACGTAAGGGACAAAAGGCTTATGACAGCGGGATTTAACATTATCGATTTATAAGGCTAAAGTAAGAGTATATTATGGGAACTAACACTAGGGTGCAATTTTACGCCATAACATTTCATGAACCCTATTTCTTCTTTGATTCCTTTCATGTATATAAATATCTAAGGAAAT
Source organism: Sequoia sempervirens (assembly GCA_007258455.2). Lineage (NCBI taxonomy): Eukaryota > Viridiplantae > Streptophyta > Pinopsida > Cupressales > Cupressaceae > Sequoia > Sequoia sempervirens. The sequence goes on along the minus strand of VDFB02000017.1, from coordinate 328,442,940 downwards.
AGGTCTTCATACTCATAGACTTTCAATTACACTTGCAACTACTTGTTCCTCCCAATAATCACCAATTTTAGCTAGTTTAGGGTTTTCAATAGATGCTATATTTTATTCCCTTATCTTGAGGGGTTGATTATAGTATTTATCTTTAGATAAATTATATAATTGAGATTCCCTTTCACCTTCCACCACCTATATTTCTAGTTTAGGATCCTAGTCTCCCTCTTCTGTGTTATATAACACATTTTCTTCAAAAACTGAGTTTGTTTGTACATTCATTTTATTAGTTTTTATACCCCTTCATTCTAGGAGGTGGTAGAGTTTGTGTATGAATTTTTATATTGTCTTCTTCTACTCATCTAAATATAATTTCTTCCATCCTTATTAATGTAATATGGGTATATTTATCTTCATCCCAAAAAGAGAAGGTTTGAATAAAATATCTTTAAAGTGAGTGACATCTTATTTGTTATTGTTGACAAGTCTTTTCCCAAACTAAGAATGATTTTTATTTTATTTTTTGTTTTCCTTATTTATTAATTTCCTCATGCTTCTATTGACCATTTTTTCTAAATAATCCTCTCTAACAGATAATATTTTCTTCGAGTTGTCTAAGAATTATAGAAATTTTTCATCCAAGTTGATTATGATGTTAGATAAATCTGATTTCATTAGTGGAATTTTAGTTAGTGTGGTAGTGTTGGTCAACCATCTACTAATAGCTTCCTTGATGCTCCATATTCTTCTATACTTCTTTCCAAATTTGATTAAATATTTCTTGCTTCTTTTATATGAGAGGTCATTATTTACAGTCTTCCACTCTTCTTCTACAACTACTTTTCCTTTCTTCTTTTTGGAAGCACCCACTTTGGAACTCTTAACAACACCCGCAATTGTGTGCTCATTATCTCTATTCTCCACATTCTCCATTCTTTTGTGATGTATTTCCTCTCTTTCAACATATATGTATTTTTTCTTTTTCTTCTATTATATTTTGGCTTTTCATGTTTGTTTTTCTTGCCAAGTTAATATCTTCTCTAATTTCTCTAATTTTCTTATTGTCTCCTTTTTCCAATGGTGTTTATAATTTGGTGTTGCATTACTCCTTTGTTCCACCCATGGTAGTTATTTTGTATCTATCTTGATTGGTTACATCTTTTTAGGGATTCATTTTTTAGATCCCCCCCTTCCATTCTTCATCCCTTAGATGCCCAACCCCATCTCACAAGTTATAAGATTTTTTATGTCTTTCTTTTTGCTATCTTATCTGAATTAAAATTTTATTTCTTGATTCCCTCTATATTACCTAACCAAGTTCCAGACACTGCTAGCAATGTTATAAAGAAAAGTTGGGATCACAAAGTGGAGTTTTGTACTCCAATTATTATCTATTATTTGTATTTATACCCCAAACTTAGTATTACAAAAGGGATAAGAGGTTAGTGTACAATGAAAAATCAAACAAGATAACAAATGAGTCCTAAACAAAAATAGATTTTATTCATTAAACAATATATAACCCCTAGTCAATTTTCCTATATTAATATAAGGGATATTACATCCTCATCATTCCATAGATGTATTGTACATTATCCTTCCTCTATGCATATTATCTATTCACTAAAATATCTTCCTTCCTATATCAATCTTTATCTATCTCTCATACATGCTATTATCTTTTATTCCTTCTTATACATATATTTTCCTAGTGGGGCATGTCCCTTACAATCTATCATATTTCTTGGAGTTGACTTGTCGGCTAAGAGCTCCACAACCTATCTTTGGTGATTTGTGTTAATTTTTCTATTATGTGTTCTATCAATTTCCCTTTCAAAACATATCTAGGGTTTTAACTCCTACAAGTCTAGTTAGTCATAAGCAACACATTTTGTAAATTGCAAGGAGGTTTTCATATTATATTTATGATGGATATTACTAAATGTCTCCATGGCCATTTTTAGATATTAGAGGCAACTTGTATGTGATGAATTGTAACAACATTCTAGTATAGGGTTTCATTGTGCCATAATTTGTGATATGATTACAATAAATATTTGATGAATGTTGCAAATTTAATTCATTACAAGTTTTGTAATGGTCTCTTCTTTATTTCAAATGGATTTCTAGAGTTTGGAGAAGGATTTTAAAGTATGTTCAATTGTTGTATGTCATATAATTGGTGTGTGTATATGTATAGCTCATATTTTTTATGATTTAGAAGTGTTGTTTCTCCTGATAAACTATGTATATCACCTATATTTTAGGAGTAGGTTAGTAGTTTATATTCACCTCATGATTCAATGATTTATCTAGGGAAGCACTAATAGTGATTCATAAAAATTATTATCATAACAAATCTGTTTTGGTATACCTTCATCTTACATTTATGCAATGATGTTTATATCAACTTAAAATAAGTTTTATGTGTAGTGGGATAGTCTTCAATCTAGTGGGAACCTTCAGGCTGAGCATAAATTGGATAATATTGTGAAATTTTTAATTTTTTATCCCTAATTATTACTAATCCTATTAAGGATACCTCAAGAAACACCATCCTAGGTTTAGTTAAGCCCAAAGTGAAGGAGAGAAATCCAATCTCAACAACTGGCCTACAATCACTCACATTCTATTCACGATCTAATTATTCCACCTTCAAAATGACATTTCTCTAGCCCTTAAGTAGATTGATTCCTCTAGGTGTGTGAGTACCAATTTTTAGACCCAACACACCTTAAGACAAATTTTTTCTTGTGCATTCTTCCTCTTTTTTATTGATGTGGGTTTTTAGATGCAAACAAGTTGGGGTGACAAAGGTTCCCCTACTTGGAAGGTGGCTAGCCTCAAGAATCTTCATCAATTTCCTTCATTATACATTCCAAACATTTTGAGTTGGAGAGAACTTTGGCTAGTCTGGTCAAGGGGCTATGTAGGAATATCAAAGGTCAATCGCATGAAAAAAAATCAATTTATTATAATTAAATCACTATTAGCCAACATATTCACTCTAATCACCTTTAAATATGTCAATTCTTCTAATTTAACTTATCAAACTTCTCATTGTTGGTTTTAGACAATATTTCTAGATGAAGATGATTTGAAACTTTAAAATGATAATAAGTCTTTTTAACTAAGAATTTTAATTAAAGATATCAAGTTTCCACAATCCATCAAGTAGAAGCTAAATTTTTTCTAGATTTGATTGTGTTTCAGTTTTTCACATCAACGTTTCGAATCATACTACATGATCCATCATCAGGATGAGAGAGAGCTGGAGGAGAGAATGATTGTTGTAGACCAAAGTAAGCTAAAAAGAGAGAGGAGACATAAGGAATCCACTCTTAACCTTGAACCATGTGCCTCCTTCCTTATGTCTCCTCTCTCTTTTTAGCTTACTTTGGTCTACAACAATCATTCTCTCCTCCAACTCTCTCTCATCCTGATGATGGATCATGTAGTATGATTCGAAATGTTGATGTGAAAAACTGAAACACAATCAAATCCAAAAAAAAATTAGCTTCTAAGAATTTTAAACCATGGAATACAAAAATTATTCATGAAAATGTGCTCCAATTTTAAATGAGTTCAATTCTCATTTTTAGGATTTTTAAGGATATGTTAAGATATGCATTTTATTATAGGGAATTAAAAAATTAAAAATTATTCCTTGCATGCATGGAAACTCATCATCAAAATATAAGAATCAAGCATAATATAACGTCAACATCAAAAAAGACATAAAAAGTAAAGGGGGGAATGATCTGGTGGATATTTTTAGTGGAAATTGAAGTTTCTCCATTCTCTCCAGAATTTGCACCATCAAAAAGATCTTGACATCCTGATTCCAACGCAACTCGAACGAAGCGAAAAGGAGTCCGTTTGTGCAAGTTATGGCTAGTCAAACCTTGGGTCAAACTAGGATCAGGGGGCATCCAGGAAGGGAAAAAATGATCATCTCAAAAATCAATTGAACTGATGTCATCGCGAAGAGCTCATCGAGATGATTCCAATGACGTTCGTTTCATTGAAATCCGACATCGTACGCGAGAGTTATCAGCAGTCAAAGCTTTCAGTTGACTTTTGAGGTGGACCGTACGAAATGCTGACGTCATCATTCCGTACTGTACGGATAGTGAAGTGGACCAGTCAGAATCTGACATGTGTCATCCACATCAGCATTATACGAACCCAATCACAAAGTGACACATGGCATCCGTATGCCACGTCATCACCACATTCAGCATCCACGTCATCGCACAGTTAGCACGCACGTTGATAGTCCTATCGGCATACGTGGCATGAACAGTCAACATACAGTCCTCGACATAGTTGGTGGTACACATCATTGAGTGGCAGACACATAGGCGGCTGAGTCAGTGGAAACATCACCAGCATTAGGCAATCATCTCTCGCCACGTGGCACCCTCCAGGGGCCACATGTGGCTCTCGTTTCTCTCCTTCATCTGGCGGTTTGAGTTGATAAGTTTGTTTAAAAAAATTTGTTTGGCCGGATTCAAACTCTCCACCACTCATTAACCAAAACCACCACCAGACCGTTGCACCATACCGTGCATGCCTAACTATATATGGCAGTCGGTTCTTTTTGTTGAAGAAAGATTAGTAATTGGCTATTAAAAGCCAGCGGCCGGGGTTGAACCCTCGACCGCCGGTTTACCAAAATTGTGTGCCACCAACATGCCAGCGTATATGTTCAATTTATGATCAGCATGAGTTTATTTTGTTGATTAGTTAGGCCCGATTCCTAACTAAAAAAAAACCTTAAAAGGTTATATTTTTATTTTAAATGGAACAAATAAAACAAACCCCCAACTATGTAAGCCCGAAAATAAATTAAACGAAGGGCTCCAAATTATTTTGAAAGATTATTAGGGGAATTGTTTTTATTTTTCCAAATAAGGAGGATTTTATAACCTTATGGTTATTACCCATATCGGGTAAATTCTTTGTATTTAAAGGGAGAGAGTTAGGCTAAGTGGGGGACTCATATTTTTTTAAGTGAAACAGGTGTCAGAAGATTCGAGAGAGGAGTTCTACGAGATATTTGGAGCCATTTTCATACATCGGAGTATTGTTATGTTGCCAAAGTGTTAGAAGAAATGGTCTTGGTGCATTTTTGTAATTGATTTGGAGATTAATCGGATCAGTCACACTCCATTGGAGCGGACCCGGAGACATAGTCACGTTTGTGGCGAACTCCATAATCAAAATTTGTTTGCATCTCTTTCTCTATTCTTCTCTCTCATTCTGTTGGCATCTCTTTGTTATTTCCTGTTACCTTAATTATTTCTATGAGTTAATTTTGTTCTAATTAACTTGGAATAATGATTGTAAAAATTTAAGCATTCAATACTGCATATAGTCTAGATCCTATTCAGATCAAGTTGGTATCAGAGCTCAGTTGAATATTATTGCAGTTGTTTTCTTGAATGCTAACGAGATCCAGGATTCAGAAGGGTGAAGGCAAGCTCGAAGAATTTAATCCTGAGATCGGGAATCGAAGAACTTTTCCGAAGATGTCCTTTTCTGGAATGGAGGTTCCTAAAGAAATCGGTGAGCAGGAGTTTCGAAGAGCATTCCTCGAGATGAAGGCTAAGGTGGAAATTCTTTTTCAAGAGAGACAAGAGCGGAAGGAGCGTGAAGGAGGTTTGTCGAAGGAAGATGTTCGTGAAGACAAGAAAGGGAAACAACATGGAGATGGTGGCAAGCAACCAGATCACCCCTTTTCTTCTTCTCCTCCCTCCTCTCCTTCTCCTTCTTCTCCATTTTCTCCTCATTCTACTTTTTTTTAATCCTTTCAAGAGTGGGTATAAGCCTAAAATTAAATTGGATGTAAAATTTGATTTACCAAAGTATTGTGGTGAGCTTAATGCTAAAAAATTGGATGATTGGTTTCAGCAAATAGACGTCTATTGTAGAGTCCAGAACCTATTAGATGATGTTGATAGGATCCAATTAGCTACTCTTCGGTTAGGAGGTACAGCCTTAACCTGGTGGGAGAGTAAGACTAAGGCAGAAGTTTCACAACATGGTAGAGTCAGTTTAACATGGACAAAATTTATTAATGCTCTTAAAAAACAGTTTTATCCCTTAGGCCATATGCAATAGTTAATGATGAAAAGCAAACTTTTAGGCAAGGGAAAGGTCAGTCTGTTCAGGATTACACTCATGAGTTTAGAAAAAGGGCTATTGCTTTGAATGTTCCTTTGTACACCCAGGACACTTTGTTGAAGTACATAGGAGGTCTTCATTCCTACCTTAGGTATTCTATTTTGGTATTGAACCCTTGTAATTTGGATGAAGTGTTTGTTCAAGCTACACACTTAGAGTCAAGGGGAAAAGGATCTTTTATTGATAAGTTTGATAATGATGTAAAAAAATCTTCTAAGGTTGCAAAGACAGGGAAAGGAAAGAAGGAAGCTACAGTTAAGAAGGATGAGAAACTTTCTTGCACTCATTGTGACAGGAAGGGTCATGATGAAGATCACTGTTGGAAGTTACATCCCAAATTGAGGCCTAAGTGGGCTCAGAGACAAAATCAGAAACAAAAGGGTAAGGAGAAAGCCACAAATGTTGTTTTGGATCTTGGTTCAGATTCAGATGACGAGACTAAGATAATAGCTATGGGTTTGAAAGGTAAAGCTCCTATTTCTGATGTTTTTGTTGCTAGTTGTGCTTCTACTTCTACAGTTAATGATTTCTCTGAAGATAAGAAAAGGAATGAGCTTTTTCATTTAAGGGTTGTTGCTAAGAACAGTAAAATTGATGCACTCATAGATAGTGGTTCTCAAGTAAATCTGATTTCTGAAAGTGTTGTAAAAAACTTGGGATTAAAAACTACATTGCATAAGAAACCTTATCCACTAGGTTGGATTTGTGAAAATGATAAGTTGCAAGTAACAAGACAATGCACCTTAAGATTCACAATCACTAGTAAATTTGTGGATGAAGTACAGTTTGATGTGGTTCCACTGGATATCTGTGGGATAGTGCTTGGTAGCCCTTATCTTTATGACAGAAAAGCTATTTTCTACAGGGAAAAGAATCATTACCATTTGTTTAAAGATGGCATTTAGTATATTGTACATTCTCACAGGATTAAGACTGATCGTTCTTTTGCAAACACAGGGTAGTTAAAGAGGGTAATTAATGCAAGTAAAGTATTAACTCTTATGTCTGTCAGTACAGGTGGTTCTAAACTTGAACTTGGAGTAGCTAACCAGGGTTAGATGTTGCAGGATGCACCCGCAGTATAGCATGAGGGAATGATGATTGAAAGCATGATGGTTCCTTGGGTAAAAATGTTCCTATTGTAAAGGATTGATATCTTGTTGATTTATTCTCTTTCATTTCTGCATTATTGTTCAGCTTGATGCTAGTAAATTTCTGTTGGTTAGTGGCTATGACATTTGATATAGATGCTTATGGAAGTGATAAAGTTATGTTTATGTTCAACAATATTTCTGTAGTCTTGATTATGCTTGTGAGCCAGGTATTCAGATGTACAGAGGATAAAGGACAAGTGGGGAGGCCAAGTCCTCACTTAATGTCAGAGTAAATGTCACTTTTGGAGGTCCAAAAGGTCTTCAGTGGGGAGGCCTGATCCAGTGGATATTTTTAGTGGAAATTGAAGTGTCTCCATTCTCTCCAAAATTTGCACCATCAGAAAGATCTCGGCATCCTGATTCCAATGCAACTCGAACGGAGCGAAAAGGAGTCTGTTTGTGCAAGTTATGGCTAGTCAAACCTTGGGTCAAACTAGGATCAGGGGGCGTCCAGGAAGGGAAAAAATTATCATCTCAAAAATCAATGGAATTGGTGTCATCGTGAAGAGCTCATCGAGATGATTCCAACAGCGTTCGTTTCATTGAAATCCGACATCGTACGCGAGAGTTATCAGCAGTCAAAGCTTTCAGTTGACTTTTGAGGTGGACCGTACGGAATGTTGACATCATCATTCCGTACTGTACGGACAGTGAAGTGGACTAGTCAAAATCTGACATGTGTCATCCACATCAACATTATATGAACCCAATCACAAAGTGACACATGGCATCCGTTCGCCACGTCAGCACCACATTCAGCATCCATGTCATCACACAGTCAGCACGTGCGTCGATAGTCCTATTGGCATACATGGCATGAACAGTCAGTGTACAGTCATCGGCATAGTTGGTGGTACACATCATTGAGTGGCAAACACATAGGCGGCTGAGTCAGTGGAAACATCACCAGCATTAGGCAATCATCTCTCGCCACGTGGCACCCTCCAGGGGCCACATGTGGCTCTCGTTTCTCTCCTTCATCCAGCGGTTTGAGTTGATAAGTTTGTTTAAAAAAAATTGTTTGGCCGGATTCAAACTCTCCACCACTCATTAACCAAAACCACCACCAGACCGTTGCACCATACCGTGCATGCCTAACTATATATGGCAGTCGGTTCTTTTTGTTGAAGAAAGATTAGTAATTGGCTATTAAAAGCCAGTGGCTAGGGTTGAACCCTCGACCGCCGGCTTACCAAAAATGTGTGCCACCAACATGCCAGCGTATATGTTCAATTTATGAGCGGCATGAGTTTATTTTGTTGATTAGTTAGGCCCGATTCCTAACTAAAAAAATAACCTTAAAAGGTTATATTTTTATTTTAAATGGAACAAATAAAACAAACCCCCAACTATGTAAGCCCGAAAATAAATTAAACGAAGGGCTCCAAATTATTTTGAAAGATTATTAGGGGAATTGTTTTTATTTTTCCAAATAAGGAGGATTTTATAACCTTATGGTTATTACCCATATTGGGTAAATTCTTTGTATTTAAAGGGAGAGAGTTAGGATAAGTGGTAGACTCATATTTGTTTAAGTGAAACAGGTGTCAGAAGATTCGAGAGAGGAGTTCTAGGAGATTTTTGGAGCCATTTTTGTACATCGGAGTATTGTTATGCTACCGAAGTGTTAGAAGAAATGGTCTTGGTGCATTTTTGTAATTGATTTGGAGATTAATTAGATCGGTCACACTCCATTGGAGCGGACCCGGAGACATAGTCACGTTTGTGGCGAACTCCGTAATCAAACTTTGTTTTCATCTCTTTCTCTATTCTTCTCTCTCATTCTGTTGGCATCTCTTTGTTATTTCCTATTACCTTAATTATTTCTATGAGTTAATTTTGTTCTAATTAACTTGGAATAATGATTGTAAAAATTTAAGTATTCAATACTGCATATAGTCTAGATCCTATTCAGATCAGGGAAGAAAATGGTTTAATAATCCAACCTATTTGTACACCCTACATACACCATTTAGTGAATGGATAAATTTGATACATGAAAACCAATCCTTGCTAGAGTTGTTACCAAAAATCCAAATATAGGATGGTGTGATCTTTAGAGGAACAAGAGCCACATGCATGATTGATGCCAAATTCATACTCACACAAATGTGTTCATGTTGATCACACAAAACACCTTATAATTAGCAAGGGACCATTGGTATAAACATATATCAAGCTCATCATCCATTCATTGAATAAAATGTATAGAAATATGAAAGAAAAATATATTTAGTTTTGAAAAATGTCATTAAAATGAAAAACCCAAAAAATGGAGAAAATTAATATGTTGTAATTCAAACTAGGTTTTCAACCCTAGCAATGACTTTGATTTACAAATTTATAGTTATTTAGAAATGGGAAGCTAAAAATCCATCCCTCTAAAACCTTTAAAAGAGATAAAATACATAGAATATGAAAAGATAGCCTATCCTTTTATATTTTTTCCTATCCTCCCATTGCATTTGGCTAAAATGTTGACTCATAAATGAATTTCATGCTCTCTATGTGCACACTTCCAAAAGTGTCTTTACAATCCTCCCCTTCCTTTACATTCTCTTTAGGTCAAGTCTCCTTTTAGTTTGTTCAATGTGCCTCTGTGGTGATAAATCAAGTATTAAATCCCTATACCAATGCAAATCTCCATTTAGAGACTTTCATTCTTTTGATCAACACTCTAAGTAGTTAGATCAATATCATATTTGACCATCTCATTTGGATGTCTTATCCTATTTCTCCCATGTTATGCTAGAATATACATGCTGAATTTTGTTGTTAGCTTTTACTATATTTTGAATTCCTATTACCATAGTGTGTGTAGAACCAAGAGCCTAGTACCTACAAGAGACAACAAACAAACACATTAGAATATTCAAGTGCAAGCCAAGATCAAAGTTCCCCATAAAATCCATTAACAATGTTCAAAATAGGAATAAAAGCAAGAACACAATGAAAAAGCAAGGGAATAGATTAAATCCTATTAAAAACATGCAAACTCTTGATCTTATGGGGGGGGGGGGTTGGTGCCAATTTGATGTGGAAATTGGCCCTTTCCTAACTCCTGTGCAATTTTTTGATGATTTGGTGATGATTGATCCACTTGGTGATGGCTTCAAATGAACTCCATGGAGAAAACTTGCAATAACCTAGCTATGCCTTGATAAAATTGATGAAAATGCTAATGCTTGAAGATGAAAATGAGTATAATAAGTTTGCTCAAATTGTGGATGATCAAATGAGGAGAGAGAAACCTCTAATTTATAGAAATACGAGATGGAGAAATTCCCAAAATAAAGCAATGTGGGACTAACTTTCAACCAATGGAAAAATGCCACTTGTCAAGAGATGGATGGATGAAGGATGTGCACATTTTGATGAATGTGCCCATAAATGCCTTTATTTGAAATTGGTGAAATGACAAGGTGGATGAAGAGTCAAATGGAGTAATGGACACTTGGCTCAATACAAAAGGACTTGTAAGATGAAATAAATGTCTTGTTGGAAGGACTAAGTCCACTTGGACGGATTTCAAATTTGAAGGAATATTCCTCTTTTATGTCATGTTGAGAGAAAATAGAGATTTAATAAATGAATTAAATCTATTTTCATGTGCAAGTGGCAAAAGCTAGAGGATGGGACATGGATTAAGATTAAATTAATCAAGGGTTAATTAATTTAATGAGGGATTAGATTATTTGAAAAATTTGACTTAGATTTATGGGTTGATTTAAATCAAAGATGAGAAGAATGTGATTTTAGAGATAGTTAAATAAATATTTTGTTTTATATAACTAAAGGGGATGATTAGTTAGATTAAATCAAATAAAGTTTTAATTTATTTAATTTAATGAGATAAAATTTAGAAATTAATTAAATAAAATTGATTTATTTAATTAAATAAAGAGCTAGGGTTAATTAGACCAGACTGATTGATTTAATTAATGAGAGAGAATGACTTAATTAGATAAATGATTTATTTAATTAAGAGAGGAAAATTGATGAATTTAATCCAATAAGGGTATTTGATTAAATGGTTAGACTGAGAGATGATTTAGGATGAAATGGTGTTAGTAATCGGGATCAAGCATGTAGTGTCAATCAGTACATTTTATGTGTCTACATTTTGCCCCTCTTTGAAGCAATTTACTCGTTACATTGGTTCAAAGAATAAATTGTCTTGATCAAAATTAAAAAAATATAGATTTCAAAATTTTCCCCCACTGCTCCTCTGATGAGAGAAAACATGCCAATATATTGCCCCCTTGAGAGATTAGACGAAAAATTCAATATTTTGGGTGATCTCACGAAAAAAGAGGACAAGGTGCCCGACAAGTCCAGAAAGGCTCCAAGAGGCCAAAAAATGAGATAAAATGCAAAAAAATGGTGCAAAACGGCCTTCAGGCAAACAAAAAAGGGTTCGGTGGTGCAAAACCCTGACAGGACGGCCAAACGGGGTTAAAAAACCATAATTTTTAGCCTTAAATAGGCCTCGAGGGGCCACTTCCAATTCATTTTTACATTCAACCTTAAGAGATTTTGCAATTTTGAGCTCTGACACCTTTGCGAGATGGCACAACGACAGCTTCCCATGCACATTTCTGGTAGAGTATAGACACACTAGAGGCTTCTCGGTATTGGACCACCAGTGAGTCAACTTGACCCGAGCTTTTTATTTTATTTTCATGCTTATTTAATGTGTTAGGAATCTAGGTCTCTAGGAGCGGTGTTATATCGTACTGCTGCAAATTTCAAATAGCGTCACTCAGCATTAAACTATCATTATCGCGAGTAGCGACGCCGCGACACAATTTGGAGCTTGGGGTGAAATTCCAAACTGAAGTGCCTTTACAAAGTGCACCACCATAGTGCTCTTTAGAATTAGGATTTCCCCTTAAACTAACTCACCATCCCAAACTGCAATGCCGCGGTGGGATTTGGGAGCTTAAAGCTTCTAGCGGTGTAGTTTGGCATTTGCAAACTGCATCGCCATCACAGACAGCGACGCTGAGGTTATTTCGGGATGCTGAGACAAACCAAGATCAGGAATTTTTTTCGATGAATTTTGACATGGTGACTTTCTTGATGCAGGAGGAGGCAAGAGATATCTACTCATGCTAGCACAGGTCCCGAGAGCTTTTCAGCCTTTTGGATGATCTATCTGAGCAATAGCAAGAGTACCTAGGAGAGATGGGACTTTGGTACATCGCTTATGCATCGCTCATGCGAACACCCTTGGGCATGATGACGACACTTGTTGAGAGATGGCATAGTGAGACATCCTCATTCCACCTTTCGACGGGCGAGGCCAAAGTCACATTGGAGGACATGTGGCAGATTCTCTGATTGCATATTCATGGTGAGCATGTGATTTATGATATAGATGCTACGAGGGAGACCTGCTTCAAAATTATGGGTACTGATCATATTGTATTCTGTGAGGGCCAGATCGAGCTGGAGCGCCACAGGCCTACCTTATCACTGTATTGCTTGGTTATTGTAGCCATCATTTTAGGTCTTGTCGCACTAGATCAGCGGGGCCATTATTTTAGTCCTGGATGGGGGCTCGCTTGGGAGCAGATGGTTCAGAAATAGACACTATTTGCATAGGGTCTAGTTCTACTAGCCTCACTTTATAGAGATTTGCATGGGGTCTAGTTCTACTAGCCTCACTTTATAGAGATTTGCATGAGTTTGCTTATCTAGATGGCAGAGCACTTGGTGCGGGAGTCACACTCTTGCACATCTAGGCTTGGGAGAACATCTCTATGCTTCGTCCTCGATTCATTCAGGTTCCCATAGAGCTAGATGATCCGGTTGTCTGGTGCTACAGAGGAGGTCTCTCTTTTACCCACATCAGGCAGCACAAGATTCCTCATTGGAGGAGGGTCCTCAATGATATGCTACTGTTTACATGGCGGCCATACCTTGGACAACCTGCTTGGTTTGATGATGTTCAGTAGTTGTTCTTTGCTCGGCATGACTGATTGATGCAGGGGTGAGAGCACCTGATGATTAAAAGATACCTGTTGGGCAGGGTACAAAGGCAGTTTGGAGAGCCACAAGACAGGCCTGACAATTGGTATGTGGCTATTTTTTCAAGAACCATGAGCCAGAGTTCTTGGGGCCATTACATACCAGCCCAGGAGGTGGTCAGTTCTTTCAGAAAGCTAGTCGTTAGGTCGTGGCCATATGACCAGCGACAGGAAAATCTAGGGACCATGCTGCTAAGACTTACAGTCCTGGGGATTCCATTTGCTCGACAAAGATCCAGAGGTAGGGGAGCAAGATGGGGCCAGGGTGATGGAGATCGGGATAAGGGAGACAGTGGGCCACCACCGGTTCATCAGGTTTAGGATTATGGACCTCAGGATCAGCCTTGCTATGATCCATAGGTGGGAGAGTAGAGATAGGATGCCCCTAGTAGGACCAAGATCCAAGACGATAGGATAGGATCCTAACGCCACCCAAAGACGGAGATCAGGATCAGTCGCCTGTATAGCCACCTCCCTAGCGGGACCCTAGAGATGGTTAGGTTTTACAGTTATAGGCACAAGTGCAGGCACTAATAGCTGAGAGAGATTAGCTACAACTAGAGCGGGACTAGGCGATCTAGCAAAGATAGGCTGCAGAGCTACAGGCAGTGGTTGAGATGGGTAGATGACAACATCTAGAGAGCATGGTTGCATCCTCCTCCTGGAGCACAGTATCGCTTTGAGCATATAGGGAGATTGTCCAAGAGGCTGATTATTATAGATTGTACTATTACCAGGCTGTTCCATGAGCAGCCCGAGTCCCAGACTTCTCATAGAGGATAGGGCATAGACCTGCAGAGGATCACAAAGAGAGAGGAGGTAGCGAGGATAGTAGCCATCAAGGTTAGGCCTATTTTTGATCAAGACATGATTCTTTTTGCACCCCATGGGCTCATTTTTGATAGCCCCATGGGCCATTGTACTCATTGACATACACATGTACATTGATCTGATTTTCTATACCATGACAGTGTATTATTCTGATGATATATATGAGATGATGATTTTGATATGATGTGATATGTTATGTCCTATCTTTACTTTGATCCATTATGGATGGATTTTGATTTCTATATGTTATGCAATGATTCTATCTTATGATGCCATGATGTTTATGTGATGAATATGCTGTGTGATGATGTATGGATGCATTTATTTTTTTTGGTACCTTTTCTTATGCAATTTTTTAATGATGTATGCAAAATATTTATGATGTGCAAATGCTTAGGCTAACAAATCTATATTATGCAACGATGGATGGTATGATGTAATGTACTTTTTCTATGTATGATATGCACTTATGATGATGTGATATGATGATGATATGTGTTATGTGTGATGATGAATGTTATGACGATATTTATGATATGATATAATGGATACAAATGATGTTTATGACATGGATACTTTGATATATGATATGTGATTGTGTAATGGATACTTATATGTGATATGGGATGATTATGCAATGTTATGATAGAATGAATGCAAATGATGATGTGATGATGTAGATGTTTATAATGTTATGGGATGATTGCCTTTTTTTGTGTTTAAGTGAAATGAATGCACTGTAATGATTCATGAGATGCTTAGAATAACCAATTTATGTTAAATATGAGTGGGAATGCAATGTTATGATAAGATTTAATATTTCCTATATGATATGCAATATGCAATATGCAATGTGTTGATGGTTTGTGAATGCAGGGTGAATGCAATGGTGATGATTTGTGATTAACTATCATGGTACCATGTTAGCACGAAAAGCAAGAGATAGAAGAAAACAGGAGATTCCAACAAGACACCTGAGATGATGATGATGATGATTACTTGCCGAGGATTTGGGATTTTCAAAGGGCCAATTATATTATGTTTGATAACACACATAGGTACGATCCATCAAGGTATAAAGAACCAGGATGTCATTGTACCTAGTGTGATGGACTTTGACTTGACAATCAGATAGGAGTATCTTTGTTCACACTTGGCATACAAAACCTTATTCAAAAATGTAGTTCAGATATTCCAAACATTTCGAAACAAAACATAGGAAGGCAGGCCTTCCTATGTGGTCAACAAGGTACCTAAAACATCCTCCCTACACCTAAACAAAGCATGCATGACCAAGGTTATATTACAAAAATATCCAACAAGCACAATAGATAAAAGATAATGATCATTGCCCCATTCCTATCTCTCTAAATCCTTTGTTTATCATCGAGAGGTCCTTGGAATGAGTGCAATAAGATAAATCAACAGACAAAGATAAAGTAAAAAAACAAGCTAATGTTCTTCAATACCGCTAGCCAATACTAAACTACGATGATGCCTGATGTTGATGTCCATTGTAGGAAGGATGCATCCTAGGACATCATGATGATATCAGATGATTTGATATGGGACTGATTTGATGATATGCTATTGACACAAAGAGTTGAAAAACTTGTTTACTTAATGACCTAGACTTAAGACTTTGATGATTGAGTTTTCACTTTCGATCCGCTAGAATTCTTTGTGATTGTTTTACCAAAGGTTGAGGATGATGATTGATTTATTATGAGTGATGTTTATTGCGGGTGAAAGCGAGATGAGACAGATGGATTTTTCAAATATTTTGATGTTTTGGATGTTTTTTGAAATGTTTTGAGGCTATTTTTGGGTATTTTCAAGATTTTACAAATGTTTTGATTTTTGATATTTCAAATGTTTTGGGGTTTTATGAGATTTTGACCAAGACCTAACCTAAAGACCTATCCTAGGGGCCTTGGGGGCTCATCAACAGATTAGCCTTGCCTACGTTATACACGCAAAGACCACGTAGTTCGACTGACACAGACTCGATTATTTGATGAGATATGAATAAATGGATTGTCAGTTTATTATGATAGACCCCTAAAGGACTGACCTACGTGTCTTGGGGGATGATCAAATATCAACCTTGCCTACATTCAAGGCTCAGAGACCCGTAGTTCCACAAGATGATCGTTTTTTATTTTTTGACTGTCTTTTTGACCTATTTTTGGGATTTTGATATGTTTTGAATGTTTTTTTATTTTTTGATGTTTTTGGATTTTTTTGTTATCTGATGTTTTTGGATTTTCTAATTTTCTGATGTTTTTGGATTTTTGGATTTTCTGATGTTTTTGGATTTTTTGATTTAGGGACTTCAAGAACATACATGAATTTGATCCGATGAGATCATGCCCCCAGTGTGATGCAATAGACTACTTCAATAAAGGCAGGACAAACTAACCTTGGGAATGGGTCGATTAGTACTAGGAGGGATCATGACACGAATACAGGACCAAGCTATGATACAGATGTCGAACGGATGATGGAAGTGTAATGGATGGATGATGATGTAGAACAAGCCGTGAAGATCCTAGTGGCTGGAAAGTGCTTATTTACACAAGGTGCCTATTTTCTAGGTTTTCACCAAGGTACTTGCCCAAAGTGCCACCAAAGTGGTTTTCACTAGAGGACAATTTTTCTCTTTACTATTTTTTTATCCTTTTTCGGATTTTTTTGGATTTTTTTTTCTTTTTTGATTTTTTTGTTGTCACCAGGATGCCTATTTTCTAGGTTTTCATCAGGGTAACCATATTTTTAGGAAATTTTTATGATTTTCTTTTTGGTATTTTTGGTTCTATACCTTGAAGGATTTAGGCATAAAACTTTTTGAGATGGGATCCTCCAGAGGTTCCCTTTCGGGTGTTGATAACTGATATGCCCCTAACTTATGGCTCATTGTGATAACAAATGGGCCCAACCAATTGGGTTCAAATTTTCCTTTGTTGTTTGGATTTGGGACGTTCTTTTGATTCTCCTTTAGCACCAGTTCTCTGACTTGGAAAGTCTTGCTTCTGGTCTTCTTGTTAAAGCTTCGCTTGAGTCAGTTCTAATAGACCTATAAATGATTTAATGCTTCCATACGTCGCTCATCTTGCAGCTCCAACTCATTCATTCTTGATACTCAGTATTCTTCATCCATGATGAGGTTTTGCAATGATATTCTCAGTGATGGGAGCTCGATCTCGATGGGCAATATGGCTTCTGATCCGTAGACCAATGAAAATGGGGTGGCATCGGTGGGTGTGCAGATGTTGGTTTGATAGGCCCAAAGGGCAAGATTTAGCTACAAATTCTAGTCACGACCTACATCATTAACTATCTTTTTGAGGATTTTCAAAATGGTTTTATTGGTGGCTTTTGCTTGGCCATTTCCTTGGGGATAATATGGTGTGGAGAAGCAATGTTGGATTTTGAATTTGTCGGATAGGTCGTCGACCTCTTGATTTTTGAATGGTGTCCCATTATTTGAGATAATGGCTTGTGGGACACCATAGTGGCATATGAGATAGTTCAGGATGAACTTTGATACTGCTTTCCAGTTATGTAGGTCATTGGTATGGCTTCCACCCACTTGGTGAAATATTCAATCGTAGTAATGATAAACTTGTGGCCACTGGATGAGGTGAGAGTGATTTTTCCAATGAGATTGAGTCCCCACTATGAAAAGGGCCATGGTGTGACAATAGGATGGAGCTCTTGAGCTAGAGCATGGATGAGGCCCCCATGCTGACATTGCAAGAATTTCCCAGCGTAGTCATGTGCCTCTCTTTCCATGGTGGGCCAATAGTACCCTGTCCTCAACAATTTCTTGGCCAAGGTCATTTTGCTCACGTGCGAACCAAATATATCATTATGCACCTCAGTTAAGGTGGTCAATTCCTCCTCAATATTTAGGCAGTGTAATAAGGTTCCTTTTATGCTCCTATGATAAAGGGTGTTTCCTAGGATGACAAACCAAGATGCTTTCTTGACAAAGGTTCATTTTAGGCTTGAGGGTAAGTCAGCAGGGAGGACCCCTATTCGTAAGTAGGTATAAAGTTCATGGTACCAAGGATCTCTGGGACCAACGATTTCGCACAAAAATTTTGACTCTGGTACCTCGAATGTGGGCATGAGAAGCTGCTCTACCAAGAATTCATTTTTTGGGACATTGCGAGGGATATCTAGTAAAGATCTAATTGTTGCCATGGTGTCTACTGCTCTATTGTTTTCTCTGGGAATCTGCTCAAATATGATATCAATGAATGATTATTTGAGGCTCTCTACCAAATTTTTGTATGGAGTTAGCTTATCATCCTTTGTTTGGTATTCATCATTCACTTGATTTATTATCAGCTGGGAGTCTCCATATACTCTGAGGACCATGATGTGCCACTGCACTGCTATTCTAAGACCTATGGTTAATGCCTCATACTCTGCAATGTTGTTAGTGCAGGGGAATGCCAACTTGTATGATCTTGGTATACAGTCTCCCTATGGGGTGATGAAGAAGACACCAACTCCTGATCCATGTTGTGTGTATGAACCATCAAAGTAGACCTTCTAGTGGTCAGTTATGCTGAGATTGAAGAGCATCAAGGGTTGCTATTGTTGCTTACACATACAGGATTAGTGGCTTTCTTGGGATCGGTGGCATGACGACCAGAGGTGTGAGTAGATATTCTTTGATTTTGTTGAAGGCTTCCTCACACTTTTCATCCCATTTGTACGCTACTCCCTTGTGAAGAAGGTGAGAATATGGGTTTTGCTTGTCTACCAGTTGTGCTATGAATCTGTGGATGGACTGAAGCCTGCCCTGGAGGCCTCTCAACTGTTTCAATGTTTTGGGTGCCTCCATCTCAAGGATTACTTTTACCTTGGCAAGATCTATTTCAATAGCCCTCATTAACATTATGTATCCCATTAGCTTTCCTGACTATACGCTGAAGATGCACTTCTTTGGATTCAAACGAACCTTGTATTCCTCTAGCCTATCAAAAATAGCACTCAAGGTTTCTATGTGATCTCTCCTCTTTATGGATTTTTCTAGTATGTCATCAACGTAATCTTCGACAATTTTTTAGATCATGTCATGAAATATTAGCGTCATGGCTCTTTGGTAGGTGGCCCCACATTCTTTAGGCCAAATGGCATCATGTTCTAGCAGTAGGTCCCCCATGGACAAGCGAATGTTATTTTTTGTTGGTCTTCTTTGGAAATCATTATTTGGTTGTACCCAAATAGACCATCCATTAGAGAAAGCATTTCATGTCTCGTTGTCATGTATACAATCATGTCAATGTTAGGCAATGGGAAATCATCTTTCGGACATGCTTTGTTTAGGTCTCTAAAATCTATGCAGATTCGGATGCCCCCATCGAATTTTGAAATAGGAACCATATTTGATACCTAATTTGGATAGTCGATTGGTCTTATGAATCTTGTATCAAGTAGTTTTTTCAATTCCATTTTGACTAGTAGGGTGATCTGAGGATGCATTTTTCTCAATTTTTGTCTGACAAGCTTTGCTTTAGGGTAGATTGCTAGATTATGAACCACAATCTCTAGATCTAGGTTGGGCTTGTCCACATAGCTCCATGCAAACTTAACTTGTCTCTCTTTTAAGAAGGCTGCTAGGAGCTCTTGTTCTTCTAATAGTAATGACTCAACATAGAATGTAATGTTAAGGGTTTCTTATGTTCCCAAGTTGACTGGGTTGCACTTTTCGGCTAGAACCGCTGATTTTTCTTGATGTAGAGCTCTAAGAGGAAGATTGAATCCCCCATTCTTGGGTGCCTCAGAGAGGTTTTCACCATTAGATGCATCCTTTCTTTTTACTATTTTCAGGTCAGAGAGTGCCACAGTGTGGTTTTCACTCAAGGACCTAGAGATTATTCTCCATTTTTTGCTTTTGCAACTGAGGGATTCAATCATTTCCCCATAGTATGCATGTGTTTCCAGATCAATGATAAATCATGCTTTATGATCCCCACATGGAATATTATCCAGAAATCCCATGAATTCTGAGAGCGCCTCATCATTTTCAATTGTGTCAAGAATTGGCGGTCCTCATTGGTAGTGATCTATGAGTTGAGGGTAGACTAGCTTTATCTCATGTGATTGACTCGCAGACTCATAGGATAGGGTGTTGATCATAAAGAGGTTAGAGTCTTCAAATAGTGTAGGTACACCTCTTTCGGTTTTGTCATCCTCACTACTACATACCTCAGTGATGTCAAAGGTGAAATTGTCTAATGGCGAACCTATGGATATGGGCAATTGCAGGGTAACTATTGTTTGCTGAGGAGTTTTAACTTTCTTAACTGGGGGATTTCATTCATGTATGGTTATACTCAGAGGGGTACATCTAAGGCCAATATTTCTCATCCACATCTTTGGGAGGATGGGTATTAGAAGCCCATTGTCATTTTTCCCCAATTTCTGATTTCTGTCATAGCCCATTGCGAGCATCATTTGCAAGCCTTTGTTGTTGTCATCCATAGGTAAATTGGTTGCCAATCTACTATCTTGATATAGGAGATGGGATAGGTCCTCCTCTATTACTTCTTGGCTGAGATCTCCCCAACTTCTGAAGTTGGAATATCCTTCAATGGATGTTTGGGATGTGGAGGCTTCATTTGATTACGGTCATCCTCGTGATCTGGGAGATTGTGGTAACTCTCCTACCACAAAAGCATTTTTGGGAATTGTATAGTTTATGCAGCCATTGTCCTGGATGATGACTTTGATATCAGAGATCGTGGGGATGGTGGGAGTGGCGGGAGTCTCTGTTGTAGAAGTGGAAGCAAGAGTGGCTGGATCAATGTATGGAGTTGATGGACCTTCATCATTTTTAGGCACTTGAGGGATTTTGTAGTATTTTTCCTCTAGGTTCTTATAGTAAGAGAATGGTTTAGGATCCCCATGGATGCTGACCCCTTGTCCTTCATATGCAAATTTGACACATTGATGGAAGTTTGATGCTATTGCTTGCATTGCATGGATCCATAGATGTCCCAGGAGAATGTTATAAGGCAAATCAAGGTCAAGGACTTGACAGGTGGTTTCCATAATTGTTGGCCCTACTTGAATAGGGATTTGGATTGTGCCTTGGGATACTCTTTCCTAATCATCATACACCCTGATTGTGATGCCTTTTCCTTTGTGGATGGAATCCTCGTAGATTTGTAGGTTCTTAATGAGCTTGAGAAAACAAATGTTTAAACCTGTACCTCCATCCACCAAGACTTGCTTGACTTTGTTTTTATGCACTAGGACCTCCAAATGGAGTGCACAGTTGTGAGATGGTTGGGCAGGAAAATCTTGATCGAAGAATGCAAGGAGATTCGGGGTAATGATGTTTCTGACCATAGCTTGGAATTGTTTTGCATCAAGGTCCGTGGGGACAGTGGATGAAGTCAATGCTTCCTCAAGGATCTTTCGATGGGTGGATGATATTTTTAGTAAATCCATGATGGAGATTTGTGTTGGGGTTCTTTTCAGTTGGTCAAGGACATTATAGCCATTGGGAATAGACCTTGGATTGGGATTGTGTGCTCTATTTGGCTGAGATGACCCTGCAATGGTAATTTTCCCGCCTCTTGTGGTGAGTCCACAATTAGCATGGGCTCCTTTGATGGTGATAGTAGCACAATATTCATCTAGGGATGCAATGATATGGTCATACGCATGATTCACACTCTTGAAGGTGCCCTTTCCCTTATCATTTTTGTTGTTCCCTTTGTTATTATGATTAGGCATTAGATTCGTGTAGATTTTAAGGTTCTAATTTCTTGTTGGTTGCTCCACATTTATGATTTTTTGATCAATGAGGTCTTGGACTAGGTTTTTCAACCTCATGCAACTGTTAATGGTATGCCCTTTGATTTTTTGGAAGTCACAGAGCTGGTCTTCATTGTACCAGGGTGGTTTTACATTTGGTTCCTGGTAATTCTCATAGGTGGGAGCCTTGATGAGGTTTTCGTTTATTAATTTCTTCATTATGACCTTGAGTGGCTCCCCAAGGGCAGTGTACTTCCGCTTAGAGGATTTTTTGTTTCGCTGGGGTGGTCCCCTTTGATTGTTGACATTGTTGATTTCTTGATTGTTTAGCTATTGTGTTGTTGCATTGGATTGATAGTGGTTTTGGGGTTGTTGTTGGGGTGCGGGTGTGTTTTTCCGAGGAGCGTTGATGACAACTTTGGCGTCAACAACACCATCATTGGTATTATTTTTTTCTTTTCCCATGTGTGAGGTTTGTCATTATAATTGGTGGATGGGCGATTGTTCTAATGTTCAGGATATGTGGGTGACCCTCCTTGTGTGATAAGGGATCATTCAATGTTGATCACCTTAGAGATCAATTGGTCATATGTGGTGATACCTTGAACTTTGAGATGGAATTCCAAGGATCCTTCGAGATTTGAGATGATAGTGCAAACTTGTTGTTCTTTAGGCATGACCCATTTGCTCCGATTGGCCTTGGATTGCCATCATTGTAAGAAGGAAGCAAATGATTTTTTCTTACCTTGTTTCAATGTTGATAATTCCTCTAGACTGACATCCATACCGATATTGAATGCATAATTTTTGATGAATGTATCTACTATTTCTTGGAATTTCTTGATGCCTAGAGGAAGACGAGAGAACCACTCCATGGCTTGCCCAGCCAAACTTCTAGGAATTAGTTGCATCAGATATGTATCATCATACATGAATTCCATACAATGAACTTGAAATTTTTATGTAGAGAAAAGGAAGAAAAGTCTCAATCTCATAACTCAACTTGACTAATCTCAAACAATCTTGGTTCGCTCTCACAACTAGGCTTCAACTTTCATTCACAATTTCTTGATTCAGAGTATCCAAAAATGAGAATAAGGCCCAAAAATTCTAGTATATTCTTCAAAAATCTTTAAACAACATCAAATGTTAGACTCAAACCCAATCTCCAACTTATAAATCTCAAACATAAGGATTTCCAAAATAGACTGACCCAAATCAGCAACTAGGCCTCTTAGGTCACATAAAAAAAAAAACTACAAATTACCAAGCCTATTCCTCCTTCTTTATGCATCAAACACATGAAAATAAACCTGCACAATCATATTAGATCATATCCCAAACTGTGTTCATGATATTTCAACAAACAACTAATCTAAGCCTTCATTCATGACTCCAAAAATGGATTGTCATAAATCTGCCATGAAAGATCAGGATATAAATGAACATAAAAACCTTTAGTTCACCAAAAAAAATTCAATAAATAGTCTCAAATACATCCATACAACCTTCAAAAACTCTGAAACCCAAGTGGAACACCATTTAATAGCATCAAAACTCAAATTTTTCACTGTACAGAGTGATTTTCGAGAATTTTGCACAATTTTCATACCTAGGGCATCAAAGTTTCATATGCTAACCTTCATCACTCAGTCTAAAACTTTGTAATATGAAATTATATATAAAAACAGGCCTACATACCAAAATTTAGGTTGTTCCACCATGTAAATTGGGAGAAACTCAATTTTAATTGCTTGCTGCCACCCTAAATCAGGGTTTTGACCTGCTTGGAGTATTTTACTCATAACTTACACAAATCAAAATATTTTTTGATGAAATCAATTTCAGAATAAATTAGATTCATTGGGATAAAACTTAAAATGGAGGAGGATAGGTTTTATGCACAATAAATATCCGTACAATGGCCTGTAACACAGAAAAATCAGGAAAAATACAGAAAATCTGAACTTTTAATAGAAATTCTTCTTCATACACCTTTCCCCAACCTCCCTCAAATTGTGTGAAGCCTAAAAAGGCCTATATAAACCATATACAATGTATAAAACTGATTCTCTAACTACTTGTCCCTTCACATTCCTCTATTTTTGCAATTTATTGCATTTTTACAATTTTGTATTGACAACAATTTGTCAATTTTTGCAATTTTTACATTATGCAACCTATGACCTCAAAATTATAAAATAGGACCTAATACATGCATGAAATGGTCTTTTAGACCTTAATACATAATTTTTACATCATATTTCCAATCAAAATTTGAATTTTCCTTCTTGAGGCATATCTCTGCTTGGGTGCTCCTGCACCAAATTCCCTGATGTGATCTTTAGGGTTTCCCATCCCATGGTATTTATCAAATTTGGGGATCTCAAATCCCTTTGGGAATGGTTTCATTATAAGAATCATTTCAAATAGACAAGGACACAAGTTACTGGGTGTTTTCATGGTTTTCCCTAATTGAAGATCAAGTACTTTTTGTGAGAGTAGCTTGATTTGTGTTGCTACATCATTTTCTAGATCAGGGGGTGGGATGAAGGTGTTTTGCGGTGGTTCAATTATCGGTGGGATGGATGGGTTGGTTGGTGCTTGCACATTTTTTTGCACCAAGTATGCTTGCAATTTTTTTTGTATCAACAACACTTGTTGTTGGTCTTGTTTCTATTGTGCTAATAGTGCCTATTGTTGAGCTTGTTGTTGTTGTTGTGCCAAAAATGCTTGTTGTTGGGCTGCTAATTGGGTTGTTTCTTGATGTTATTGGTATTGCTTCAATGCTTTCTGATATTCTTGTTGTTGTGAGAGGTACTGTGCTTGTGCTTGTCCCTACGCTTGTTGAACTTGGTACTGGGCTCGAGCTTGCGCTTGTTCCTGTGCTTGGGTTTGTGCAATCTGTGCATCTTGTGTGACTTGAGCAACCAGAGTAGCTTGCATTGCTTGGGAGACTTGTGCTGCTTGAGTGGCTTGCGCTACTTGGATGGCTTGTGCTACTTGAGTAGCTTGTTGTGCTTAAGTGGATTTTTGTGTAGCTAATTGTGTTTGCACTTGTGTAGCTTGTTGGTTTTGGATTTGTTGAAGTGCCTTTTGATAGGCAGCTTGTTGAGCAGCTTGTAATGCAATTCTATATTGGCTTGATGTATTTGTGTTTGGTGGTGGTGGTGGTGGTGATGGATTCGGTATAGTGTTTTTTGTTGTGGTGAGAGGTATCATCATATTGATGATTGCAATTTGGGTGGTGGATGGTGCGATCGATATGCTTGGTCCTGGAGAGACCATGTTTTGAGATGTTTGGGGGATGGTTGATGATGTGATGGTGGTGGTTTTCGTTATCGAGATGGTTGCCATTTGTTGTTGTGATGTCGATGGAAAGATGGGAGGATTCGGTAATATCTTTGATTGATGATCAGTGGGTTGATTTGATTTTGTTGATTGATGTTTGGTAAAGGGGGAATCCCTAAACTGAGAGGTGGTGTGGATATTGATGGCAATGGTGGAAGTGGTGGAAAAGTGAGTGGTATACTCCCTTGAGGGAATGATGAAGATGTAGTGTCAAAGATGCCCCCTGGTCCAAATAAGTCTCCTTCTCCTTGTGAGGTCATAGGGAGAGAGGTTTGAGGTGTTGCGTGAAATGATGATGGTGGGCCATTAGGATCATGAAAGGTGAGGGGGATATATGGATGTGATGGATTTTGGGGTATGGATTGTCCTAGGATGGTGTTTGCGTCCAAATATTGATTATTTACGAGGGGGTGTGTTTGTAGTGCATTGAGAAATGCACTTGCCTTGTTAACAATGGGTTGCATTGGAGCAATAGATGATGTAATTTGGGGGATGGGTTGGGTGATGCTTTGGAATGGGGGTGTAGATGATATTGGAGGCATGGATGAAATTGGAGTCATGACCCCAAAAGATGGTTCCACAATGGTACTCACATCGAAATCGGAAGGGAGTTTAGCCCCTTGTTTTGTTAATTCAAGCATGTATAGTAAGGGATTGAGTCTCATCATGATGCTGATAATTCTATGATTCTTGGGATTTTGGACCATCTCGGTGATCTCATATTGTGTCATTCCAAAGGAATTATTAGTGATATCCTCTACTTGACATTCCTCCTGAGGATTTTGTGATGATGAAGGAAAGTTACTTAGAGGATTGCTTGATCCAACAGGATTCATCTTAGAATTTGTTTGGCTTAGATCACTTGAAGTGGATGTTTCTTTGTTGGCTTCCATGTTCTTCTTATGTTGAGAGCTAGTTTTCACCATAAAATAGGGATCAATTTTTAAGAATGTGGGAGATGAATCTCTAATTCTTTGGATTGATCTAACTTTAGGTACAAAAGAGAAAGTTTAGGATGATTTAAGGATCAAAGGTGTGATGGTGAAATGCATGAAAGGTGGATGATGTGGGTGATTGAACTCTTAGAAAATCTTGAGAAGATGCTAGACTTTTGGGACTTTTTGGATTCTTGGATTTGTTTGGATTTCGATTTTGGATTCTTGGATTTTTGGATTGACCTTAATTTGATTTTGGATAATGAACAAATGGATCCCAAGATGTTGGATGTTATCTATGGGATAGACTTGCTCACAAAATGATAATTTTACTAAGTGTAGGGAGAAGGATGCATCCACCCACACCTATTCAAACAAGATGATAATTTAACTAAGCATATGGAGAAGGATGCATCTACATATACCTAGTTAAACAAGATGATTTGCTATTTTTGACTAAGCACATGAAGAAGGATGCATCTACATATACCTAGCCAAAGATGATTTGATGTTTTGATTCAACGATTTCAAGGATTTTGATTGGTTTCAAGGATTTTGCTTCAATGATTGTGATTTTCCAAAAAGTCTAGCATGAAGGATGATTTCAAGATTTTCAAGAGTTGTTGGTGAGATGATTTTGGTTGATGTTTGAAAGATGGATGAAAGTTTTGATTTTGATCCTAGGTGTACCTAAAAAGACTCTTGTTTATAGGACCTCAGTTTTGAAGAACATGCTTTACTCTAAACAAGGTGTTCAAATTCCCAAAAAAGATTTGGATTTTGACAATAATAGAACGAGTACAAATTGGGATTGTTTCTTGAAGATCTTTTGTAAAAGTTGAAAACTAATCTCCATTTGAATTCATAGAGTGTTGAGAGATGCTTTTGATGTTCTTTTGGACTAAGAGCTTTTGATTTTGGTTTCCAAATTTTGATCTTGCGTGAAATCATTTGAGACATATGTGTGGGGTTAAATTGTTCTTAGCTTTGCTTAGTGACTTCTTTTTACCACAAACAATTTCTTGATTAGCTTTTGAGACTAGATGTCCAATGTCTTAACTTCTTCTCATTCCACAAAATACATTATGTGGGACTTTGATGAAGTCAAGGAAAAAGTTACCTATTGTTGACCTTAGTAAGCAAATTGAGATATAAATTCAAGTGCTTAGAAACCTCTAAGGATAAAATCCCAAGGGAAAGCAATAACACATGAATCTTGTCAAAGATATTTGCTTCCTAAAGGGTTTGAAGTTTTGATGAAAATGTTGAATGATTGTTTCCAAATGTTTACGAACAAGCAAAGTGTTTTGTAACCAAGAACAAGTACAACCCTATGGCTATGAAAGATTGTATTTGTTGAATCCCCACTTGGACAAGTCTAGCTACGCTTATTTTTAGCGAATGGTTAGATGCTTGACCCCACTAGCTCCCCTCCACAACACTCACTTATACGAGGTAGCCAAGCATCAGTACCCATGAAACTCCCATGGCATACTTTCTATTTCTACTAAAAACCGTAAAAGTGTGGGGCGGCTTCAGAATGATCGTTCTTGCACCAACAAATAGATCAAGGATTTTGACCTTTTCTAAACAAGGGTTTTAATTCAGACTTTCCGTTCATAGGAATTGACCCATGTGGCGAGAGACCATTGCTACCCTTCTTGTTAGGACCAACCACGTGATACTGGCTGGAAATACACTTGGCTTTAGTGTGTTACCGGTTGGTTTGTTCCCTTGGGTGATTACTTTTTCCCACAAGGCAGGCCCTCTAAGATAAACAAAAGTGAGCAAAACAATACCCATAACTCGATCAATATTTTTTGCAACTCAAAGAGAGAGAATGTATGCAATATGTTCCACTCACACTCGCAAGATGTTTTGTTCAATTTTAATTCCAAAATGAAATGCAGAGGCAATTACTTTACCCAACTTAAGATCACCAAAAGGCCTTTTGATTCTCAGGATTGTCGTGAGGTGCGAGAGAAGCACATACGCCTTTTTGATGGTATTACTTTGAGTAAGTAATTACAAAAAAAAGAAGCACTTGTTCATTTTAAACCCACAAAGCAACGATTTGATTCTTTTTAGAACACCAAAGGAAATGTGAAAAATTTCCTTGTTCAATTGTTAATCCTCAAACCAAATCTAGTGAATTTGTTCTATAGTTCTTTTTAAGCCCTTTGTAGCAAAAATTGAAATGTTCTTTTTAGAGCCCCAAAAGAAATTTAGTAGGTCCTAAGCACATGAAAGATAACAAATTTTTAAGAGAAATTGTGAATTCTCTATGAGTGTTAAACAAACACTAAAGTGATCAAAAACACTTGGTATTCATGAGAAAGTGATGTCATTGTGTCTCTTTCAATCTCATCTTTCTCCTTCACCTTGATTAGACCAACCCACAAAAAAACCAATTAGAACTACAAAACAGAGGTCAGGCAAACAATTAATAACCCAAATGATCAAAATTAAAATAAGCAAATGTTATAAAAACTAAGATTTCACTTTTTCCTTTACTCCAGCGGCGAAACCTGCACAGGTGGTGTAGTTTAAGGAATCTAGCGGTGCTATATAGCATCTCTTTTCAGTCAGCATCATTCTGCAATAAGGATAGAGAGTGTGATTGCATCACTCTTTTGCACAGTGGTGCAGTTTGGAATTTCAAAATTCCAGCGCATGAAAATAGAACCAATGGTGTAGTTTAAAAATTTGAATCTTG
>VDFB02000017.1:328187570-328413859 GCA_007258455.2 Sequoia sempervirens | reverse complement strand
AAAATATGCTTACAAATATGAATTCAAAGGCCAAAAATTATAATAAAATAGCACAAAATCATTTTTTTATGATACCACTATGTTCACGATGGAATCATCTTTCCTTCAATTATTCATTTGCAAAATTTTGCCTCCTACGGCAAAAGTTATGCAAAAACAAAAAAGGCCTATTTTAGGCCTTATTGGAGAGCACTAGTGACCCTATGGTGGTGTTGCTAGCTAAGCGGCCACAAGGGCGACAAATCGGTGACTCTTAGGTGGAATTTGGGCAATGGTTAGTGAAGCAATTCATAGTTAACATCCGGTGATTGTTGTTTAGCCGCCAACAACTTCACGAGCCATATGTTGGTCACATAGTTTATAGCTATAGGGCTTAAATCCCCTATGTTGGCTACTAGGTTCCTTAGTGCTAGCACTTAAGAAATTTTATGCTAAGAATTGGCACTAAGAACTTATGCATTAAGTGCATATAAAATAAATAAATTGTCTCGATTTGCATGCAAGGGGCCATACAACCTCCTATGCAAAATAAATTGCCTCAAATGCTCCCAACATCAAAAGTAGAAAAAAAAATATCAAAATTCATCTATTCAACCCTCTATACTCAATGATAGGGTCCTTTTTTTCCTAAAAGTGCTCCATTTTAAATTTGTTCACCAACTTTGTGCTTCAAACCCTCATTCACTATAATGTCATATAGTGGCTTGATAAGATGAAATGAAAGTCAATCTTGACTTTCTCAAGCCTTTTGGATGTGTTAGATCAATCATAAATGTTGGTAGTATAACATAAAATGTTTAAATCACCAAGTATCACCAAAATCACACATGCAAATACATGGTTAACAAATCTTCATAATTTCTTTCTAATTCTCCAGATCGTTCAAAATGCAAGAGCATATGGGAATTTACAAGATCATATAGAAAAAACTATTCTCTCAATTAAGAATTTGTGAACTCAAAACTCTCAAAATTTATTTTAATACCATATTAAAATTTTAAAAATAGATAAATTAACCAATAAATTTTTAAGAGAGATTCTAAGATACAAATTGTAAATATATAAAAGCAAACCAACGATTCCAAGAGATGCAAATATCAATATGACATAATTGCATTAAGAAGTTCTCCAAAATAAGCTACAATAATTGGTGTATAAAATACAATGAGACCCTTTCTTATATAGGAAAGGTGGAGGAGGTAAGAAGGTAGGATTGAATGACTAACTACCCATCCAAAGGTGCAACACTTGTGATCTCACTTGACAAGTGTGTGAGAAAGTAGAAAGTATGCATGCAATAAGTGTCTCAAGTGATGAGGACACAAGTCTCAACCATATGAAGTGAGAGAAAAGTCTGAAATAGCATAAGTAAACTTAAGCCAAGTGTTAATAAATCAATCCTAGAAAGGTGATATCATAACTAGATATGTAAAGATAACATTACAAAATATGATGAACTTGATAAGACCTCAAGGTCAATTCCCTTCAAGTGAACCTCTCATACCTAATTTTTATCATCACATTCCTTATAAACTCTTCACACCCATTTCAAATAGATTAATTAGAAAGGCACTAACTCTAATAGTCAACACTCAAAACATGAAAAAAATGCAAATTCAATTGAAAACTATATTGTATTTGACAACTCCTCTTGAAGCTAACATCGAGGAACAATCCTTCATCCTTAATTTGATTGCTTTAGAGAAAAAAATGGTTTGGTCTATAATACAATATATGAAATACCATAGTGTTGCAAACTATAGGGATATAATGCTCTGAATTGATAACAAAATGGACCACCTTAAGAAAGACCTAGTAAACACCTAAGAAACTAGAGAGGCCTTGGAGATAGCTTATCAAAAAGATTAGCTTCCCTGTAACATGTGTGCCCCAAAGATCAAATTGAAAGTGGACAAATAGGTTATTTGAATAACCCATCCTAATTATTCATGTCATCACAACTTACAAAGGTGGCAGTTGATAAAAACTTGATCAATTTAGTGAAACAAACCCAAAAGATCTTATCACAAGACTGGTTCAACAAATTAGGATATTTGAAGTTGAGAATACTAAATAGTTGGGCTAAAACCCAAAATAAACTAGTGCGAGATAGAGATCTCTAAGACAATGACCATATAATAACCCCTTTGTTGTCCCTCAAGATGATTCCAAGTGGTGAAATAGTTATAGACACCTAAAAATGACTAAAGCATTTCATCTCACCACCTCATCATTTCTCATCAATTCCTTTGACAATATTACTAACACACCATTCACATCAATTTCTCTCATCCACATTAATTAAATAGTTTTTAACTATTTAATTATTTAATTAATTTATCCCCCGTTTATGGGGCTCTACAAGTTCATTTGCGATTGAGTAGGAGGAATGAGGTCAAGTGGTCACCTCTAGAAGAAGGGTGGATCAAGGTAAAGTTCTATGGGGCTTTGTGTGGAAACCTTGGTCATGCAGGTGTAAGATGTGTAATGCGTGATTAGAGAGGGGCAATCAGATTAGTGGCGGCAAGGAAATTGGGTCATGCCACCAATAATGAGGCAAAATTTTAGGCGGCTTTGCTAGGTTTAAAAAGGCCAAAAAAAAAAATTCAAAGGTCCACCTTGAAGGGGACTCCCTAAATGTCATCAATGTCATCTAATATAATTCAACCCCAAATTGTAAGGTGTATAAATGGTTGGGGGAAATTGAACAACATTTGCAAGGTTTGGAGGCATTCAAACTCACCCACGTGTATCGGGAGGGAAACAGGCTAGCGGACAGGGCTGCTAATGTGGTAGTGGATATGGTTGGCTACAAGGTGGAGGTGGAATCATCATTTATTTGGTATGAGATACACTAGGGAAACTCACAAGAGTTAGCATAGACGTGTGAAGAACCAAAAGCCAAGTACAACAGGAGATTATGTCTATTTATAGCGGATGGGGTGAAGGGTCGGGAGCACTTCACGAAATTATTGCAGATGCATTTTAAAAGGAGGATGAAAGCCTTCCTTTGGCATCCTATTCTTTTTTTGTGTAGAGTTAAAATAGATACCAATGTTTGTCTAAAAGCTAAGCACAAAAAAAAACTTTCTTAAGGGAAGTTTTAGATAGGTGGATGCAGGCCATTATTAAGTCCAATTATGGACTGGTGATGCACGCCATCAGATTGATATTGGGTGACACATACATAAATGAGGCATCAAGGCATCATGTTAACATTGATGTCTCATCCATTTTCTAGCCATGCTTCTAGATGTGGGGGAGGATATGTGGGTGGCGGAGAAAATAATGAATGAGTTGGTTTGGCTATGTTGGTGGTGGGGGATGAAGCAAGTGTTGAGATGTGCTTTTCCTGGAATTGGTCTCACCTTGGGTGGAGGTTCTTGGCCCCACTCTGGGGGCAACTATCTTCTACAGAGGATTCCTTTCGTCATTTAGGGTTTTGGCATGAATGTCACTTAGTGTCACAACCACACATGGATGGGCATCAATTTCATGACAAATATGGTAGGTAAAATTATTTTGGCATGATAGATTGGTCCTTTGCACTCGTGCAACCCTCTAAACAGTCGGAGGCGAATGATGATGGTGGATGCTAAGCGACCAATAAATGATCATGGTAGTTAGGTTTTGTTTCTAGCATATTGTATGTGGCATTGTATTTCCTTATAGGTATATACTTATGTCATAGTATAAATAGAAGCTATTATAATGGTGTGAATTTGCACCCCTTGCAAATTCCCCATTTACGTACCTCCTACCTTAGAAGTATTAAATTCGATGATGCTATTCCATGTCCTTCATTCGCTTCCCATCCACTTAGCATTATTTTTTGTGTCAGTGCAGGATATTTTGTCAAGGACGCTAGCATGACACATGGATGTCTATGCGGCGCGCTACCATCTCGACAAGATTCATGCCTCTCAAATTCACAGAGGCATTACAATTCTCCATTGGCGACAAAGAGTAACGTCTCTATGCCTTTGACTGACCTCAAATGACTCTTTTGCCTCCAATTCCATCTTCAAATGGCTATCTGATTGATTCTTACACACTTTTAGATCTAATTCACTCTTGGAAACTATCTTCATACTTCATTCACAACATTTTCACCTCCATTGAAGTAGCAAGTTGGAATTTTTTGGACTCAATCTCCTCATTGTTGCGGTAATGTTAGCATTTGTAAGCTTGCGAGATCACTCCTCCCATTTGCCTCGAGTGCACGTGGTTGAAGGTGATATTGTTCCATCTTCCATTCACTTAGCATTATCATATTATTTGTTGGTGTGAATAAGTCTTGTACCTAGTTTATTCCTTTACTAGGACTTAGGGGACTTAATTCACATGTTAAGTTTACTTAGGATATTAGTTGTCATATCTAGATAAGTATTAGTTGTCTTATCTAGAATTTCCACTTTCCTAGGTAGTTATGAGTTAGTTGTCTCATGTGATAGGATTAAGACACTTGTCATGATCTTGTCTTATCCTATCTCTCATCCTTGCCTCTATAAGCAAGGCATCTCTAGCATATTGTAATTTGGCATATAGCATTGTATAGTATTGCATTGATCATATTGTATCATATTGCAATCCTTGTTTGGTGGAATATCATCTTCCATTGTTGCTTCTCTCTATCTCTTGTGGAGGTTCTTTAGCGTTGCAGATTGAAGATCTTGGGTTGTTAACTCCAACATGGTATCAAAGCTTTGAATCTGGCAAGCCCCTTCCATTTCTTTATTAGAGAGTTTCCATCAATTTCTATTGTCATTTTTGAGTTCTTGTATCTTATATTGCATGCTTGCATTTTGGTGAGATCTGGTGATTGCAGCGCTTTTGGCTATAGTGGCAGTATTTTAGGCTGTCCCATTGCGTCCAGGAGGCTTGAAAAAGTCAGATCTGGTTTTTGTTTCACTTAATTTCGTCACCATTTGCAGCTTTGGCAAAGAAGGGTTTCAAGCTCAGATCTGGTGAACAACTTTTTACAGGAGCACTTTGAGCCAAAATTAAGTCTGCCATTGCATCCGGGTGGCCGTTTCTGATTTTTTTGATATATAATTTGCCTATATTAGGCAAAAGTTGTCTTCGGGGCAAAAAAAAATTAGCAGAGGCGGTCGTACGGCCCCCCTGCGCAGGTACGCGTGTCATCAGAAAATTTTCAAAAAATATATATATTTTATTTTCTGTCGGCATTTTATTTTTTATTAAAAATTCAAAAATAATAATAAAAATTTATATAGCGCTTTATAAAGCGCTGTCGGCCTTTGTAAAGCCGCAGACCCTAACAGTCTGCGGACTGTTGGGCCCGCGGGCTTTAACTGCCAACAGCGGCTATTACACCGCCGACACCAGCCGACAGAACCGCGACCGCCGACCACCAGTCAGAGGAGACACCACGTAAGCCGCCAGCGGCTTCCCAGCCGACCGCCGACCGACGACCACTACCGGTAAACTGCCAGGAGGGCGGTGAATGCGCCAGACCGCCAGCGGTCCTCAAACCGCCGAATTTTTTTTGCCTCTGCCACCGACGCGGTCACGTGGGTGACCAGGAGCCAGCCCCTGGGTGCCGAAATTTTGCTCCCAAATAGTGTTAAATCTTGCCCTTGTTTAGTATTCAAAGTGCCTTAAATAGGCCTTTTTTCATTTTTGCATAACTTTTCTCACCACGGAGTCAGTTTTTCGCAAACGAGATATCGTCGGAAAGCTGGTTCGACGAACTTCACAGTGGTGTAGGTGAATTTTTCCAGATTTTTCCATTTTTTGCCAGATTTTTCAGCTTGAAGGTACAAGTGCATTTATTGCTTGTTCTTGATGTAACTTTTGCCAACGAAGTCGAAATTTGGCAAACTTTTTTTTGAAATTGATCAGAAAATCGCAAGGAATCTGTTTGTAACCTCTGTTTTCAGCTTTGACAAGCTCTTTTTTCTGAAAATTGTAAAAATCACCGTGTGTTATAAACGGTTGATTTGAGCTTGTCACTTGTAAAAATTGCAAAATTTGTTCATTGTAATTTGCTGGGGGGGTTGCAAAATCAGTTTTTAATACATTCTGGGGGGGTGAAAGGCACAATTTAAGTGCCACATTGTCTTTTTCTTTTGGTGTTCATGGCGGATCTAAGGCAAATTGAACCACTCACTCCACACAATTATCATACATGGAAGCTAAAAATGACTCAGTTGTTACAATCTAAGGGTCTATGGCCAATGTTAGATGCAGAACAACCTGAATTTACAAGGGATTATGAAAAGTTTGTCCATAGATGTAAAATGGATGAAGCAAAAGGGCTCATTGGCTTACATGTATCTGATAATTTGTTGTTTCATATTTCGGAGTGCAAAACACCTAAGAATGTTTGGGACAAACTTGAAGAATTGTATGGTAAAATAAATCATTTCAGAACCTTGCAACTTCAAGCAGAACTACAATCCCTCTCTCCAGATGCGTTTCCTTCAATGCAGGATTTTCTTGCACAATTCAAGATGATTTTGTCACAGTTGAAAGGATGTGGACATGATGTATCTAGTGATGAATGTATCTTCTTGATTCTGTCTAAGTTAAAGGGCCCTTATCAAGTGTTTTCTTCTACTTTCTATTACTTTCTATTCAACTATGGATGCAATGGGGAAAGATTACAAAATTCCTACATTTGAGTTGTTTTGTGAGCGTCTTACTAGGGAGGAGGCCAAGTTAATTCAGTTGGATGCCTTACCTAATTATAAGAATCATGCTCTAATGGCTCAATCATCCAAGGGTAAAGGAAAGAACAAGAAGAAGCCCAAAGCAGAATCATCTTCTGGTAGTGAGAATCCCTCCAAACTGAAGCCAAAGAACAATCAAAAGTCCACTCAATCTCCTTCTTCTTCTACCTCTGGAGATTCTTCTTCCAAGTCCAAGAAAAAGAAAGGAGATCCTTGTTCATTTTGTGGAAAAACTGGGCATGATTCATCTCATTGCTTTAAGAGATTAGAGGCCTTGGAGGAAGCTATGAAGAAGCACAATATTTCAGTGGCTAAGCCTTCTTCCATGGGCAAAGGGCAAGCTCTTTCTGCATGAGCTATGCATTCACCTTCAGATAGTTGGATTCTTGATTCAGGTGCCTCACATCACATGACAAATTCACATGATCTTCTTGATTCCATAGTTCATACTTCTACTTCTTAGATTGCAGTTGGGAACTCTTCACAGATTCCAGTTTTGGGGACAGGCTCCATTCAAATGCTAAATGGGAGCATTGAGGATGTTTTACTTGTTCCTGATATTTCAGCAAATCTTCTTTCCATATATCAGATTTGTCATTCTGGAGATGGGAAGTTAGTTGAGTTTTCTCCACAAAATGTGACTATTAGACAGTTGCAAGATCCTGAGAAGGTTGTCGCAACAGGAGTAGTTGATCATGAGAATCATTTGTATCGATTTGATGGATTTGAGTCTTCATCAGGGTCATGTTTTGTTGCTCATGCTGATTCAATGAGCAAGCTTTGGCATGAGAGATTTGGGCACTTGAATTATAGATATCTTCAGCAAATGAAAGCACATAACTTAGTGGTTGGTCTTCCAAAGATCACTTGCACAGATGGTGTTTGTCAAGGATGTGTTCTTGGCAAGCAACATCAAGATCCTTTACCTAAGGGTCACGCTACACGTGCAACCACACCCCTTGAGTTGGTCCATAGTGATCTTATGTCATTCCCAACTCCTTTTTTAAGGGCCAAGTATGTGCTAACATTCATTGATGATTTTTCCAGCCTGACATGGGTCTATTTTCTGAAGCTCAAGAGTGAAGTCCTCACCAAATTCAAGACTTTCAAAACATTTGTGGAGAAGCAGTCAGGTTTTTCTCTTCAATAGATACGCATAGATAATGGGGGGAGTATGTCAATCAGTCATTTCAGGATTTTTGCAATGCGCATGGTATTCTTAATCAGCACACAGTTCCTTACACTCCTCAGCGGAATGGTGTGGCGGAGAGAAAGAACAGGACTCTCAGGGAAATGGCCAATTGTATGATATAGTCTAGGTCCATGGCTCATGCTTTTTGGGCCGAAGCTATCAATTGTGCTAACTATATTCAGAATCGTATGCCCCACAAGGCAGTGTGAAATATGACCCCTGAGGAGGCTTGGTCTCATCGCAAGCCTAATGTATCCTTCTTTAGAGTATTCGGTAGTGAGGCTTGGGCATTCATTCCAAATGGTCGGTGTAAATCCATGGAGAAGAAGCGTCAGCGTTACATTTTTGTTGGCTATTGTGAGGATGTGAAGGCATACAAATTTTTTGATCCTGACACACGAGAGGTTCATTTCCGACGTGATGTTCAATTTTCTGAGACCTTCACCCAGCCAGATCCTCCTTCGACTTCTTCTTCATCACAACCTACTCAGTCTTCTTCAATTGATGATACTTTGCTACTTGAGGAAGATTTTGATGATGGTCTTGATGAACCTCCTCCTCATTCACCCACTAGGCCACGATGGGCTCGAGTTACTCTTGAGGAGGCTGGTCCTCTTGTTGGTGATCCCACAGACACTCGCCGCACTCATTCTCAAACTTCTGGAATTAGTCTTTTGAGTCATGCAGTTTCAGATGATCCTCAAAAGTTTTCAAATGCTTCAGGTATTCCAGAGTGGGATAGTGCTATGGATGATGAGTATTCTTCTTTGATGAAGAATCATACTTGGGATCTTGTCCCTCTTCCCAAGGGAAAAAAGTTGGTTCGGTGCAAGTGGGTGTATTGTACCAAGTATGCAGCAGATGGTTCCATTGACAAGTACAAGGCTCGTCTTGTTGCAAAGGGGTTTTCTCAGGTTGAAGGAATTGACTATTCTGAGACCTTTGCTCCTGTTGCCAAGATGGATTCTATTCACCTTGTCCTTGCTATAGCTGCATCTCAGGGATGGTCAGTGTTTCAGATGGATGTGAAGAGTGCTTTCTTGCATGGGGATCTTCATGAGGAGATCTATATGGAGCAGCCACCAGGTTTTGTGCAAGACTCTTCACTTGTTTGCAGGCTTCGACATTCATTGTATGGTCTCAAACAAGCCCCTCGGGCTTGGTATGAGAAGATGGATAGTTTCTTGCTTGCTTCTAGCTACACTCGCTGCCATTCCGATCCCACAGTTTATACACAGAGACATGGAGAGGATCTACTTATACGTGTGCTCTATGTGGATGATTTGATTCTCATAGGGAGTTCTACTTCCATGATTCAGAGTACACAGCGAGCATTGATGGAGCGATTTGATATGACCGACCTTGGCCTTTTGCATTACTTCCTTGGTCTTCAGATTCATCAGACTTTTGAGGGGATCTTCATTTTCCAGCAGAAGTATGCTCTTGATTTGCTTAAGAGATTTGGCATGGCTGATTGCAAGCCTGCCCCTACTCCATTCCAGTCAGGTGTTGTACTATCTTCTAGTTGCACTACTCCTACAGTTGATCCTACCTTGTATCGACAGTTGGTTGGCAGTCTTTTGTACTTGACACATAATCATCTTGATATTTACTTTGTGGTTGGACTTGTCTGTCGCTTCTCACAGGAGCCTCATGAGAGTCATTGGAAGGCCGCCAAGCGTATCTTGAGATACATTCAGGGCACTACTCATTTTGGCATTCATTACACTTCAGGTGCATCTCAGATTGTGGGCTTCACTGACTCAGATTGGGCTGGTGATGTCAATGATCGGAAGTCTACTTCTGGCTTTGTCTTTTGCCTTGGTTCTGGTCCAATTGCATGGTCATGCAAGAAGCAGACAGCTATTGCGTTATCATCGACAGAGGCTGAGTATCGAGGTGCTGTGTTGGCTAGTCAGGAGGTTTTGTGGCTTCGTTAGTTGATGACTGAGTTCAGATTCCCTTCCACTCAGCCCACTACTCTTTGGTGTGACAATCAAAGTGCCATTCATATTTCACGCAACCCAGTGGAGCATCAGCAGACTAAGCATATTGAGATCCACATGCACTTCATCAGGCAGCTCATCCAGGATGGTGTTCTTAGCTTGGAGTATTTGCCTACAGATCAACAGGTTGCAGACATCTTCACTAAACCTTTGGCATCGCCTCGTTATCTTCAGTTGAATCGATGCTTGGGGTGAAGGAAGTTGTCCTTGGGGGGTCTTGAGGAGTCCTCCTTCCTTCATTAGTTTTCTTTGTTTATTTCTCTCTTTTGGAGAGGAGTTTTCTCCCACAGGGTTTTTCTCCTTTTCTCCGCTTGTGAGAGTTTTTTGTTTTGTACATGGGTACCTCATCATGCGTAGTTGCTGGGACCCATCTTTTGCATCTTTGCATTGGTTTGTACCTCTCTAAGTTGCACTTAAGGGGGGGTGTTGGTGTGAATAAGTCTTGTACCTAGTTTGTTCCTTTACTAGGGACTTAGGGGACTTAATTCACATGTTAAGTTTACTTGGGATATTAGTTGTCATATCTAGATAAGTATTAGTTGTCTTATCTAGAATTTCCACTTTCCTAGGTAGTTATGAGTTAGTTGTCTCATGTGATAGGATTAAGACACTTGTCATGATCTTGTCTTATCCTATCTCTCATCCTTGCCTTTATAAGCAAGGCATCTCTAGCATATTGTAATTTGGCATATAGCATTGTATAGTATTGCATTGATCATATTGAATCATATTGCAATCCTTGTTTGGTGGAATAGCATCTTCCATTGTTGCTTCTCTCTATCTCTTGTGGAGGTTCTTTGGCATTGCAGATTGAAGATCTTGGGTTGTTAACTCCAACATGAGTTGTCTAAGAATTATAGAAATTTTTCATCCAAGTTGATTATGATGTTAGATAAATCTGATTTCATTAGTGGAATTTTAGTTAGTGTGGTAGTGTTGGTCAACCATCTACTAATAGCTTCCTTGATGTTCCATATTCTTCTATACTTCTTTCCAAATTTGATTAAATATTTCTTGCTTCTTTTATATGAGAGGTCATTATTTACAGTCTTCCACTCTTCTTCTACAACTACTTTTCCTTTCTTCTTTTTGGAAGCACCCACTTTGGAACTCTTAACAACACCCACAATTGTGTGCTCATTATCTCTATTCTCCACATTCTCCATTCTTTTGTGATGTATTTCCTCTCTTTCAACATATATGTATTTTTCCTTTTTCTTCTATTATATTTTGGCTTTTCATGTTTGTTTTTCTTGCCAAGTTAATATCTTCTCTAATTTCTCTAATTTTCTTATTGTCTCCTTTTTCCAATGGTGTTTATAATTTGGTGTTGCATTACTCCTTTGTTCCACCCATGGTAGTTATTTTGTATCTATCTTGATTGGTTACATCTTTTTAGGGATTCATTTTTTAGATCCCCCCCTTCCATTCTTCATCCCTTAGATGCCCAACCCCATCTCACAAGTTATAAGATTTTTTTTTTCTTTCTTTTTGCTATCTTATTTGAATTAAAATTTTGTTTCTTGATTCCCTCTATATTACCTAACCAAGTTCCAGACACTGCTAGCAATGTTATAAAAAAAATTTGGGATCACAAAGTGGAGTTTTGTACTCCAATTATTATCTATTATTTGTATTTATACCCCAGACTTAGTATTACAAAAGGGATAAGAGGTTAGTGTACAATGAAAAATCAAACAAGATAACAAATGAGTCCTAAACAAAAATAGATTTTATTCATTAAACAATATATAACCCCTAGTCAATTTTCCTATATTAATATAAGGGATATTACATTCTCATTATTCCGTAGATGTATTGTACATTATCCTTCCTCTATGCATCTTATCTATTCACTAAAATATCTTCCTTCCTATATCAATCTATATCTATCTCTCATACATGCTATTATCTTTTATTCCTTCTTATACATATATTTTCCTAGTGGGGCATGTCCCTTACAATCTATCATACTTCTTGGAGTTGACTTGTCGGCTAAGAGCTCCACAACCTATCTTTGGTGATTTGTGTTAATTTTTCTATTATGTGTTCTATCAATTTCCCTTTCAAAACATATCCAGGGTTTTAACTCCTACAAGTCTAGTTAGTCATAAGCAACACATTTTGTAAATCGCAAGGAGGTTTTCATATTATATTTATGATGGATATTACTAAATGTCCCCATGACCATTTTTAGATATTAGAGGCAACTTGTATGTGATGAATTGTAACAACATTCTAGTATAGGGTTTCATTGTGCCATAATTTGTGATATGATTGCAATAAATATTTGATGAATGTTGCAAATTTAATTCATTACAAGTTTTGTAATGGTCTCTTCTTTATTTCAAATGGATTTCTAGAGTTTGGAGAAGGATTTTAAAGTATGTTCAATTGTTGTATGTCATATAATTGGTGTGTGTATATGTATAGCTCATATTTTTTATGATTTAGAAGTGTTGTTTCTCCTGATAAACTATGTATATCACCTATATTTTAGGAGTAGGTTAGTAGTTTATATTCACCTCATGATTCAATGATTTATCTAGGGAAGCACTAATAGTGATTCATAAAAGTTATTATCATAACAAATCTGTTTTGGTATACCTTCATCTTACATTTATGCAATGACGTTTATATCAGCTTAAAATAAGTTTTATGTGTAGTGGGATAGTCTTCAATCTAGTGGGAACCTTCAGGCTGAGCATAAATTGGATAATATTGTGACATTTTTAGTTTTTTATCCCCAATTATTATTAATCCTATTAAGGATACCTCAAGAAACACCATCCTAGGTTTAGTTAATCCCAAAGTGAAGGAGAGAAATCCAATCTCAACAACTGGCCTACAATCACTCACATTCTATTCACGATCTAATTATTCCACCTTCAAAATGACATTTCTCTAGCCCTTAAGTAGATTGATTCCTCTAGGTGTGTGAGTACCAATTTTTAGACCCAACACACCTTAAGACAAATTTTTTCTTGTGCATTCTTCCTCTTTTTTATTGATGTGGGTTTTTAGATGCAAACAAGTTGGGGTGACAAAGGTTCCCCTACTTGGAAGGTGGCTAGCCTCAAGAGTATTCATCAATTTCCTTCATTATACATTCCAAACATTTTGAGTTGGAGAGAACTTTGGCTAGTCTAGTCAAGGGGCTATGTAGGAATATCAAAGGTCAATCGCA
This sequence comes from Sequoia sempervirens, assembly GCA_007258455.2. Lineage (NCBI taxonomy): Eukaryota > Viridiplantae > Streptophyta > Pinopsida > Cupressales > Cupressaceae > Sequoia > Sequoia sempervirens. The sequence goes on along the minus strand of VDFB02000017.1, from coordinate 328,400,779 downwards.
TGAAAAAAAATCAATTTATTATAATTAAATCACTATTAGCCAACATATTCACTCTAATCACCTTTAAATATGTCAAATCTTCTAATTTAACTTATCAAACTTCTCATTGTTGGTTTTAGACAATATTTCTAGATGAAGATGATTTGAAACTTTAAAATGATAATAATTCTTTTTAACTAAGAATTTTAAACCATGGAATACAAAAATTATTCATGAAAATGTGCTCCAATTTTAAATGAGTTCAATTCTCATTTTTAGGATTTTTAAGGATATGTTAAAATATGCATTTTATTATAGGGAATTAAAAAATTAAAAATTATTCCTTGCATGCATGGAAACTCATCATCAAAATATAAGAATCAAGCATAATCTAACATCAACATCAAAAAAGAAATAAAAAGTAAAGGGGGGAAGAAAATGGTTTAATAATCCAACCTAGTTGTACACCCTACATACAACATTTAGTGAATGGATAAATTTGATACATTAAAACCAATCCTTGCTAGAGTTGTTACCAAAAATCCAAATATAGGATGGTGTGATCTTTAGAGGAACAAGAGCCACATGCATGATTGATGCAAAATTCATACTCACACAAATGTGTTCATGTTGATCACACAAAACACCTTATAATTAACAAGGGACCATTGGTATAAACATATATCAAGCTCATCATCCATTCATTGAATAAAATGTATAGAAATATGAAAGAAAAATATATTTAGTTTTGAAAAATGTCATTAAAATGAAAAACCCGGAGAAAATTAATATGTTGTAATTCAAACTAGGTTTTCAACCCTAACAATGACTTTGATTTACAAATTTATAGTTATTTAGAAATGGGAAGCTAAAAATCCATCCCTCTAAAACCTTTAAAAGAGATAAAATACATAGAATATGAAAAGATAGCCTATCCTTTTATATTTTTTCCTATCCTCCCATTGCATTTGGCTAAAATGTTGACTCATAAATGAATTTCATGCTCTATATGTGCACACTTCCAAAAGTGTCTTTACAATCCTCCCCTTCCTTTACATTCTCTTTAGGTCAAGTCTCCTTTTAGTTTGTTCAATGTACCTCTGTGGTGATAAATCAAGTATTAAATCCCTATACCAATGCAAATCTCCATTTAGAGACTTTCATTCTTTTGATCAACACTCTAAGTAGTTAGATCAATATCATATTTGACCATCTCATTTGGATGTCTTATCCTATTTCTCCCATGTTATGCTAGAATATACATGCTGAATTTTGTTGTTACCTTTTACTATATTTTGAATTCCTATTACCATAGTGTGTGTAGAACCAAGAGCCTAGTACCTGCAAGAGACAACAAACAAACACATTAGAATATTCAAGTGCAATCCAAGATCAAAGTTCCCCATAAAATCCATTAACAATGTTCAAAATAGGAATAAAAGCAAGAACACAATGAAAAAGCAAGGGAGTAGATTAAATCCTATTAAAAACATGCAAACTCTTGATCTTATGGGGGGGGTTGGTGCCAATTTGATGTGGAAATTGGCCCTTTCCTAACTCCTGTACAATTTTTTGATGATTTGGTGATGATTGATCCACTTGGTGATGGCTTCAAATGAACTCCATGAAGAAAACTTGCAATAACCTAGCTATGCCTTGATAAAATTGATGAAAATGATAATGCTTGAAGATGAAAATGAGTATAATAAGTTTGCTCAAATTGTGGATGATCAAATGAGGAGAGAGAAACCTCTAATTTATAGAAAGACAAGATGGAGAAATTCCCAAAATAAAGCAACATGGGACTAACTTTCAACCAATGGAAAAATGCCACTTGTCAAGAGATGGATGGATGAAGGATGTGCACATTTTGATGAATGTGCCCATAAATGCCTTTATTTGAAATTGTTGAAATGACAAGGTGGATGAAGAGTCAAATGGAGTAATGGACACTTGGCTCAATACAAAGGACTTGTAAGATGAAATAAATGTCTTGTTGGAAGGACTAAGTCCACTTGGAGGGATTTCAAATTTGAAGGAATATTCCTCTTTTATGTCATGTTGAGAGAAAATAGAGATTTAATAAATGAATTAAATCTATTTTCATGTGCAAGTGGCAAAAGCTAGAGGATGGGACATGGATTAAGATTAAATTAATCAAGGGCTAATTAATTTAATGAGGGATTAGATTATGTGAAAATTTTGACTTAGATTTATGGGTTGATTTAAATCAAAGATGAGAAGAATGTGATTTTAGAGATAGTTAAATAAATATTTTGTTTTATATAACTAAAGGGGATGATTGGTTAGATTAAATCAAATAAAGTTTTAATTTATTTAATTTAAACTTTAGAAATTAATTAAATAAAATTGATTTATTTAATTAAATAAAGAGCTAGGGTTAATTAGATCAGACTGATTGATTTAATTAATGAGAGAGAATGACTTAATTAGATAAATGATTTATTTAATTAAGAGAGGAAAATTGATGAATTTAATCCAATAAGGGTATTTGATTAAATGGTTAGACTAAGAGATGATTTAGGATGAAATGGTGTTAGTAATCGGGATCAAGCATGTAGTGTCAATCAGTACATTTTATGTGTCTACATTTTTCCCCTCTTTGAAGCAATTTACTCGTTACATTGGTTCAAAGAATAAATTGTCTCGATCAAAATTAAAAAAAAATAGATTTCAAAATTTTCCCCTACTGCTCCTCTGACAAGAGAAAACATGCCAATATATTGCCCCTTTGAGAGATTAGATGAAAAATTCAATATTTTGGGTGATCTCACGAAAAAAGAGGACAAGGTGCCCGACAAGTCCAAAAAGGCTCCAAGAGGCCAAAAAATGAGATAAAATGCAAAAAAATGGTGCAAAACGACCTTCGGGCAAACAAAAAAGGGTTCGGTGGTGCAAAACCCTGACAGGACGGCTAAACGGGGTAAAAAAACCCTAATTTTCAGGCTTAAATAGGCCTCGAGGGGCCACTTCCAATTCATTTTTACATTCAGCCTTGAGAGATTTTGCAATTTTGAGCTCTGACACCTTCGCGAGATGGCACAACGACAGCTTCCCATGCACATTTCTAGTAGAGTATAGACAAACTAGAGGCTTCTCGGTATTGGACCACCAGTGAGTCAACTTGACCCGAGCTTTTTTTTTTATTTTCATGCTCATTTAATGTGTTAGGAATCTAAGTCTCTAGGAGCAGTGTTATATCGTACCGCTGCAAATTTCAAATAGCGTCACTCAGCATTAAACTGCGTCATTTTCACGAGTAGCGACGCCGCGACACAATTTGGAGTTTGGGGTGAAATTCCAAACTGAAGTGCCTTTACAAAGTGCACCACCACAGTGCTCTTTAAAATTAGGATTTCCCCTTAAACTAACTCACCATCCCAAACTGCAATGCCATGGTGGGATTTGGGAGCTTAAAGCTTCTAGTGGTGTAGTTTGGAGTTTGCAAACTGCATCGCCATCACAGACAGAAACGTTGAGGTTGTTTTGGGATGCTGAGACAAACCAAGATCAGGAATTTTTTTCGATGAATTTTGACATGGTGACTTTCTTGATGCAGGAGGAGGCAAGAGATATCTACTCATGCTAGCACAGGTCCTGAGAGCTTTTCAGCCTTTTGGATGATCTATCTAAGCAACAACAAGAGTACCTAGGAGAGATGGGACTTTGGTACATCACTTATGCATCGCTCATGCGAACACACTTGGGCATGATGACGACATTTGTTGAGAGATGGCATAGTGAGACATCCTCATTCCACCTTTCGACGGGTGAGGCCAAAGTCACATTGGAGGACATGTGGCAGATTCTTTGATTGCATATTCATGGTGAGCATGTGATTTACGATATAGATGCTACGAGGGAGACCTGCTTCAACATTATGGGTACTGATCATATTGTATTCTGTGAGGGCCAGATCGAGCTGGAGCGCCACAGGCCTACCGTATCACTGTATTGCTTGGTTATTGTAGCCATTATTTTAGGTCTCGTCGCACTAGATCGGCAAGGCCATTATTTCAGTCCTGGATGGGGGCTCACTTGGGAGCAGATGGTTCAGAAATAGACACTATTTGCATGGGGTCTAGTTCTACTAGCCTCACTTTATAGAGATTTGCACGAGTTTTCTTATATGGATGGCAGAGCACTTGGTGTGGGAGTCACACTCCTGCACATCTAGGCTTGGGAGCACATCTCTATGCTTCGTCCTCAATTCATTTAGGTTCCCATAGAGCCAGATGATTCGGTTGTTTGGTGGTACAGAGGAGGTCTCTCTTTTACCCACATCGGGCAGCACAAGATTCCTCATTGGAGGAGGGTCCTCAATGATATGCTAATGTTTACATGGCGGCCATACCTTGGACAACCTGCTTGGTTCGATGACATTCAATAGTTGTTCTTTGCTCGGCATGATTGATTGATGCAGGGGTGAGAGCACATGATGATTAAAGGATACCTATTGGGCAGGGTACAAAGGCAGTTTGGAGAGCCACAGGACAGGCCTGACAATCGGTACATGGCTATTTTTTCAAGAACCACAAGCCAGAGTGTTTGGAGCCGTTACATACCAGCCCAGGAGGTGGTCAATTCTTTCAAAAAGCTAGTGGTTAGGTCGTGGCCATATGACCAGGGACAGGAAAATCTAGGGACCATGCTACTGAGACTTACAGTCTTGGGGATGCCATCTGCTCGACAAAGATCCAGAGGTAGGGGAGTAGGATAGGGCTAGGGTGATGGAGATCGGGATTAGGGAGACAGTGGGCCACCACCGGTTCATCAGGTTTAGGATTATGGACCTCAGGATCAGCCTTGCTACGATCTATAGGTGGGAGAGTAGAGATAGGATGCCCCTAGCAAGACCAAAATCCAAGACGATAGGATAGGATCCTGATGCCACCCAAAGACAAAGATCAGGATCAATTGCCTGTATAGCCACCTCCCTAGCAGGACCTCAGAGATGGTTAGATTTTATAGTTACAAGCACAAGTGTAGGCACTAACAGCTGAGAGAGATTAGCTACGACTAGAGCGAGACTAGGCGATCCAACAGAGATAGGCTGCAGAGCTACAGGCAGTGGCTAAGATGGGTAGATGACAACATCTAGAGAGCATGGTTGCATCCTCCTCCTGGAGCATAGTATCGCTTTGAGCATATAGGGAGACTGTCCAAGAGGCCGATTACTACAGATTGTAATATTACTAGGCTGTTCCGTGAGCAGCCCGAGTCCTAAACTTCTCATAGAGGACAGGGCATAGACCTGCAGAGGATCACGAAGAGAGAGGAGGTAGCGAGGACAATAGCCATCAAGGTTAGGCCTATTTTTGATCAAGACATGATTCTTTTTGCACCCCATGGGCTCATTTTTGATAGCCCCATGGGCCATTGTACTCATTGACATACACATGTACATTGATATGATTTTCTATACCATGACAGTGTATTATTCTGATGATATATATGAGATGATGATTTTGATATGATGTGATATGTTATGTCCTATCTTTACTTTGATCCATTATGGATGGATTTTGATTTCTATATGTTATGCAATGATTTTATCTTATGATGCCATGATGTTTATGTGATGAATATGCTATGTGATGATGTATGAATGCATTTATTTTTTTTGGTACCTTTTCTTATGCAATTTTTTAATGATGTATGCAAAATATTTATGATGTGCAAATGCTTAGGCTAACAAATCTATATTATGCAGCGATGGATGGTATGATGTAATGTACTTTTTCTATGTATGATATGCATTTATGATGATGTGATATGATGATGATATGTGTTATGGTGTGATGATGAATGTTATGATGATATTTATGATATGATATAATGGATACAAATGATGTTTATGACATGGATACTTTGATATATGATATGTGATTGTGTAATGGATACTTATATGTGATATGGGATGATTATGCAATGTTATGATAGAATGAATGCAAATGATGATGTGATGATGTAGATGTTTATAATGTTATGGGATGATTGCCTTTTTTTGTGTTTATGTGAAATGAATGCACTGTAATGATTCATGAGATTCTTAGAATAACCAATTTATGTTAAATATGAGTGGGAATGCAATGTTATGATAAGATTTAATATTTCCTATATGATATACAATATGCAATATGCAATGTGTTGATGGTTTGTGAATGTAGGGTGAATGCAATGGTGATGATTTGTGATTAACTGTCATGGTACCATGTTAGCACGGAAAGCAAAAGATAGAAGAAAACAAGAGATTCCAACAAGACACCGAAGATGATGATGATGATGATTACTTGCCGAGGATTTGGGATTTTCAAAGGGCCAATTATATTATGTTTGATAACACACATAGGTACGATGCATTAAGGTATAAAGAACCATGATGGCGTTGTACCTAGTGTGATGGACTTTGACTTGACAATCAGATAGGAGTATCTTTGTTCACACTTGGGATACAAAACCTTATTCAAAAATGTAGTTCAGATATTCCAAACATCTCAAAACAAAACATAGGAAGGCAGGCCTTCCTATGTGGTCAACAAGGTACCTAAAACATCCTCCCTACACCTAAACAAAGCATGCATGACCAAGGTTATATTACAAACATATCCAACAAGCACAACAGATAAAAGATAATAATCATTGCCCCATTCCTATCTCTCTAAATCCTTTGTTTATCATCGAGAGGTCCTTGGAATGAGCGCAATAAGATAAATCAAAAGACAAAGATAAAGTAAACAAACAAGCTAATGTTCTTCAATACCGCTAGCCAAGACTAAACTACGGTGATGCCTGATGTTGATGTCCATTGTAGGAAGGATGCATCCTAGGACATCATGATGATATCAGATGATCTGATATAGGAATGATTTGATGATATGCTATTGACACAAAGAGTTGAAAAACTTGTTTACTTAATGACCTAGACTTGAGACTTTGATGATTGAGTTTTCACTTTCGATCCGCTAGAATTGTTTGTGATTGTTTTACCAAAGGTTGAGGATGATGATTGATTTATTATGAGTGATGTTTATTGTAGGTGAAAGCGAGATTGAGACAGATGGATTTTTCAAATATTTGGATGTTTTTGATGTTTTTTGAAATGTTTTGAGGCTATTTTTGGGTATTTTCAAGATTTTACAAATGTTTTGATTTTTGATTTTTCAAATGTTTTGGGGTTTTATGAGATTTTGACCAAGACCTAACCTAAAGACCTATCCTAGAGGCCTTGGGGGCTCATCAACAGATTAGCCTTGCCTACGTTATACACGCAAAGACCACGTAGTTTGACTGACACATACTCGATTATTTGATGAGATATGAATAAATGGATTGTCAGTTTATTATGATAGACCCCTAAAGGACTGACCTAAGTGTCTCGGGGGATGATCAAATATCAACCTTACCTACATTCAAGGCTCAGAGACCCGTAGTTCCACAAGATGATTGTTTTTTATTTTTTGACTGTCTTTTTGACCTATTTTTGGGATTTTGATATGTTTTGAATGTTTTTGGATTTTTGCATTTCTGATGTTTTTTTATTTTTTGATGTTTTTGGATTTTTTGATTTTATGATGTTTTTGGATTTTCTAATTTTCTGATGTTTTTGGATTTTTGGATTTTCTGATGTTTTTGGATTTTTTGATTTAGGGACTTCAAGAACATACATGAATTTCATCCGATGAGATCATGCCCCCAGTGTGATGCAATAGACTACTTCGATAAAGGCAGGACAAACTGACCTTGGGAATGGGTCAATTAGTACTAGGAGGGATCATGACATGAATACAGGACCAAGCTATGATACAGATGTTGAACGGATGATGGATGGTGATATGAAATGTGATGGATGATGGAAGTGTAATGGATGGATGATGATGTAGAACAAGTCGTGAAGATCCTGGTGGCTGGAAAGTGCTTATTTACACAAGGTGCCTATTTTCTAGGTTTTCACCAAGGTACTTGCCCAAAGTGCCACCAAAGTGGTTTTCACTAAAGGATGATTTTTCTCTTTACTATTTTTTTATCCTTTTTCGAATTTTTTTTTCTTTTTTTTTTCTTTTTTTCTTTTTTTGTTGTCACCAGGATGCCTATTTTCTAGGTTTTCATCAGGGTGACCATTTTTTTAGGACATTTTTATGATTTTCTTTTTGGTATTTTTGGTTCTATACCTTGAAGGATTTAGGCATAAAACTTTTTGAGATGGGATCCTCCAGAGGTTCCCTTTCGGGTGTTGATAATTGATATGCCCCTAACTTATGGCTCATTGTGATAAAAAATGGGCCCAACCAATTGGGTTCAAATTTTCCTTTGCTATTTGGATTTGGGACGTTCTTTTGATTCTCCTTTAGCACCAGTTCTCTGACTTGGAAAGTCCTGCTTCTGGTCTTCTTGTTAAAGCTTCGCTTGAGTCGGTTCTAATAGACCTGTAAATGATTTAATGCTTCCATACGTCGCTCATCTAGCAGCTCCAACTCATTCATTCTTGATACTCGGTATTCTTCATCCGTGATGAGGTTTTGCAATGATATTCTCAGTGATGGGAGCTCGATCTCGATGGGCAATATGGCTTCTGATCCATAGACCAAGGAAAATGGGGTGGCATCGGTGGGTGTGTAGATGTTGGTTTGATAGGCCCAAAGGGCAAGATTTAGCTACAAATTCCAATCACGACCTGCATCATTAACTATCTTTTTGAGGATTTTCAAAATGGTTTTATTGGTGGCTTCTGCTTGGCCATTTCCTTGGGGATAATATGGTGTGGAGAAGCAATGTTGGATTTTGAATTTGTCACATAGGTCGTCGACCTCTTGATTTTTGAATGGTGTCCCAATATTTGAGATAATGGCTTGTGGGACACCATAGTGGCATATGAGATAGTTCAGGATGAACTTTGATACTACTTTCCAGTTATGTAGGTCATTGGTATGGCTTCCACCCACTTGGTGAAATATTTAGTCATAGTAATGATAAACTTGTGGCCACTGGATGAGGTGAGAGTGATTTTTCCAATGAGATCGAGTCCCCACTATGAAAAGGGCCATGGTGTGACAATAGGATGGAGCTCTTGAGCTGGAGCATGGATGAGGCCCCCATGTTGACATTGCACGAATTTCCCAGCGTATTCATGTGCCTCTCTTTCCATGGTGGGCCAATAGTACCCTATCCTCAACAATTTCTTGGCCAAGGTCATTTTGCTCGCGTGCGAACCAAATATATCATTATGCACCTCAGTTAAGGTGGTCAATGCCTCCTCAATATTTAGGTAGTGTAATAAGGTTCCTTTTATGCTCCTATGATAAAGGGTGTTTCCTAGGATGACAAACCAAGATGCTTTCTTGACAAAGGTTCATTTTAGGCTTGAGGGTAAGTCAGTAGGGAGGACCCCTATTCGTAAGTAGGTATAAAGTTCATGGTACCGAGGATCTCTGGGACCAACGATTTCGCACAAAAATTCTGACTCTGGTACCTCGAATGTGGGCATGAGAAGCTGCTCTACCAAGAATTCATTTTTTGGGACATTGCAAGGGATATCTAGTAAAGATGTAATTGTTGCCATGGTGTCTTCTGCTCTATTGTTTTCTCTGGGAATCTGCTCAAATATGATATCAATGAATGATTATTTGAGGCTCTCTACCAAATTTTTGTATGGAGTTAGCTTATCATCCTTTGTTTGGTATTCATCATTCACTTGATTTATTATCAGCTAGGAGTCTCCATATACTCTAAGGACCATGATGTGCCACTGCACTGCTATTCTAAGACCTATGGTTAATGCCTCATACTCTGCAATGTTGTTAGTGTAGGGGAATGCCAACTTGTATGATCTTGGTATACAGTCTCCCTATGGGGTGATGAAGAAGACACCAACTCCTGATCCATGTTGTGTGTATGAACCATCAAAGTAGACCTTCTAGTGGTTAGTTATGCTAAGATTGAAGAGCATCAAGGGCTACTATTGTTGCTAACACATACAGGATTAGTGGCTTTCTTGGGATCAGTGGCATGATGACCAGAGGTGTGAGTAGATATTCTTTGATTTTGTTGAAGGCTTCCTCACACTTTTCATCCCATTTGTACGCTACTCCCTTGTGAAGTAGGTGAGAATATGGGTTTTGCTTGTCTGCCAGTTGTGCTATGAATTTGCAGATGGACTGAAGCCTGCCCTGGAGGCCTCTCAACTGTTTCAATGTTTTGGGTGCCTCCATCTCGAGGATTGCTTTTACCTTGGCAGGATCTATTTCAATAGCCCTCATTAACATTATGTATCCCAGTAGCTTTCCTGACTATACGCCAAAGATGCACTTCTTTGGATTCAAATGAACCTTGTATTCCTCTAGCCTATCAAAAATAGCACTCAAGGTTTCTATGTGATCTGTCCTCTTTATGGATTTTTCTAGTATGTCATCAACGTAATCTTCGACAATTTTTTAGATCATGTCATGAAAGATTAGCGTCATGGCTCTTTGGTAGGTGGCCCCACATTCTTTAGGCCAAATGTCATCGTGTTCCAGCAGTAGGTCCCCCATGGACAAGCGAATGTTATTTTTTATTGGTCTTCTTTGGAAATCATTATTTGGTTGTACCCAAATAGACCATCCATCAGAGAAAGCATTTCATGTCCCGTTGTCATGTATACAATCATGTCAATGTTAGGCAAAGGGAAATCATCTTTCGGACATGCTTTGTTTAGGTCTCTAAAATCTGTGCAGATTCGGATGCCCCCATCGACTTTTGAAATAGGAACCATAATTGATACCTAATTTGGATAGTCAATTGGTCTTATGAATCTTGTATCAAGTAGTTTTTTCAATTCCATTTTGAAAAAAAGGTGATCTGAGGATGCATTTTTCTCAATTTTTGTCTGACAAGCTTTGCTTTAGGGTAGATTGCTAGATTATGAACCACAATCTCTAGATCTAGGCTGGGCTTGTCCACATAGCTCCATGCAAACTTAACTCGTCTCTCTTTTAAGAAGGCTTCTAGGAGCTCTTGTTCTTCTAATAGTAATGACTCAACATAGAATGTAATGTTTAGGGTTTCTTATGTTCCCAAGTTGACTGGGTTGCACTTTTCGGCTAGAACTGTTGATTTTTCCTGATGTAGAGCTCTAAGAGGAAGATTGAATCCCCCATTCTTGGGTGCCTCAGAGAGGTTTTCACCATTATATGCATCCTTTCTTTTTACTATTTTCAAGTCAGAGAGTGCCACAGTGTGGTTTTCACTCAAGGACCTAGAGATTATTCTCAATTTTTCGCTTTTGCGACTGAGGGATTCAATCATTTCCCCATAGTATGCATGTGTTTCCAGCTCAATGATAAATCATGCTTTATGATCCCCACATGGAATATTATCCAGCAATCCCATGAATTCTAAGAGCACCTCATCATTTTCAATTGTGTCAAGAATTGGCGGTCCTCATTGGTAGTGATCTATGAGTTGGGGGTAGACTAGCTTTATCTCATGTGATTGACTCACATACTCATAGGATAGGGTGTTGATCATAAAGAGGTTAGAGTCTTCAAATAGTCTAGGTACACCTCTTTCAGTTTTGTTATCCTCACTACTACATACCTTAGTGATGCCAAAGGTGAAATTGTCTAATGGCGGACCTATGGATATGGGCAATTGCAGGGTGACTGTTGTTTGCTGAGGAGTTTTAACTTTCTTAACTGGGGGATTTCAACCATGTATGGTTATACTCAGAGGGGTACATCTAAGGCCAATATTTCTCATCCACTTCTTTGGGAGGATGGGTATTAGAAGCCCATTGTCATTTTTCCCCAATTTCTGATTTCTGTCATAGCCCATTGAGAGCATCATTTGCAAGCCTTTGTTGTTGTCGTCCATAGGTAAATTGGTTGCCAATCTACTGTCTTGATATAGGAGATGGGATAGGTCCTCCTCTATTACTTCTTGGCTGAGATCTCCCCAACTTCTGAAGTTGGAATATCCTTCAATGGATGTTTGGGATGTGGAGGCTTCATTTGATTGTGGTCATCCTTGTGATCTGGGAGATTGTGGTAACTCTCCTACCACAAAAGCATTTTTGGGAATTGTATAGTTTCTGGTGCCATTGTCCTGGATGATAACTTTGATATCAGAGATCGTGGGGATGGCGGGAGTGGTGGGAGTCTCTGTTGTAGAAGTGGAAGCAAGAGTGGCTGGATCAATGTATGTAGTTGATGGACCTTCATCATTTTTAGGCACTTGAGGGATTTTGTAGTATTTTTCCTCTAGGTTCTTATAGTAAGAGAATGGTTTCGGATCCCCATGGATGCTGACCCCTTGTCCTTCATATGAAATTTTGACACGTTGATGGAAGTTTGATGCTACTGCTTGCATTGCATGGATCCATAGATGTCCCAGGAGAATGTTATAAGGCAAATCAAGGTCAAGGACTTGACAGGTGGTTTCCATAATTGTTGGCCCTACTTGAATAGGGATTTGGATTGTGCCTTGGGATACTCTTTCCTAATCATCATACACCTTGATTGTGATGCCTTTTCCTTTGTCGATGGAATCCTCATAGGTTTGTAGGTTCTTAATGAGCTTGAGAAAACAAATGTTTAAACCTGCACCTCCATTCACCAAGACTTGCTTGACTTTGTTTTTATGCACTTGGACCTCCAAATGGAGTGCACAGTTGTGAGATGGTTGGGCAGGAAAATCTTGATCGAAGAATGCACGGAGATTCAGGGTAATGATGTTTCTGACCATAGCTTGGAATTGTTCTGCATCAAGGTCCGTGGGGACGGTGGATGAATTCAATGCTTCCTCAAGGATCTTTCGATGGGTGGATGATATTTTTAGTAACTCCATGATGGAGATTTGTGTTGGGGTTCTTTTCAGTTGGTCAAGGACATTATAGCCATTGGGAATAGACCTTGGGTTGGGATTGTGTGCTCTATTTGGCTAAGATGACCCTGCAATGGTAATTTTTCTGCCTCTTGTGGTGAGTCCACAATTAGCATGGGCTCCTTTGATGGTGATAGTAGCACAATATTCATCTAGGGATGCAACGATATGGTCGTACACATGATTCACACTCTTGAAGGTGCCCTTTCCCTTATCATTTTTGTTGTTCCCTTTGTTATTATGATTAGGCATTAGATTCGTGTAGATTTTAAGGTTCTAATTTCCTGTTGGTTGCTCCACATTTATGATTTTTTGATCAATGAGGTCTTGGACTAGGTTTTTCAACCTCATGCAACTGTTAGTGGTATGCCCTTTGATTTTTTGGAAGTCACAGAGCTGGTCTTCATTGTACTAGGGTGGTTTTACATTTGGTTCCTGGTAATTCGCATAGGTGGGAGCCTTGATGAGGTTTTTGTTTATTAATTTCTTCATGATGACCTTGAGTGGTTCCCCAAGGGCAGTGTACTTCCACTTAGAGGATTTTTTGTTTCGCTAGGGTGGTCCCCTTTGATTGTTGACATTGTTGATTGCTTGATTGTTTGGCTATTGTGTTGTTGCATTGGATTGATGGTGGTTTTGGGGTTGTTGTTGGGGTGCGGGTGTGTTTTGCCGAGGAGTGCTGATGACAACTTTGGCATCAACAACACCATTGTTGGTATTGTTTTTTTCTTTTCCCATGTGCGAGGTTTGTCATTGTAATTGGTGGATGGGCGATTGTTCTGATGTTCAAGATATGCGGGTGACCCTCCTTGTGTGATAAGGGATCATTCAATGTTGAGCACCTTAGATATCAATTGGTCATATGTGGTGATACCTTGAACTTTGAGATGGAATTCCAAGGATCCTTCGATATTTGAGATGATAGTGCAAACTTGTTGTTCTTTAGGCATGACCCATTTGCTCCGATTGGCCTTGGATCGCCATCATTGTAAGAAGGAAGCAAATGATTTTTTCTTACCTTGTTTCAATGTTGATAATTCCTCTAGACTGACATCCATACCGATATTGAATGCATAATTTTTGATGAATGTATCTACTATTTCTTGGAATTTCTTGATGCCTAGAGGAAGACGAGAGAACCACTCCATGGCTTGGCCAGCCAAACTTCTAGGAATTAGCTGCATCAGATATGTATCATCATACATGAATTCCATACAATGAACTTGAAATTTTGATGCAGAGCAAAGGAAGAAAAGTCTCAATCTCATAACTCAACTTGACTAATCTCAAACAATCTTGGTTCACTCTCACAACTAGGCTTCAACTTTCATTCACAATTTCTTGATTCAAAGTATCCAAAAATGAGAATAAGGCCCAAAAATTCTTGTATATTCTTCAAAAATATTTAAACAACATCAAATGTTAGACTCAAACCCAATCTCCAACTTAGAAATCTCAAACATAAGGATTTCCAAAATAGACTGACCCAAATCAGCAACTAGGCCTCTTAGGTCACATAAAAAAAAAAAACTACAAATTACCAAGCCTATTCCTCCTTCTTTATGCATCAAACACGTGAAAATAAACCTGCACAATCACATTAGATCATATCCCAAACTGTGTTCATGATATTTCAACAAACAACTAATCCAAGCCTTCATTCATGACTCCAAAAATGGATTGTCATAAATCTGCCATGAAAGATCAGGATATAAATGAACATAAAAACCTTTAGTTCACCAAAAAAAAATCAATAAATAGTCTCAAATACATCCATACAACCTTCAAAAACTATGACACCCAAGTGGAACACCATTTAATAGCATCAAAACTCAAATTTTTCACTGTACAGAGTGATTTTCCAGAATTTTGCACAATTTTCAGACTTAGGGCATCAAAGTTTCATATGCTAACCTTCATCACTCGGTCTAAAACTTTGGAATATGAAATTATATATAAAAACAGGCCTACATACCAAAATTTAGGTTGTTCCACTGTGTAAATTGGGAGAAACTCAATTTTAATTGCTTGTTGCCACCCTAAATCAAGGTTTTGACCTGCTTGGAGTATTTTACTCATAACTTACACAAATCAAAATATTTTTTGATGAAATCAGTTTCAGAATAAACTAGATTCATTGGGATAAAACTTAAAATGGAGGAGGATAGGTTTTATGCACAATAAATATCCGTACAATGGCCTGCAACATAGAAAAATCAGGAAAAATACAGAAAATCTGAACTTTTAATAGAAATTCTTCTTCATACACCTTTCCCCAACCTCCCTCAAATTGTGTGAAGCCTAAAAAGTCCTATATAAACCATATACAATGTATAAAATTATTCTCTAACTACTTGTCCCTTCACATTCCTCTATTTTTGCAATTTATTGCATTTTTACAATTTTGTATTGACAACAATTTGTCAATTTTTGCAATTTTTACATTCTGCAACCTATGACCTCAAAATTATAAAATAGGACCTAATACATGCATGAAATGGTCTTTTAGACCTTAATACATAATTTTTACATCATATTTCCAATCAAAATTTGAATTTTCCTTCTTGGGGCATATCTTTGCTTGGGTGCTCCTGCACCAAATTCCCTGATGTGATCTTTAGGGTTTCCCGTTCCATGGTATTTGTCAAATTTGGGGATCTCAAATCCCTTTGGGAATGGTTTCATTATAAGAATCATTTCAAATAGATAAGGACACAAGTTACTGGGTGTTTTCATGGTTTTCCCTAATTGAAAATCAAGTACTTTTTGTGAGAGTAGCTTGATCTGTGTTGCTACATCATTTTCTAGATCAGGGGGTGGGATGAAGGTGTTTTGCAGTGGTTCAATTATCAGTGGGATGGATGGGTTGGTTGGTGCTTGCAAATTTTGTTGCACCAAGTATGCTTGCAATTTTTGTTGTATCAACAACGCTTGTTGTTGGTCTTGTTTCTATTGTGCTAATAGTGCCTGTTGTTGAGCTTGTTGTTGTTGTTGTGCCAAAAATGCTTGTTGTTGGGCTGCTAATTGGGTTGTTTCTTGATGTTCTTGGTATTTTTTTAGTGCTTTCTGATATGCTTGTTGTTGTGAGAGGTACTGTGCTTGTGCTTGTCCCTATGCTTGTTGAGCTTGGTACTGGGCTCGAGCTTGTGCTTGTTCCTGTGCTTGGGTTTGTGCAATCTGTGCATCTTGTGTGACTTGAGCAACCAGAGTAGCTTGCACTGCTTGGGCAACTTGTACTGCTTGAGCAGCTTGCGCTACTTGGACGGCTTGTGCTGCTTGAGCAGCTTGTTGTGCTTGAGTGGATTTTTGTGTAGCTCATTGTGTTTGTACCTGTGTAGCTTGTTGGTTTTGGATTTGTTGAAGTGCCTTTTGATAGGCAGCTTGTTGAGCAGCTTGTAATGCAATGCTATATTGGCTTGATGTATTTGTGTTTGGTGGTGGTGGTGGTGGTGATGGATTCGGTATAGTGTTTTTTGTTGTGGTGAGAGGTATCATCATATTGATGATTGCAATTTGGGTGGTGGATGGTGCGATCGATATGCTTGGTCCTTGAGAGACCATGTTTTGAGATGTTTGGGGGATGGTTGATGATGTGATGGTGGTGGTTTTTGTTATCAAGATGGTTGCCATTTGTTGTTGTGATGTTGATGGAAAGATGGGAGGATTCGGTAAGATCTTTGATTGATGATCAATGGGTTGATTTGATTTTGTTGATTGATTTTTGGTAAAGGGGGAAGCCCTAAACTGAGAGGTGGTGTGGATATTGATGGAAATGGTGGAAGTGGTGGAAAAGTGAGTGGTATACTCCCTTGAGGGAATGATGAAGATGTAGTGTCAAAGATGCCCCCTGGTCCAAATAAGTCTCCTTATCCTTGTGAGGTCATAGGGAGAGAGGTTTGAGGTGTTGCGTGAAATGATGATGATGGGCCATTAGGATCATGAAAGGTGAGGGGGATATATGGATGTGATGGATTTTGGGGTATGGATTGTCCCAGGATGGTGTTTGCATCCAAATATTGATTATTTATGAGGGGGTGTGTTTGTAGTGCATTGAGAAATGCACTTGCCTTGTTAACAATGGGTTGCATTGGAGCAATAGATGATGTAATTTGGGGGATGGGTTGGGTGATGCTTTGGAATGGGGGTGTAGATGATATTGGGGGCATGAATGAAATTGGAGTCATGACCCCAAAAGATGGTTCTACAATGGTACTCACATCGAAATCGGAAGGGAGTTTAGCCCCTTGTTTTGCTAATTCAAGCATGTATAGTAAGGGATCGAGTCTCATCATGATGCTGATAATTCTTTGATTCTTGGGATTTTGGACCATCTCGGTGATCTCGTCTTGTGTCATTCCAAAGGAATTATTAGTGATATCCTCTACTTGACATTCCTCTTGAGGATTTTATGATGATGAAGGAAAGTTAGTTAGAGTATTGCTTGATCCAATGGGATTCATCTCAGAATTTGTTTGGCTTAGATCACTTGAAGTGGATGTTTCTTTGTTGGCTTCCATGTTCTTCTTATGTTGAGAGCTAGTTTGCACCATAAAATAGGGATCAATTTTTAAGAATGTGGGAGATGAATCTCTAATTCTTTGGATTTATCTAACTTTAGGTACAAAAGAGAAAGTTTAGGATGATTTAAGGATCAAAAGTGTGATGGTGAAATGCATGAAAGGTGGATGATGTGGGTGATTGAACTCTTAGAAAATCTTGAGAAGATGCTAGACTTTTGGGACTTTTTGGATTCTTGGATTTGTTTGGATTTTGATTTTGGATTCTTGGATTTTTGGATTGACCTTAATTTGATTTTGAATTGCTTTGATTTTGGATAATGAACAAATGGATCCCAAGATGTTGGATGTTATCTATGGGATAGACTTGCTCACAAAATGATAATTTTACTAAGTGTAGGGAGAAGGATGCATCCACCCACACCTATTCAAACAAGATGATAATTTAACTAAGCATATGGAGAAGGATGCATCTACATATACCTAGTTAAACAAGATGATTTGATATTTTTGACTAAGCACATGAAGAAGGATTCATCTACATATACCTAGCCAAAGATGATTTGATGTTTTGATTCAAGGATTTCAAGGATTTTGATTGGTTTCAAGGACTTTGCTTCAATGATTTTGATTTGCCAAAAAGTCTAGCATGAAGGATGATTTCAAGATTTTCAAGAGTTGTTGGTGAGATGATTTTAGTTGATGTTTGAAAGATGGATGAAAGTTTTGATTTTGATCCTAGGTGTACCTAAAAAGACTCTTGTTTACAGGACCTCAGTTTTGAAGAACATGCTTTACTCTAAATAAGGTGTTCAAATTCCCAAAAAAGATTTGGATTTTGACAATAATAGAATGAGTACAAATTGGGATTGTTTCTTGAAGCTCTTTTGTAAAAGTTGAAAAATAATCTCCATTTGAATTCATAGAGTGTTGAGAGATGCTTTTGATGTTCTTTTGGACTAAGAGCTTTTGATTTTGGTTTCCAAATTTTGATCTTGCGTGAAATCATTTGAGACACATTTGTGGGGCTCAATTGTTCTTAGCTTTGCTTAGTGACTTCTTTTTACCACAAACAATTTCTTGATTAGCTTTTGAGACTAGATGTCCAATGTCTTAACTTCTTCTCATTCCACAAAATACATTATGTGGGACTTTGATGAAGTCAAGGAAAAAGTTACCTATTGTTGACCTTAGTAAGCAAATTGAGATATAAATTCAAGTGCTTAGAAACCTCTAAGGATAAAATCCCAAGGGAAAGCAATAACACATGAATCTTGTCAAAGATATTTGCTTCCTAAATGGTTTGAAGTTTTGATGACAATGTTGAATGATTGTTTCCAAATGTTTACAAACAAGCAAAGTGTTCTGTAACCAAGAACAAGTACAACTCTATGGCTATGAAAGATTGTATTTGTTGAATCCCCACTTGGACAAGTCTAGCTATGCTTATTTTTAGCGAATGGTTAGATGCTTGACCCCACTAGCTCCCCTCCATGACACTCACTTATACGGGGTAGCCAAGCATCAGTACCCATGAAACTCCCATGGCATACTTTCTATTTCTACTAAAAACTATAAAAGTGTGGGGCGGCTTCAGAATGACCGTTCTTGCACCAACAAATAGATCAAGGATTTTGACCTTTTCTAAACAAGGGTTTTAATTTAGACTTTCCGTTCATAGGAATTGACCCATGTGGTGAGAGACCATTGCTGCCCTTCTTGTCAGGACCAACCACGTGATACTGGCTGGAAATACACTTGGCTTTAGTGTGTTACCGGTTGGTTTGTTCCCTTGGGTGATTACTTTTTCCCACAAGGCAGGCCCTCTAAGATAAACAAAAGTGAGCAAAACAATACCCATAACTTGATCAATCTTTTTTGCAACTCAAAGAGAGAGAATGTATGCAATATGTTCCACTCACACTCGCAAGATGTTTTGTTCAATTTTAATTCCAAAATGAAATGCAGAGGCAATTACTTTACCCAACTTAAGATCACCAAAAGGCCTTTTCATTCTCAGGATTGTCGTGAGGTGCGAGAGAAGCACATATGTCTTTTTGATGGTATTACTTTGAGTAAGTAATTACAAAAAAAAGAAGCACTTGTTCATTTTAAACCCACAAAGCAACGATTTGATTCTTTTTAGAACACCAAAGGAAATGTGAAAATTTTCCTTGTTCAATTGTTAATCCTCAAACCAAATCTAGTGAATTTGTTCTATAGTTCTTTTTAAGCCCTTTGTAGCAAAAATTGAAATGTTATTTTTAGAGCCCCAAAAGAAATTTAGTAGGTCCTAAGCACATGAAAGATAACAAATTTTTAAGAGAAATTATGAATTCTCTATGAGTGTTAAACAAACACTAAAGTGTTCAAAAACACTTGGTATTCATGAGAAAGTGATGTCATTGTGTCTCTTTCAATCTCATCTCTCTCCTTCACCTTGATTAGACCAACCCACAAAAAAACCAATTAGAACTACAAAACAGAGGTCAGGCAAACAATTAATAACCCAATTGATCAAAATTAAAACAAGCAAATGTTATAAAAACTAAGATTTCACTTTTTCCTTTACTCCAACGGTGAAACCTGCATAGGTGGTGTAGTTTAAGGAATCCAGCGGTGCTATATAGCGTCACTTTTCAGTCAGCATCATTCTGCAATAAGGATAGAGAGTGTGATTGCATCACTCTTTTGCACAGCGGTGTAGTTTGGAATTTCAAAATTCTAGCTCGTGAAAATAGAACCAATGGTGCAGTTTAAAAATTTGAATCTTGGGCTGGAAAGATAGAGCGTCGTTGTTTGAAGTTTGAAGTGGTGCTATATGGTGATGCTGGAATGCTAGTGGTTTTGTACTGCGATGTTGGTTTGCTAGCGGTGCACTTCCCTATAGACACACAAAAACAAAAACAAAAAAATGATAAAAATGTCATCTAAATGTGAGATTTTCCCTCCCTCTAGTGCCAAAATGTAGAACCAAGATCCTAGTACCTGCAAGAGACAACAAACAAACACATTAGAATATTCAAATGCAAGCCAAGATCAAAGTTCCCCATAAAATCCATTAACAATGTTCAAAATAGGAATAAAAGCAAGAACACAATGAAAAAGCAAGGGAATAGATTAAATCCTATTAAAAACATGCAAATTCTTGATCTTATGGGGGGGTTGGTGCCAATTTGATGTGGAAATTGGCCTTTTCCCAACTCCTATGCAAGTTTTTGATGATTTGGTGATGATTGATCCACTTGGTGATGGCTTCAAATGAACTCCATGGAGAAAACTTGCAATAACCTAGCTATGCCTTGATAAAATTGATGAAAATGCTAATGTTTGAAGATGAAAATGAGTATAATAAGTTTGCTCAAATTGTGGATGATCAAATGAGGAGAGAGAAACCTCTAATTTATAGAAAGACAAGACGGAGAAATTCCCAAAATGAAGCAATGTGGGACTAACTTTCAACCAATGGCAAAATGCCACTTGTCAAGAGATGGATGGATGAAGGATGTGCACATTTTGATGAATGTTCCCATAAATGCCTTTATTTGAAATTGGTGAAATGACAAGGTGGATGAAGAGTCAAATGGAGTAATGGACACTTGGCTCAATGCAAAAGGACTTGTAAGATGAAATAAATGTCTTGTTGGAAGGACTAAGTCCACTTGGAGGGATTTCAAATTTGAAGGAATATTCCTCTTTTATGTCATGTTGAGAGAAAATAGAGATTTAATAAATGATTTAAATCTATTTTCATGTGCAAGTGGCAAAAGCTAGAGGATGGGACATGGATTAAGATTAAATTAATCAAGGGTTAATTAATTTAATGAGGGATTAGATGATATGAAAAATTTGACTTAGATTTATGGGTTGATTTAAATCAAAGATGAGAAGAATGTGATTTTAGAGATAGTTAAATAAATATTTTGTTTTATTTAACTAAAGGGGATGATTGGTTAGATTAAATCAAATAAATTTTTAATTTATTTAATTTAATGAAATAAACTTTAGAAATTAATTAAATAAATTGATTTATTTAATTAAATAAAGAGCTAGGGTTAATTAGATTAGATTGATTGATTTAATTAACGAGAGAGAATGACTTAATCAGATAAATGATTTATTTAATTAAGAGAGGAAAATTGATGAATTTAATCCAATAAGGGTATTTGATTAAATGGTTAGACTGAGGGATGATTTAGGATGAAACGGTGTTAGTAATCGGGATCAAGCATGTAGCGTCAATCAATACATTTTATGTGTCTACAGTGTGTATGCTAAAAACTTAAAACTAATTGAAACTATAACTAGATTCAAAGCATTTTCAAGATTACATCAATGAAGTTTTTCTAAATGAATACAAATGAAAAATGTAAACTATGCAAAAACTAAAACAAATGCATTCAAAAGAAAATCAGCTCCATCGTGTTCCTATTTCACCATGATCTTTATTTATGCATTTGATGCTCTCAGATTTTATGAGCATAGTGCAACAAGAAGTTGTGATGAATGAAAGAGAGGATTGATAATGTATGTGGTTTTTGGTGAGAAGAAGGGATTTTATAGATTTCCTCACAGAAGATTGGAGTTACTAGAGCAATGTGGGATAAAAGAGTGAAGTGGGGAAATGCATATTTTAATCAAATGAAATTAATTGAAATGAGAGAGATAATGGATGGATTTTATGATATAATGTAGGTTTAGAAGCTTAAAATAAAGATGTATTTGTGAATTAATGGATGATTTAATGAATTAAATTAATTAAATGGATTAAATGATTTAATGATTTGTGAATTTAGATAAATGATTAAATGGTTTTATGTATTTAAATGATTTAATATGCATAAATATTTTAATGATTAATGCAAATGGAACAATATGAAATGGATAAATGTTTGGATATGCAAATGATTTAAGAGGAAAATATATTAATGAATTAATTAAATAGATAATGGAACCTATTTAATTAATAGAAGAAATTAAATTATTATAAGGACATTTTTATGTGTCTACATTTTGCCCCTCTTTGAGACAATGCATCTTGTCGTATTGTTTCAAAGAGAAAAGATTGATTAACTGATACATGTCCCAAGGAAATTTTGGTAAGGATGATGATAAGGATGATATGCCCCCTCGAGAGATTGATCAAACAAGTTGTGATAAAATTAATCTCTCAATAGATCATGAGGAGAAGATTTGATAATTGATATTGCATGAGTGATTAAGTGGAGATGCATATTTGATGAAAATGCACAGTTAATGGGCATAACTGAACAATTGATGTAAATGATCAGTATAATCGGGTTGATAAGCTAATTAAGCTGATTAATATTGATGCTAGCGCAAAACAATGATTGATTAATAAATTGAGTGATCGAGGAGCAGATTGATTGATTTGATATTTGGATTAAATGACAAGCATCAGTTAGATAAATTGATTAATTATCCTTTGAGATAAGGAGCATGAAGAAAATGAAATGATGAAGGAAATAGATGATAGAAGAAATGATGGATGAAAAAGAGATATGAAGGAAATGAAGGTGGTGAAAGAAATGATAGATGAAAAAGAGATATGAAGGAAATGGAGGTGATGAAGCTTCTTGTGCTTTATAAAGTTCTTTTATCGTCATAGAGCTTATTATGTCAAAAATTACTATGAGCGTCTAGATAACATGAATGTTTAGACGAACTAAATTCAATTTATGTTTTTATTTAGCAATTAAGCTTAAGCATCTAGGTATAAGGACCTTAGATAACCTGAATACTTATTGCATGGAAGACACTATCAGACAAGGAATGCTTTCATCCACACTAGACTCATAGGTCCTTGATGATTTTAGATAACCATGTCTTAAGATGATTCATCCTGTGAATAAGAAACAATCCACAAACAACAAACAAGTGAGCATGCCCCATCCTCGCCTCTCTAGTCCAAGACATCCTCGAGAAGCTAAAGGACATGACACCAAAGATAAAATCATAAATCGATCAAAAGACCAACAAATAGACAAACATCATGTTTTAATGTAGAACTAATTCTTGTCACAGTTTATGCATTTGGTTGGATCTGCAAGATAAATTGGTGGATATGTTTCAATGTCTGCTTGATTGTCAATCGTAACATGTTTTGATTTTGTTGAAGTTCAAAGCTATGTGGTGATCTAAAAGTGTCACTGTTTTGGGATTTTTTTTTTGAGGTTATTTTATTTTATTTTATTGGATTTTTTGAATATTTGATTTTTTTTTTTGGATTTTTTTAGGACATTGTATGATTTTTTATGCATTTTTTTTTGACATTTTATGATTTTTAGGGATTTTTTCAAGACATCTTATCATTTTTAAGGGATTTTTTCAGGACATTTTATGATTTTTCTATGGATTTGTTTAGGACATTTTATGATTTTTTTTGGATTTTTCAGAATATCTATTTTTATTTTTTTTCAAAATATATGATTTTTTCAGATTTTTGGAATATTTGATTTCTTTTGGATTTTTGGATTTTTTTTTGGATTTTCTAAATATTTGATTTTTTTTTAATTTTCTATTTATTTATTTTTTTTGGATTTTCTAAATATTTGATTTTTTTGATTTTTGGGATTGTTACCAAAATTTTCTCTCAACTCATTTTGGTGGAGCTAGGATTGTTTGATACATTAAGGTGAAAGGTACATTCATATTAAATTGATAGTTCATTACAAATGAAGGATTTCAAATAAGATTCAATTTATTATGCAAGATTCACAACACAGAGAATTCATCAAAATTGTGTAATGTTGTTGTATTTTATTCATTTTGAAATGGAGGAACATACAAGATTGCATAAACATTACTATTTCATGATTTGAAGATAAATGAATGCTTAGAAGTCCCACACAAGTTGTGAGAATGATTGGATTACATTGATAGAACAAAAGAACTAAGCTATTCAATTGAAGATAAAAAGAAAGCATTTAATGAAATATCATATATGTCATTACCTGTTAATGTGGTGTCGATGTTTTATCTTCAGCTCTATTGCCAGCTCCCCTCCTATCTTCAGTCCTTCATGCACTGGTTTAGGTGTACTTGTAGATTGTTGATGAGTTTTGTTAGAGCTCAGGACATAACGTTTCATCATACATTATCAACAATTGAATAACCTAAACCAGTGAACTATCAATTTAATTAAGCCATATAAAGAATATATAAAGAGGAGTCAAGATCATATCATCGAGTAAAAGATGAAATCAAATCATTAGAGGAACATTGTTTCACTATTTTCATCTAACAAGTTTGTTTAATGTGCAGGTTCAGGTACTGGTTCATCATGATTCAACATTTCAGTATGTGGGAAAAAGTGGGCTCCCACAAGGGTTGAGTGGCATACTGCAGAGTACATTGTCATAAATGTGATAGTGAACAAGCATACATAAAATGCTTCATTTACATCATGTTTCACATCATTTATTACTATCATGTTTAACATCATTTTTGT
The DNA here is from genome assembly GCA_007258455.2 of Sequoia sempervirens. NCBI lineage: Eukaryota > Viridiplantae > Streptophyta > Pinopsida > Cupressales > Cupressaceae > Sequoia > Sequoia sempervirens. Next base: position 328,375,933 of record VDFB02000017.1, on the reverse strand, counting down.
TGTAAACAAAAATCACAAAGAAATGTACATGTATAGTGAAACAACACAAAAAATATTTCAGCCGAAGGAGCTCATTTAGTGTCTACAAAAGCTCAAGCTTTCAACATAGTTGCATATAAAGAATAGCAAAAGCAAGAGAAAAGGGACATTGCTATTTAAATGTCTACAGGAAATCGTTCAAGGAGCAACTCTTCTTATGTCAAGGATTCATAGATATAAAACAAAGAGTCACTACTCAAATCACTGCCAACTTGAAGTTTTATAAAAGGGGAATAACCATATTGAGTAGATTGAAACCATTGGAAAACCTCATACAATGTTTGGAGGTGTTAATTGAGATATTATTCACAGTGAATAAGGCATAAATTAGATATAAATATATACTATGCACAGTATTGAAGGCAATTAACATAAATAGTGAACATGCAAAAAAGAGATCATCACATAGTCATAAAGGTTATCAAGTTTCATAGGACAACATGATGAGTTTAATACATCCAAGGAGCAATACATGGTGCAATCCTTTTATCACAGAAGAGTTCTCATTGATCAGTCCCTATACATTAATGACAATCTTATAAAACAACTATAAAGGATAGCCAATTGTCAATTCAAATATTCTATCAAATGGAAGTCACAATCATGTGACAGTTACAGTCTTTTGAGTAAACGACAGCATAGTAAAATCAAGTTTTAAAGACGACGGTGACAAGCATACAACAATCATTAACAGAAAGAAGGAGCCATAAGCGAAATAGAGTTTTGATAAAAGACAACCATATCATGTTATGTACAGGAGGAAAGTCAATAATCAAATAAAATTAGTTAGGTTTCCATGGTGAAGACTGTAGTTTTTATCAAGTATCAACTACAACATGGAGCTACAGATTGAAGCCATACTACTATAGAAAATGATCTCAAGTTTTGAGGGTTTGTAACCCATTTTTTATGATAAAGTTGCAAGAATTTTCCAGTCATATTATGTGTTTTAAAGATACCCATTTCCAAGTTTCAATGGTAGTTCGAGTGCATGTTTTCTTCACAATAGTGATACCCATCTGGGTTTTATTTCAAAGCAACAGTGAGGGTTTCGATCCTAGAAGAAATACATATGATGGATAGAGGTATTAAGTAGCTGTAGCCTTTAACATGAAAAATACAAAGACTTCCTTGGATTTTTCACACAAGTATAAAAGGGGTAAAGGCGTTCATCATAATACATTTCATTGAAACTATTTTTGAGTTTCAATTAAGAGGAAACAAGTAAAAGTTACAAGATTCAAAGTATGGAAATGCTTACCCTTTTTTGTTGTTGAAAGAAATACACATAGGTCCATGTGGTTTTCCTCATTTTTCCTCCTACAAGAACTCCAAACTAGACTCTCATGGTAGCCAATGGTCGCAGATCACCAACAAGAGGAAGAAGAAAGCAAAATGAATGAGAAAAACAATAGTAGCCACATCCATGAAGGCCAAAATTTTTTAGAAAATGCTTCAAAATGAAGTCGAAAGGATTCATATTGTGAATATAAAGAACTTACCTTGTTCTTTCCTGCCAAAAATCCATGAAAATAAACAAGAACAACTCGAATGGTAAAATACAAGCTTGAAACCCTATCCAGGCATGGTGGTGCAGTAGCTTGCTCCACTTTTCTCCAAAACTCAAAGTGCTTTTTCCACAAGCCCTAAGTCAAATCATTGATATTTTTGACCTTTGTTTTTAAAAAAATCATTGTGAATTATTAGCTTCATGGTATTGACTTTTAAGTCAATTAATCTAATGTTTAGATATGGTTCCCATGAAGCTAAGGAAGGGGTTAGGAGATATAAGGAGTGATATGTTTATATTTTTGTTCAAAAAATAATTTTGTAAGCTCCTTTATAAGTTATTATTTGTATATTTTATTTAACATTATAAAAAAAATTATATTGATTGTTTTTAATAAATTTTAATTTGAACTATGATGGAGAAGAGAAGGTGAACTAAGAGTTTTAAAAAGGTGAATTTCACTTACATTTTTGCATGAGTTTGACAAAATCAACGATAAGGTTAAATATTAAAGGTAACAGTTACCTTAATATTTAATATGTAAATGTAAAGAAAGGAGAACAAATACATATTAAATATTAAAATAATCATATTGATTACTTTTAATATTTAATCATATGATTACCTTTTTCCCAAGATCATGCAAAAATACAAGTAGAGTGAATTGAAGATCCAATCATACGAAATGGGGAAAATGGTGGAGTTTTCTTTCAGTTTCACATTAGTTTTTGGGTGCTTTTGATCATGCACATTAAGAGGATAATTTTACGACATTTTGAGTTTAGTTTGCTTCAGTGGTGGGCCCTCTTTTCGAGGCTTTTCTTCTTTTCTCGTGAGGAAGATATTTTTACTTTCAGTTCACTTTCAGTGCCACTTCCATGCACTCATGGTCCATTTTGAGATGTACTTCAGTTATATACAATGTGACACAAAGTTTTGAGCTATCTAGGCTCAGTTTACAGCATTGGTGGACCTTATTTTCAGACAGTTTTTGCTTTTGCTCATGGATGGATTTGAAGTTTAGATATTTTGACTTTAGTTATCTCCTCTTGGATTTTGAAGCCCTTTATTGTAATAGGAAAAAGACTGTCTTTTTTTCCTTGGTTCTTGATTTTATTTGCCTTTGCACTTTGTAGAGAGAGATCTTGTAACTCCTATTTTTACAGTATTTTATATACAACAGCTTTTTAGGTTACTTAGTATTGTTATTTGTAGAAGTTCCTTAAGAATATTCATTTGAATTCAGTGTTCACCTCTTCAATTTCTAATGTTTTGTTTCTTCTAAATGATTTGATGCAAATTTATTGTGTTTTAAATTTGAAACGTTTAAATTTTTGTCTCATTTCCTGGATGCATGTACACAAAAAGAAAATTCTTCATAGGTCATAGATTGTGTTAAGTTTATCTCTTCTCTTAGGTTGTGAAAATCATTTTTCCTTCATAAAGAAAGATTAAACAAACCTTTTTGTGAAATATTTGTGTGATAAAGGTGCTCAAATTGAACTGTGTCAACAGACTTTTGAGAGTATTAGTTGTGAAACAACCTGCATAGTAGTCATCATTAGGTGCATCACCACAGTTTAAATTCCAGTTATGTATTCAATTCAAGCCTTTCTTCCCTTTTCCATCAAAACTACAGTCCATCATTAGAAAATCATATAGGAAGTCAACCTATAATCCAAAGGTTAACTTTCAACATAGGGTACCCACAACCTGGAAGTTTTCCCATGTTACATAGGATTGCAATGAATCTTTGCTTTCACACATGAGTGCACTCCTATTGATAACAGTTTTTGGCACACCCGATGGGACTCTGAAGTTCACTTTAGAGAAAGAATTCAAAGTTTTCAAGCTGTTGTTCTAGTATATACAACAACATTTTTTACCTTTTAGAGGTTACAATTTATACCTGGTGACTCTGATCACAATCTACTGGTTTCAAGTAGACAAAGTGCTGGTATGTTTTATCTTTGCAACAAAAATTTGATTCACTTTGATTTCAAGAAGTTTTCTAGATTTCAAATGCTTTAACATGTCTAGTTTTAATGAAAAAAGCATGTTTTCACCTTTGTTTCATGAAAATCCTACCTATTCACATCCTTATCAGCCATATCAGGCTAGTCATACTGTTGGTTTTATCCCAAACAACTATCCAATAGCAGCATATCAACATGCTCAGCATGCTTACCTCCCACCCAACCTTGCTCAACCTCCATATCAGTTCGAACACTCACCAGATTACCTTCAAGATTTGGAGGTTAGTGATATAAAGATTAACATGAATGGCACTAAGGACATATTGTTAGACAACACAAAACAAATAGAAGAGTTCAAGAGGCAGCAAGAGTATGATCAACAACAGGAAGAGATGGCCTATCAGGCCTATCTCTATGAGCAAGACTTGTTGATGCAGAGGAGACAATATGAAGATCTTGCTGCAAAGGAAGAGAAAATTAGAATATTGGTTGCCTAAGCACCGAAGATGGAATCCCAATCAATTTCTTGCATAAAGCATCGGCCAACAGAGGAAGAGGTTTCCAAGGTTTCTATTCAATCTCCAAGTAAGTCTTCTAGTTTTGACATTCCAAGTTTTAGGGGTAATAGTCCTGCCAATGTTAAAGATCAACCCCTACAAAAGCCCATGAATGAACAAAATTAGTCAAACTACTTCATTAAATGTTAGTTTCAGTCTTATCAAGACCCTAAACTAGGTAATCAAGGTATTGAACAGTTATGGAAGCCTTCTTGGACTAAGCATCCCAACTATAAAATGCCAAACCTTAGTAAGGATATTCCTTGTGTATTAATTCAAGATCAGAAAGAGAAAAAAGTTGTAGAGTCTAACTCGTTTGAGGTTCCAAGTTGGTGTAATGAACAAGAGGAGCAGGAACTTGTTGTTGTTTGTACTGTATCCCTAACTCAAAATAACCATAGTTCATGTGAAAAGGATGTTGGATCAAATTTACTACTAAACCCCTTAGATTTTGATTCATTTGAAAAAAGTTATGAAGCTATTTATAAGATGAATGATAGCAGAGTTCAGGGATTACCAGTTAAAGATCTTCACTTGCAGAGAGAGGATGCCCAATTTTCATTGGAGAGGGAACCACATGAGGAGGAACAATTGATTTATTTGTTTGACCAACTACCTGGTTTTATTGAGCAAGCTGAAAAGAGCATTACCTGATTTACCAGTTGATTTGGAACAACCAGAAGATATTGCAGAACATGATGTAGTGTTGGCTCAAGATGAGATTCAAGCCTCAATTCATATGAGATAGCAAAAGGTTAGTCCTATTTTGGAGGTTGATGAAAATGATCTACATGAAGTTTATGTAGAAAGTGGTTCTCAGATTTTTTCTGACTTATTTGATGAACTTCTCCAATTTGTTGATGAAAATGAGGATCCCACATGCATGATAGCATCTATACCTGGTATGGAACAACTAAATGATAAAACTCATCTGGATTTAATGCAAAGTTATGAGTTAGATGAGAACATTTTTTCAGGCATCATAGAGGTTTTTTGTTCTAACATAGATGATAAGCTGGTATCATATGAAAGAGAAGCATGTGATTAGCCCATTCAGGTCAGGGAGGCTATTGAAAAAATTGTAGAAGAAAATGCCTTGCAGCATATGGAAGAATACAATATGAACTTATTTGATCAGCTACCTCACTTTGTAGAGGATTTGTATTCTATCATGGATGAATAACATAAGAACAACAATTTGAGGACTTGTTTTCAATAATCCAACAGGGATATTAGCTCCTTAGTCAAGAAGATCCAACCATTGAAAACATTAATGGTTTCTTTTCAGAGACTATTATAGATTATGCAAAGAAACATGATTCCCTTTTCATTGAAGAGTTGAAGGAAAGAACAACTGATCCTCCTATAAACAATAATAGACAAATCTTTCAAGAAGATCAAACTGTAGCAGCCAATGAACAACCTACATATTACCTCCAATCAGCATCTTTTCAAGGAAAAGACGAAGTCTTTAGAGATCAACACAATAAAAACTTAACTTCATTTAATGTTCTTGAAAATCATGAATAATGGGCTGAGAAAATAGAGCATGAGCATGAGGCTAAAAGTTACAAATTGAGTGTCATAACAAGGGGATGTCCTATCAGACACCTAGCATAGTTGGAGGGAAATCAAAAAGAATTACCACTTGAATTACTTGCTTGGGAGCACAAGATTGAGCATCAAAAGAGATAAATGCAGTTTTCTCACCATATTCAAAAAAGTTGCATGCACCTCTTGTCTAAGACAGAAAGGGAGGTGGTTTTCATGATTGAAGAAGTGTTTAATTTTTGCACTCAACATTTATTTTTCCTCTATCACTATTGGACAATTTGCAAACATGAAGCACATTCTTTGTCATTATGAAAGGGCAGTGATTTCTCACAACCAGTGAATGGTTATGTTTAAGCACTAACACTGTTGGTTAGTGTAGGGTAGTTTTCATTTAATAAGTGCCATGGCACATTTCATTTCAAAAGTTTTGTTTTCAATAAGTACAGATGCTACATAGTTTTTTGACTCTGTCTTAAACAAATTTATGCTAGTTTCTTTTAGTTTTGTTTACTGTTGAGTTACAAAATTTTTTGAGTCAAAGGGACAAAAGAATTGACTCCATTCCCAATGGATAATCAAGGCAACTGATTTTGCATGCTTAGCAGGCAAGCATCCAACAGAAATCACCAGAATGTTACCAAAACTTTCTCTCAGCTCATTTTGGTGGAGCTAGGATTGTTTGATACATTAAGGTGAAAGGTACATTCATATTAATTTGATAGTTCATTACAAATGAAGGATTTCAAATAAGAATCGGTTTATTATGCAAGATTCACAACACAAAAAATTCATCAAAATTGCATAATGTTCTATTTTATTCATTTTGAAATGGAGGAACATACTGGATTGCATAAACATTACTGTTTCATGCTTTGAAGATAGTTGAATGCTTACAAGTCCCACACAAGCCGTGGGAATGACTGGATTACATTGATAGAACAAAAGAACTAAGCTATTCAATTGAAGATAAAAAGAAAGCATATAATGAAATATCATATTCGTCATTGCCTGTTCAATGTGGTGTCAATGTTTTATCTTTAGCTCTGTCATCAGCTCCCTTCATGTCTTTAGTCCTACATGCACTAGTTTAGTGTACCTGCAGATTGTTGATGAGTTTTGTTAGAGCTCGGGACATAACATTTCATCATACGTTATCAAAAATTAAATAACCTAAACCAGTGAACTGTGAATCTAATTTAGCCATATCAAGAATATTTAAAGAGGAGTCAAGATCATATCATCGAGTAAAAGATGAAATCAAATCATCAAAGGAACATTGTTTCACTATTTTTATCTAACAAGTTTTTTTAATGTGCAGGTTCAAGTACTAGTTCACCACGATTCAAAATTTCAGTATGTGGGAAAAAGTGGGCTCCCATAAAGGTCGAGCCCAACATACTACAGAGTAAATTGCCATAAATGTGATAGTGAACAGGAATACATAAAATGCTTCATTTACATCATGTTTCACATCATTTATTACTGACATGTTTAACATCATCTTTGTTGTAAACAATCATCACGAAGAATGTACATGTATAGTGGAACAACACAGAAAACATTTCAGCTGAAGGAGCTCATTTAGTGTCTATAGAAGCTCAAGCTTTCAACATAGTTGCATATAAATAATAGCAAGAGCAAGAGAAAAGGGACATTATTGTTTAAATGTCTACAGGAAATCATTCAAGGAAGAACTCTTCTTATGACAAGGATTCATAGATATAAAACAAAGAGTCACTACTCAAATCACTGTCAACTTGAAGTTTTATAACAAGGGGAATAACAATATTGAACAGATTGAAAGCATTGGATATCCTCATACAATGTTTGGACGTGTTAATTAAGAGATTATTCACTGTGAATAAGGCATAGATTAGATAGAAATATATACTATGCACAATATTGAAGGTAGTTAACATAAATAGTGAACATAAAAAAAAGAGCTCATCACACAATCATAAAGGTTATCAAGTTTCACAGGACAACAGGATGAGTGCAATACATCCAAGGAGCAATACATGGTGCAATCCTTTTATCACAGAAGAGTTCTCATTGATCAGTCCATGTGCATTAGTGACAATATTATAAAACAACTATAAAAGATAGCCAACTGTCAATTCAAATATTCTATCAAATGACGGTCACAATCATGAGACAGTTACAGTCTTTTGAGTAAAGGGAAACATTGTAAAATCAAGTTTTAAAGATGACAGTGAGAAGCATACAACAGTCTTTAACAAAAACACAGAGCCAAAAGTGAAACAAAGTTTTGATAAAAGACAGCCACATCATGTTATGTACAGGATGACAATCAATAATCAAATAAAATTAGTCAGGTTTCCATGCTGAAGACTGTAGTTTTTATCAAGTATCGACTACAACATGAAGCTACAGATTGAAGCCATATTACTACAAAAAATGATCTCAAGTGTTGAGGGTTTGTAACCCATTTCTAAAGATAAAGTTCCAAGAATTTTTTAGTCATATCATGTGTTTTAAAGATACCCATTTCCAGGTTTCAATGATGGTTTGAGTGCATGTTTTCTTCACAACAATGATACCCATCTAGGTTTTATTTCAAAGCAACAGTCAGGGTTTCAAGCCTAGAAGAAATGCATCTGATGGAGAGAGGTATTAAGTAGCCACAACCTTTAACATGAAAAATGCAAAGGCTTCCTTGGATGTTTTCACACAAGTATAAAAGGGGTAAAGGCATTCATCATAATTCCTTTCATTGAAACTAGTTTTGAATTTCAATTAACAGGAAACAAGTAAAAGTTACAAGATTCAAACTATGGAAATGCTTACCCTTTCTTGTTCTTGAAAGAAATACACATAGGGCCACGTGGTTTTCCTCATTTTCCCCCCTACAAGAACTCAAAACCAGTCTCTCATGGCAACCAATGGCTGCAGATCACAAACAGGAGGATGAAGAAAGAAAAATGAATGAGAAAAACAATAGTAGCGGCGTCCATGAAGGCCAAAATTTCTCAAAAAATGCTTCAAAATGAAGTCAAAATGATTCAGATTGTGAATATAAAGAACTTACCTTGTTCTTTCCTACCAAAAACCATGAAAATCAACAAGAACATCTCGAATGGTAAAATGCAAGCTTGAAACCCTACCTAGGCATGGCAGTGCAGTAACTTGCTCCATCTTTTCTCCAAACTCAAAGTGAAAAATGATTATGTTTTAGGGTTCGATAGCTTTTTCCACAAGCCCTAAGTCGAATCATTGATATTTTTTACCTTTGTTTTATAAAAATCATTGTGAATTATTAGCTTCGTGGTATTGAATTTTAATTCAATTAATCTAATGTTTAGATATGGTGCTCATGAAGCTAAGGAAGGGGTCAGGAGAAATAGGGAGTGATATGTTTATATTTTTGTTCAAAAAATACTTTTGTAAGTTCCTTTATAAGTTATTATTTGTATAGTTTATTTAACATTAGTAAAACAATTCTATTGATTGTTTTTAATAATTGTAATTTGAACTATGATGGAGAAGAGAAGGTGAACTAAGAGTTTTAAAAAGATGACTTTCACTTACATTTTTTCATGAGTTTGACAAAATCAACGATAAGGTTAAATATTAAAGGTAACAGTTACCTTAATATTTAACATGTAAATGTAAAGAAAGGAGAACAAATACATATTAAATATTAAAATAATCATATTGATTACTTTTAATATTTAATCATACGATTACCTTTTTCCCAAGATCATGCAAAAATACAAGTAAAGTGAACTGAAGATCCAATCATGTGAAGTGGGGCAAATGGTGGAGTTTTCTTTCAGTTTCACATTATTTTTTGGGTGCTTTTGATCATGCACATTAAGAGGAGAAGTTTACAACATTTTGAGTTTAGTTTGCTTCAGTGGTGGCCCTCTTTTTGAGGCTTTTCTTCTTTGCTCGTGAGGAAAATATTTTTACTTTCAATTCACTTTCAGTGCCACTTCCATGCACTCATGGTCCATTTTGAGATGCACTTCAATTATATACAGCGTGACACAGAGTTTTGAGTTGTCTGAGCTTAGTTTACAACATTGGTGGGCCTTATTTTTAGGCAGTTTTGATTTTGCTCGTGGATGGCTTTGAAGTTTAGATATTTTTACTTCAGTTATCTCCTCTTGGATTTTGAAGCCCTTTATTGTATATAGGAAAAAGACTTAGTCTTTTTTCCTTGGTTCTTGATTTTATTTGCATTTGCATTGTGCAGAGAGAGATCTTGTAACTCAGACTTTTACAATATTTTATATACAACAACTTTTCAAGTTACTTAGTATTGTTATTTGTAGAAGTTCCTTTAGAATATTCATTTGAATTCAATGTTTGCCTCTTCAATTTCTAATGTTTTGTTTCTTCTAAATGATTTGATGCAAATTTATTGTGTTTTAAATTTGAAACCTTTAAATTTCTATCTCATTTCCTGGATGCATGTACACAAAAAGCAATTTCTTCATAGGTCATAGATTGTGTTAAGTTTATTTCTTCTCTTAGGTTGTGAAAATCACTTTTCCTTCATAAAGAAAGATTAAACAAACCTTTTTGTGAAATATATATCTGATAAAGGTGCTCAAATTGAACTGTGTTAATAGACTTCTAAGAGCATTAGTTGTGAAACAACCTGCATAGTAGTCATCATTAGGTGCATCACCACAGTTTAAATTCTAGTTATGCATGCAATTCAATCCTTTCTTCCCTTTTCCATCAAAACTACAATCCATCATTAGAAAATCATATAGGAAGTCGGCCTATAATCTGGATGTTAACTTTCAACATAGGGTACCCACAACCTAGAAGTTTTCCCATGTTACACAGGATTGCAAAGCATCTTTTCTTTCGCACACGGGTGCACTCCTATTGATAATAGGGATATTCAATTTTTTTTGGATTTTTGGAAGTTTTTAAAGATGGAGTGAGATGAAATGTGATAGATGACTGATTGAAGGAATAAGATCTTCCATAGTAGAGGTAATGCAACCATGGATAAATGATAGATCAAAAGGAAAGATTCACTACAAAACATGTCACACAAGCAACATATCTTTTGTCAAGAGATGATAATGGTTGGTTGATTGGATGCTAGAAATGATTGATTCCATAGGGCATGATGATGGTAAGTACTTAGGATCATTGATTCCCCTTCGTACGATAAGATTGATGATTGATTGACAAAAGATATGAGGATTGGATAATGTTTTATAGCTAGGCTCAAATATGATTTGCATGATAAGATTTGAGGTTGCAAAGGGACATGATGGCCCACCCTAGGGTAGTGTAATCATGGATAAATGATAAGGATGTGAACTATGATGGAATGGTAACACATAAGGATATGAAAGGAAATCTAAAGCATGCATTTGGAAATTTTCCCCTAATCTCATCAAGAACAAAGGAAGGAAATGGGACATGGATTTTGATAAGCTAGGAGATATGGAATGGAAGAATGCAAGGATAAGGATAATTAATAGGATGATCAAGATCAACTAGATAAGATATGGACACAATTTCTAAGTGTTTTTTCCCTATTCCTCATCAAGACCAAGGAAGGGAAGAAAGGATGTATTTAAATAAAATGGTGGAATATGGATAAGGTGAAGGATATGGTACACAAGATATGGATAAAGTGTATAGGATAAGATATATGACGTTCAAGAAGATCCTTAACCTTGTCAAGATCAAAGGTGGAAAGGTAAAGGATGAACGTAAAGAGGATAATGGATATGAATGACAAGATGGATGAAACTTTCCCCCAAGTGTAGAGTGCAAGAGAAAGGGAAAAAAAAAAGGATATGGATAAGAATAAATGAAAATGGAAGGTAGTATATGCATGATAGGAAGATGGAGGGAGGACTCAAGCATCAAGTTCCACAACTAATATCCCTCGAATATGTGCTCTAATAAACTATGGCAATGAGGATTAGACTCATAAATGTTCATAGATTAATGGTATGATGGAAGAAGCTAAGGAATTATGCAAAGGTTTGGATTAAAGGAGGATAATGGGGGATGAATGTTGGATAATGGATATGAGGTTGGAAGGCTTGTTGATGGATAGATGGAAAGGATGGAAAGATCAACATTGGAACACACCTTAAAGGGTGGTGGAGTGATGGAGGAAAAATGGATTTGGAAGGTGACAGGTTTTTAGATGGACGATTGGAGGAAGCTTTTGGATTAGCAAATTTGGATGCCAATTTAGAATTTATTGCTTCTATGAAACTTTTAGGAATCCACATAGCTTTTGACTTTGATTTTTTCTTTGTGGGCTTTTGTGGCCTTTGAAAATTTTATTTTTGATTTATGAACTTTTGTGTCCTTTGAAATTTTTTGTTTTGATTTATGGGCCTTTGTGGCCTTTGAAATTTTTCTTTTTAATTTATGGGCCTTTCTGACCTTTGAATTTTTTTCTTTTGACTTTGGATCATATTTTCTTTTATTTTTGCATGTCTCTTCTAGGAGACATGTTGATCCTTTGATATATGTGGATTTTGATATGGAATCTTTGGCATTTGGTACCCAAATTGCTTCCAAGAGCAATGGGATGGGTGGATGGAGATGAATGATATGGAGGTATTATGGATGGGTTAATGTAGGTAGAATTTGAGAGGGCATCAAGGATGTGTGCCTTTGTTGTTCTTGGTGAATAGGATATGGAGGGATGTAGGGCCCCAATATGGATGAAAAAGTTGATGAACTAGGGTTTGGATGATAAGGACCAAGGATAGATGGAAGGTTTGATGGACTAGGATAAGAACCTAGGATAGATGAAAGGTTTGATGGACTAGGATGCTTAGGTTTATTTTTTATGGAATATGAACTTACGATGGGTACCAATGTCTTGAGCGTGCGGTGTATAACCAAGGGCATGATAATATGGATTTTTTGGGATATAAAGGGGTTCTAGGTTACCTTGTTCATGAAGGCCTAATCCTTTGTCTTTGTAGTTCATACTTTGACACATTCTTTTTCCGATTGGATATGTATTGTTTATGAAACAAGATGCGAGTCCATTTTGGGGAGGATATGATATGGATGAAAGGATAGGTGTTGGAAGTAAAACAGAGTGGATAAAGGTGGAGGAACCGATTTTATAGGTGTGGGGTTAATGGATATCTTGAATAGGTGTGATAGGCTCTTGTGGAGGATTGTGAGCATGAGGGGATCAAGATGAATGATAGGATCTTGACATGGGGATGATAGAGTACTTTGATCTTGACAAGGAAAAGAATCATTAGGTGGAGGAGATGGAGTAGCTTGCTCTTTATTAGGTATGGGATCATCATGAGATGGAAAGGTATCATCATAAAGTGGTATGAAAGACACATCTTGATCATGAGTAGGAGGAACATCATCGTGGAATGAAAGGGTATCCTTGAATGGAGGTATATCTTGATCTTGATGAGAAAGTGAATCCTAAGATTTTGGGGAAAGCATATCATGATCATCAGATGGTAAGAAATTATTGGATAGGATGGAAGTATTATCTTTCTCTTGGGATGCAATGGAATAATGAGATGGTATGGATTCATTAGATGCGATGGAAGGAGGACTTGGAAGGATACTTTTCTCTTGAGATGGAAGGGTATCATCATGAGGTTCTTGAGAGATGGGATATTGGTAAGAAATTAGAGTGGATTGGAGATTTTTGGTATCATTGGATGGATTGGAAAGAATAATTTGATCTTGATGTGCAAGGGAGTCTATGCTAGCATGCTTTGGACTAAGATATTGACCAGAATCATTGGATGTAGATGGTATGATGGGAGAGGATGGTTGGATAAATTCGTTAACTTGGGTGAAAGACTCATGAGGTTTATTTTGACTTAATGGGGATGAAGATAGATGCATGACATGGTAGGATTTCATAATATTATTTGTGTTTGAGGACATAGATTTGGGTTTCTCTTTAAGCCTTTGCAGAAAGTCATGGGCATTGAACTTGGATGATGTGGTTTTGGGTGAGGATAAAGGCTTATGAGATGATTGCATCACTTCATTCAAATGTTGGGATTCTAGTTTTTTTTCAAGCTCTTTCAAATCATAGTCAATATATTCAATCATTTGCTCTTGTTTATGGGTCACAGATGAATATGAAGGATATCAATTAGACGTGTTTGGTTGATAGTTTGTTCTAAACATGCACACAAGACACACACGGATAGAATGTTTTTGAGTTTGATCTTTGGAAAAGTTTTGAGATTTAATGTTTGTTTATTTTTTATTATGAATGTCATTTGATTGTTGCAATAAAATAACATTCAAGCACATATCCTAGGCTGGTAGGGATAATATTTGTTGGGTTCCCACTTGGATTTCTCTAGCCGCACCTATTCAAAGTGGATAGCTTAGAAGTTTGGTGGCACTAGCTCCCCTCGATGACACTCACTTCTCAGGCACACTAAACTTCGAATTCCCAAAGACCCAAAGATCTCAAGGAATTTTCTATCTCTAATTTGAACTACGAAAAATGTGGGATGACTTTAAAGGTCTGACCTCCTGTGCTAGTAAAAAGGATTTTGGCTTCTAAAACAAGAGGTGTCTAGTAAGGGGTTACCGTGAATAGAGAGTTCGTTTGTAATAGCCTAAGAACTAGGAGGCCCACTCCCACTCCCACTCTCATCACCAGCTAGTCTTGGTGGACTGAGGGTCTTGCAGCTTAGCTTCAAACAACTCTAGCCACTCCTTGGGGTACAACTTTCATTCTCCCCCCTTTGATATAGCCTGCCAGAAAATGTGCTCGAGGTTAAACCTTGAGGTGATGGAACTCTCCTATAAAAAAGGAGACCAATGTGTATTTCTAGTCACCGAGGATCACACAAGTGCGCAAGGGGAGAGGATAAATACACACTAGCTCGGGTAACATAGAATGTGCAAGCGTAACAAACATGGTAAACAAGGTTCTTTTTAAGCACTGATTGAAATGTTTGTTATACTAAAAGACAATCAATTTTAAAAATCAAATCTTCGAGAAACGTCCTGCACCAAATGTCATTAGTAGTTTCAAGCCTCCATTCTTTGACAAACGTGTGTTTATGTTTTCACTTTTCAAGCCTCTAGCATGCGATCCTACACAAAAGCCAAGTAAACAAAATTAGCCCCAAAATTAAACTAAACTAAGAAGAAAATTAAGATTAGTCTAGAATCTAATTAATCTAAAATAAATTAAATCTAAATTAGAATTAATTCTAAACTAAATTAATTCTAAACTAAATTAAACCTAAATTAAATTAAATCTACCTTCTAAATTAAATATAAATTAGAAACTAAATTTGAATTTAAAATTAAAACTAAATCTAAATTAAAAATTAAATTTAAATTAAATTAAGCCTACATTCTAAATTAAATCTAAATTAGAAACTAAATCTAAATTAAAAATTAAAATTAAATCTAAATTAGAAACTAAATCTAAATTAAAAATTAAAACTAAATCTAATTTTTTTAATTTTTTTTAACGAGGGGAATCAGGTGCAGCACACCCCCCTATAACCCCCCACCGCCGGTAAACTTTTTACTGTGGCCGGCAGTGCTGGCGGGACACACCAACCGGTACCACGGGAGCGCCAGAGAGTCGAACCCATGGTGGGCGCCCTACGACAGGGAACACCTTAACCAATTGGGCTCGAACCAGCGCCCCTAAATTAAATCTAAATTAGAAACTAAATTTAAGTTTAAATTAATTCTAGATTAAGTCCAAATTAAAATTAAACTAAATTAAATTATAAATTAAATTAAATCTAAATTAAATTCTAAATTAAATTAAATCTAAATTAGATTAAATCTAAATTAAATCTAAATTAGATTAAATCTAAATTAAATCTAAATTAGATTAAATCTAAATTAAATCTAAATTAGATTAAATCTAAATTAAATCTACATTAAAGTTAAAGTTAAACCTAAATTAAATCTAAATTAAAAATTAAATCTACATTAAAAATTAACTCTAAATTAAAAATCTAAATTAAGTTAGATTTAGGTCTAAATTAAAAATTAAATTTAAATTTAAAGTTAAATCTAAATTAAAAGCTAAATCTAAATTAAAAAAAATTAAATCTAAAAAGCTAAAATAAAATTAAAAGTTAAAAGCTAAATTAAAATTAAAAAATTAAAAAACTAAATTAAAAGTTAAAAAGCTAAATTAAAAGTTAGAAACTAAATCTAAATTAAAATTAATTTTAAAATTAGATCTAAGCTAAAAGGAAACTTCATATAAAAATGTGAGAGCATATGTTGATTGCGGTTGTGATTGCTCAAAATGAATGTCGTGAAATAAGAGCTTTGGAATAGATTAAATGATTGCAGTATATACTTAGGAACTTAGGAACTTAGAAACTTTAAAGAAAATACAACTTGCAAAATCCTTGTCAAAGATTAAACCATTATAGAAGATTGCAATATCCCTATGATTTTTTAAATTTTTTTTAAATTTTTTTTTTATTTTTTTCGATTTTTATATCATATTGAATACATTAAACTATTGATGCAAGATTTAATAGCAGCCATTTATCATTAGCTATTTTCATTAATTATTGAATGAATTTTGTAATAATATCAAAATAGAAGTTAATTAATTGTTTTTATTTATTTATTTATTTAAAAAAAAAAATAGTATCATATTGAATGCATTAAACTATTGATGCAAGAACTAATAGTAGCCATTTATCATTAGCTATTTTCATTAATTATTTATCAAAATAGAAGTTAATTAATTGCTTAAAACTAAAAACTAATTGAAACTAATTGAAGTTAATTATGCATATGCTGAAAACTAAAAAGTAATTGAAACTATATCCAGATTCAAAGCATTTTCAATATTACATCAATGAAGTTTTTCTAAATGAATACAAATGCAAAATGTAAACTATGCAAAAACTAAAACAAATGCCTATTTCACCATGATCTTGATTTATGCATTTGATGCTCTCAGATTTTATGAGCACAAGTGCATGGAACAGAGGATTGATAATGTATGTGTTTTTTGGTGAGAAGAAGGGCTTTTATAGATTCCCTCACGGTAGATTAGAGTTATGGGAGCAATGTGGGATAAAAGAGTGAATTAGGAAAATGCATATTTTAATCAAATGAAATTAATTGAAATGAGAGAGATAATGGATGGATTTTATGATATAATGTAGGTTTAGAAGCTTAGAATAAATATGTATTTGCAAATTAATGGACGATTTAATTAATTAAATGATTTAATGATTTGTGAATTTAGACAAATGATTAAATTGTTTTATGTATTTAAATGATTTAATATGCATAGATATTTTAATGATTAATGCAAATAGAACAATATGAAATGGATAAATGTTTGGATATGCAAATGATTTAAGAGGAAAATATATTAATGAATTAATTAAATAGATAATGGAACCTATTTAATTAATAGAAGAAATTAAATTATTATAAGGACATTTTTATGTGTCTACGCTTAGAACACATGGGAGACACACAAATAAAGTACTATGGCCAACCTTTCTTTATAGAATGTGTGATTTCCTTCTAAATCATATCATTTGTGTTATGATTTGTTAAATCCCTCTCATTGTCTTTTTCCATCACATTATCTTCATCAAGATTAATTTTAGATGTTTAAATTTTTATTTTGCTCGTATCTTCCTAAAAAATTGGTAATCTAAATCTCTCTTTAAAAATTAGAGTAATTGTTGACACCGTCTTCCCAAAAAATCCATAAAAATATCCAAAAATTGTCTATTCATAATGCAAATTACTTGTCCCCTTTTAAACCATTGATGCCAAGGTAATCCTCTACATCTAAATAATCATTCTAACATAAATGTCCTTTAAGATAAACTTTTCATTGACTTTCACATCAAAAATTCACTAAACTCAATTTCTAATTAGAAGAGGAATCTCACCATCCATTCCTCCTAAAAGCCTCATATTCCCTATAACTATCTACAAGCCTCAAAATTATCACCATTATATTTGAAATTGTTTCCAAATTTTTTCATTCTTATTTGCATATCATCATCTCTACCATCTACGAGTAAAGTAAACTAGGTCGCTTTTTATCGCTACCTAGAAACTCCTTTCAACAACAAACTTGTTGGTATTATTTGGATTTGATTATATAATTTGTTAGTAGGAACTTTCATCAAAGCTGCCAATTTTTTTGGCATCTCTCCTAGTATTCAAAGGATTTTGGCACATAAACTCAAGCAATTTGATACCAATGAGAATACAACAATTCAGAAAATGAAAGAATCGCCAATAACTTGGAGGTCATAAATATTTCTCGAATTACCATCCTTGTGTAGTTGTGAGTTCAATGAACTTCATCATCAAATCCTGGATTCATTGTTATTCACAAAAATATTTATGCTTTCTACTAATGTATTCTTAACAGCCATTAGATGTCGCTCAGCTATTTTGATGAATTCAATAAGAATCTTTGCCTCTGTATATTGTCTCTCAAAGATTCTTCTTCACACAAGTTTGTGAACCAAATAGCAATTCTTCCCTTTCAAGCAAAATTTCCATAGATTTTTGACTTATTTTGTTCCATTTTCTCAGGACATATAAATAAAGAAGTCTGGCATTTTCTGGTTCAAGAAGATTTTTTCATTTCTTCTTGTTTGTCAGACCCATATTCCTCACAAGATTTGATGAATGTTCTTTGTTTGAAATATGTTCTCCCTGAAGACCAATTTTGAATGGCATCCGGTAAATTCACCATCAGTAATTCATCAACAGAAAATTCACTGTTAACAATTCACCGTGGGAAAATTCACCGCCATGACAAATTCACCTGAAGGAAAATTCTCCACCAGCAATTCACTGCCAATGAAAATTAATCGCAAACTTTTAATGCGATGAATTTTCCGCGGCTGTGAATTGCTGGTGGTGAATTTTCCTTGAGCTGAATTTGTCACGGCGGTGAATTTTCCTGCGGTGAATTGTTGGTGGTGAATTTTCCATCGGTGAATTGCTGGTGGTGAATTTTCCTAGAGCCATTTTGAATATATGAAAGTCATGAGTGACCAATAAAATGTTTTTGAGGAGTTTTGCAATTGATGTCCAAGTGCAAGTTGTCTGAGAATAAGAGCTTAGAAATACATTAGAATCTCAGATACAAGTTGTATATAATAGAATGTTAAAGAGATGAAACTATAAAATCTGTTTTGTTTTATAAACATCTTATACTCTTACCACTTTAGGAACCATTGGTGTTATCTCTAAAATTCAAAGTTGCAAAGTTAAACATAAATCCATTAAGAAAATTGAAAGCATAGTAGGCAAATGACATTACAGGTGGCGCTTTGTTGATGAAAAATAAAAGGCCTTTGCTAGAACTACTTATTGAAATCCTCCACCATTTGTTAATGGTCTGAATTTTGGATGGCATAGTCAACTTTTAGATTAATGCGTAGATGGAAAATGTTTAATAAAATGAATCCAGCTAATTGTACATTGCATGAGAAAGGAGGAAAGAAATTAAAATTTTGCACAAGATATGTGTAATCTTCAAGCCTAACTAAGTTAATACTAGAATGAATCTTGAGTACCAGTTAAACAAATACAAGAGAACTAATTTCTAGGTGATAGTTCTCTATTTCAAATATACAAGCAAATGATGAAAATGTTTAACTAGTGATATATTAAAGGTTGTGTTTTTAGATGAATGCAAAGTCATTCAAGGTACAAATAGTTGAAGTATAGAATAATATTAAAATATGATATCAAAAATAGGTTATAATTAGGTTATAATTAGATTATCAAGAAATTCAAGTCTAGAGTTAAAACTATTTGTGTAGATGAAGATAGAGACATGCCTATGATGGAACATGAGCATATGTTACAGAATCTTAACAAAAACTTATATGTTAAAGTCTATAAATGGCCATTAAATTTATATAGCAAAATTCAAATAAAGCCAAAATTACCAAAAAAGCAAAAGATCTGGGATATTAACAAAATTCATAACAAGACAATTTGAATGGCAATTGGAATAATGGTGAATCAACAATCATTTGGATGAACCAAGATGACTAAAACCATTTTGCAAATCAAGTGCAACTAGGAGACCCTACAAGAATCTAGTGATTTGGTTAAATAAAATGATGCAAATGCCAAGTTGACAAGACCATGAATATGACAATACAAATTACCAAAACATGACTAAGTGGACAAAAATCTTAAGATGTAACATTTAAAATGACAAGTGATCGTTCACTAAGGAAATTGGACTACATCGCTCCTAGAAACATTTAATCACTCCTAGATCTCAAACAAGAACTTTAATAATAAAATATGCAATCAAAGGATAATATTGACATAAAACCAAATAGTGCAACTCAAATTTTCCCTCCTAGACCAAAATATGAAAGATAAATGAAATCTGGCTTTGAGAAACAATAGACAAGAGTCCACAATCTTGAAAAGATAGAGACATGTTATGGAGGCCTCAACAAAGCCCTCATCCATGAAATTTCTCCTCATTTCCTCTAAAAGCAAGGTAGCAATAGGGGAGCCCAAATTTGGCTCTACGATACTACCATTAATAGAAATAGTTAAATTTTCCCAAGATTTGAGCAAAGAATAGCAACGCGATACATTTATCTTCTTCTTCAAGCTTAATTTTTATCAAAGCTAGCTGACTTAAAATCAAGTTAAAGGAATTTGAATGTTCTATAATAGAATAACCTTCCTTATTTTTTAAATAATATTAATATCTTATGAGATATAGTTTAGTCATTGAATTTTAGTTTGGTAAATATTATTTATCCTGTTCCATAATACAAATGTAGCAGTCTCTTCTTAGATATTCAAGAGGAAAAAATTTACAAGACATGATGGAATGATTCCTCATGCCTTATCCAATTTTTTCCAATATTCATTATATATTCCTTTGCTACAATTTTCCATTAATACCTCTCTTCCAAAATATCCTCCATCTTCAACATCCACGTGACTCATACCTAGAACCATTGAAATTGTTAAGATCTATAAATGGGAAGTAGATGACATGCCTATGACCACAAGTAGATATTCAAACCCCACTAAATTGAATGCTTCAACTAAAATAGAAAACCTCACAACACTTCTAGAAATGAATCCCTCTTTGATCATAAGTGTATCTCTAATACAAAATATTGAGAAAACTTGTAACATGCTCAACTGAATTTTCCTCAATAAATTAAAAATTGACATTATGAATGTTGGTCCTCTCACTCATGTCTCCAATTCTTCGTTGTCAGCTCCCTCGCTGCGTGGTGGCTATTGAGGGATCCGCTCCCCTCGCCTCGCTCGGTGGATTTTGATTATGGGCCTTCCTGGTCGGTTGTGTTGAGAAAGAAGAAGGGACTCCCCAAATCTGTTGCCTCTTCGCGGCCTCAGGTTCGGGGAGTCAGTTTGATCCCCTCTGGTTCTAGGGTTGTTTAATTTTTCTGTTGTTCAGCTGTTGTTCAGCCGTCACTGTTTGTTTCTTGTTCAATTGTTTTGAACTATTGTCCTTTGGCCCTTTTGGCCCTCTGTGTAAGGGTACAACACCTTGTAAATGCTTCTTATATTATCAAAAACATTTATGGCATAAATCCCATAGCTATTTCTATTTAGCAATTTCATGTCCATAAACATGCAATAGAAAAAAAATTCAAATTGTATATATATGTATTCATTTCCAAATGTCAATAGTCAATTTACATGTTGACTTGGCAATCAATCGCCTCAATAGTCAATACATCATTTTACATCAATTCCATCATTTACATCAATTTTGTCAAATACATCTAATACATCAATGATGCAAGTACAATAATAGGATTCCCATATGATCCCCTTTTTTTACAACTTGCCTCCATTGGTGGGCCAGAACATGGTTGAGGTGCTTTTCCACCCAACCACGAAGTGATGCTTCCCTAGAATTCTTCAATCCATCGAAGAATACCTAACCTGCATAAAACACTTAGCAAGAGATATAGTTTGCAAGGTGGAATCTTTACATGCCTAACTACATGCAATTCTATCTACAACTAGAATACGCAAGTTCCATGTTAGGTATAAATAAAATATCAGAAAGAGGATAAATATATAACATTCTTGTTCTGTAATAACAAATAAAATGACTGCAAAGCTTGGCCAAGTTCATACTGTATAAATGCAACTCAGATTAGATTTGGAAAAGAAAATCTACACTCTCTAGCACCCATTCCCAAAAGAAAAGCTCATAGAAAAAGGGGTATCCCTCCCTTTTAGACCATCTATTAGCATCATAATCTAGTGAGCTACAGTCTACCATAGTACTTTTGTATCATTTCATTTCATTATCATCAACATTATCCCATCTAAATCTGGTATTATCCATTCGTTTGTTCACCATTCTACTATCCTTTCACTAAGTTTCACATTGTAATTCAACATTGACCCATTTATACAGTTCCTACTTTGCAAACGAATTTAATTAACTTAACAAGAAAGAGATTCAAGATGAAATCAGAAGGTATACCACATGTATGTGCATGTGCATAAATGATGGATTTATGCATGTACACATATATTCCTAGAGATAACACAAAATGGGATATGTGTATACATTCTAAATTTTAGAAGATAAATCTACCTTGCATACAGGTTTCCATATTCAGATAAAATAATAACTTTATTCAAGAGTTTTGTTGACCTTTCATCAACAACCAGTTCCATTTTAAGCATAGTAACGAAAACACTAAAATAAATAGTTCCAAGGATCAATCTAATTCCTACTGATTATGAGAGAAAAATCCACAAATTTGTACAAACATTTCATTCTAAAAACATTCATTTTCTGGCCAAATAGATTCACATAACATTTAGTTTTGTTCACCATCTCTTTACTTGTTAACAAAAAAAAAAAGAGCTAAGAATGCAGGTTGCTTTTTTTTAACAACTTCAATAATCATCATAGGGGAGACGATAAGCTATCATGGTGTCGATATGATGATGTCGATGAACATCGTGCACCTGTATTCTACTTGTTATTATGGTGCTATGGTTTGGTCGTTCATAGTGAAGAACCCATTATTGATAAGCATTAAGCGATGGTAATGTACATCAGCCCAGATTTACACAGTAGTATTAATGACAGTAAACACACACATATCCACATAAATACACATATATATACATGTTACTCTCTACTTCTTATATATATATATATATAATAACCAAACGTTACTCTCTACTTCTTATATATATATATATATATATATTAAAACAAAAATAGAATACTATACTATATCATAAGAAGTAGAGAGTAACGTTTGGTTATTTTGATATGACCCATGGACTGGAATCACCAATCATTCGGCCCTTGCATTAAGTAGGGCCCATTCTATACAAACAACCCCACCCCAATGGTGGGTGTGATACCAATACAGTCGGGACAATGCATGGTGATAAATTTCAAGTGATAATGGTGATATGAATCGCTCAGTTAGCTAGAAAATACAGAGCTCATATAGAATACATAAACCATCAAATGGTTCCCAATCGTTCGGCCATAAAATGTTGTTTAAACAGTAAAACAAATTCCATGAAGGTGTCCAATCGATACAGTAGGAAATTAATCAATAATTGAAATACAAGGAAAATGTTGGGTCAAACGATCACAACCTCAATAGTTTATAAAACATGCAGGAAATAAAGTTGTCGTGGGTTCAACCCACACTCGCGCATGTAGGGTATTCAAATGATGGGTTCACACAAAATGGCTTGGACTGAAACATGGCTAAAGGTGTATTACTCATGGTTGACACTACCAAGACCGAGCAACAAAACACATAGCCACATGTTTTCTTTACGCCAAGAACACATTTACAAGCATTCTAAACATATTAAAATGCATGATTCATTCAAAATAGAGCATTATTTCTAAACTCAAATCAATAGGAGGGAAACATCAAGAATAACATGCATGATTACCTCTCTTCAATGCAATTCAGTGCTTTTTCCTCGGTTGTAGATGGCAACAGCTCTCAGATCGAACAAGTTGTTTTCTTTCTCTATCTTTTTTCTTGTCTTTTTGCTCGATTTTCCTCTTCAAAATTGCCCCTTCACTGTGATAGTATCTTCCTTGCTATCTTGGGTGTTAGTGGTCATTACTCTTCTGCCCACACCACTATCACTTAGCCGCCCACTTCCTTCCATTTCTGGGTGTCTAGGGGTTGGATCCCTCCCTATTCAATGTGTGAGTTATGCATGAAACAACACTCACATCACTTTTTTTTAATCTTGTCACTTATTTTATAAATTGCATATATATATATATATACATCCATCCATGAGGTTTTTCAAAAACATGTATTTATCAATTTTTTTTAAGGAACAAGTATTATATCCTTTCTCCTTTTGATAATTGTATATGATAAATTGCATTTCTAATACCATTTATATCAAACTTGAGATAGATAGTGTAAGACATGAATCCATTGGATTCAATTATTTTCACAAGATCGCTCAATTAACCAAATTTTAAAAATCCATAGAACAAGACCGATATTCTTTTCAACTATAGACAATGCAAATGTAATAGTCTATTGTGGTGTGTGAGATTCTAGATTCCATCCTCACTTACCATTTGTCTTTTGGCTAAGCATCCCTACCTCAATCAATTTCTCACCCTTCAACCTGCTCCTACACACACATTCTTACACTTGCCCACTTATCAGTAACCTTTAACCGATAATGTTATGGAATAATTTTCTTAAATCTCAAATTGCAATATTTTCATTTTTCAAATATGTCATTGCATTTTTATCAAATCCATAAATGATAAATTCCATTTTTTTTTTCAAATATGTCATTGCATTTTATCAAATCCATAAATAATAAATGATAAATTCTATTTTTTCAAATATTTCAATTCACTCTACATTATTAAATGCAAGCAATGGAAATTGAGATGTGACATCCTTCTCCACTAGGAAGAGACATCGTCCCAATGTCTTATTAACAAAATTTGAATCAAATATGTTCATCAAATCATATTGTTTTCAAGCCAAATCATCAAACTCAACTATAAAATTTAAGCAATAGTATATAGAAAATCATCAATAGTCTATCTGAGAAATCAAATGAAGAAAGGAGCATTCTATTTCCTCCACATCCTCCCATGTAGCACCGTCCTCAAAATATTGGTCCCATTGGACCTTATGTTGAACAATGTCTCTCTTTCGCAACTTGACGTTGCATCTATCCAAAATTATAATGGGCTCCACTAGCATCACTCTTGGATCCTCCACCTGTAAAGAATTCCAATCAAGAACATGAAATGCATCTAGGTGGTATGGTTTAAGCAAAGAAAAGTGAAACACATTATGGAGTTGAGCTAGAGAAAGTAGTAGAGTAAGTTTGTATGCAACCAGGTTGATTACTTCCAACACATCAAACGGGCCCACGTATCTCGGAGCTAACTTGGATGATTTCCCAAAGGTTATAGAGCTCTTGTGCAGCTTGAATCTTAAAAAGACCTTGTCCCCAACTACAAATTGTCTAAAGGTTCTATATCAGTCGACATAGCTCTTTTGTCTATCTACCTCCTCCTTCAATCTGCTCTTTATAAGCCTCATCTAATCTTCCATCTCTTTTAACATTTCAGGACCCACTATGATCATGTCTTCCAATTTGTCCCAATTGATGGGAGTACAACACCTTCACCCATACAGAGCCTCGAAAGGTGTCATACCTAAGGATGCATGATGGGAGTTGTTATAAGAAAATTCTACCAGTGGTAGATACTCTTCCCATTTATATTGTTGATCCATATAGTACATTCAAAGGAGATCGTCTACTACGTGATTCACTCTCTCAGTCTAATGGTCGGTCTAAGGATGATAGGCTAAACTAAAATTTAGTTTAGTCCCCATTGCTACATTCAAGGTTGTCCAGAATCTTGATGTCATCCACATATCTCTGTCAGATATAATGGTTTATTGCACTCCATATAAGCGAAAGATCTCTTGGACAAATTTCTTGGCCAAGGTCAACAATCCATCCTTATGATTCCCTAGAATAAAATGTGCCACCTTTGTCAACTTATCGACTACTACTAGAATGACATCATGTTTGTTCTTACTTAGAGGTAACCCCTATACAAAGTCCATGTTGATCACTTGCAATTTGTACTCAAGTATGTCATGAGGGTAAAGGGGCCTTACTAGATGTGTTGATAAGTTGTTGAGATGATTTAGCATTGTTGTCATTGATGTCAAAACTTTGGATCTGGAAGGTTGTGCTCCAGATGATATATAGAAATGATCTATCCTATCGTGTGCTATGATGTTGTGTAGTATAGATGTTATCCTTGATCCGGATATGGCAGTACTTCTTTTTGGACATCCGTGGAAGACAGTTAATGCAAAATAATGAAGAGTAATCTTTTGATTTTGGTTGTTGTGCTCAAAGTCGATTTTGAGTAACCTTGCTATCCATAGCATGTTACAAGTTTTGGAATGTCTAATTTTGTTTCTCTGGTTGGTACTGAAATTGATGATAATCAAGATTTGGTCTTGGTTGTGGCATTCCCATCGGCTTCGAAATATATCTCATGTAATTCAAAGTTTGTTATCTTTTTTTAATTATGCTATCTTATGTATGACCTATTTATGGGTCCCTTGATAACGTGATAAGAATATATTTATGTGCAACCTATCTTTTAGGTCCGTTGCTAGCGTGCCAAGCCTTATTGAACATTTCAAGGTTGTTCTCCAAGCCGACATGTTTTGCTAGGCCGACTTACTTTGTTCTATGGGTACATATATGTATATATTGAACATCTCTTTGGTTCTGAACAAGTGAAGAAGTGTGGTGTATGGTGTGTGTGAGCAGATAAAAGGGCGCGAAGAATTATGCGATAAGAAAGCTGAAGGCAAGTGTCAAGAAGAAGTTATCTACTATGTAGAGGTTGTGCAAGGAAGGTGTACAAAAGATTCTTGACTAGATCTGTTGCAAACAGATATTATGCTCTAAACCATAACTAACTTCATCTATGTAGCTTAATTGGTTCATTTTTGTCAATGAGACAATTTTTTAATTAGATGTTTTAATTGGGTAGTGAGCCTTACCTGTAGTGAGCATTTTGGCAGTGATCCCTTGTAAAAATCACCTTAACCGGTGTTCTATAATTGAGAATTATCATTCTCTATGGTTTTTCCCATTTTGGGTTTCCACGTAATTTCTGGTGTTCATTGTGCATGGTTTTGTTATGTGCTTTCATGTTCATACCTATTTGATTATTATCTGATTGATTTAAGCTTTCTCCGGATTAATTAAAGTTAAGAAAACTATTTTATGATAACTGATTCACCCCCCTCTCAATTATCTAGACTGTTCAACAAGATGCATGTTCTCAGCCTTGACTCATTGAAACTCCAAGAATCTGGCTGCGTATTCTACTACGTCCTTCCTGAGTTTTGACCAATAATACAAGGTTTTCAATTTTGTGATCATCTTTGTAACTCTGGGGTGTCTTGAATATGGTGCATTGTGGAATTTTTCTAGGACCAGCTTCCTAAGCTCTCCAGAATCCAAAATATAGATATGCCTCTGGTATCTTAAGATTCCATTTGATTCAAAATAATACCCATCGAATCGATGGTCTATCGGATTTTCTTCTATACCCTTTTTAACCCTTTCATATGCTCATCACCTTGCAAGTGTTGCATCACTTGTTGCCTCATATTAGATCTTGTAGAGGTCATGACTACCAAATGTCTTTTTCTACTAAGAGAATCTTCCACTTTTATTTCCTTTCCTTTTATATACTCAATTCCGAAGTCATGCTCACTAACGAATTATAACCATCTCTGTCGAGCATTGAGGTTGGGTTGAGTGAAAATATATCTCAATCCTAAATGATCTATTTTGAGATCAAATGACTTTCCCAAAAGATAATGTCTCCACATCTGCAGGGCATGCACTATGGATGCTAGTTCCAGATCATGTGGTGTGTAGTTGACTTCATGTTGTTTCAGCTTCCTTGACTCATACGCCACCACTTTCCCATCTTGTATTAACACTGCTCCTACACCGTCTCTTGAAGCATCTGTGATCACTGAGAATTGACCATTGGGATCAAGAATGGGAAATACTGGGGCTGTCATGAGATTCTCATTCAGGAGTTGGAAATCTTATTCACACTTCCCAATCCACTCAAAAATATTTCTTGGTTATATATTTTACCATGGATTCTAATGGATTTTTCTCTTAGGATTCCTTGCATTCCTACATCATAGACTATGACTTATTTTTTCTTCTTTTTTAATTTATTCTTGATTTTATAGCTTTCTTCTATGTCATAGATCATCTTTCATGTTCAATGCATAATATTATCAATTTTGTGTCTCATCTTTCCTCTGTTAGGTCAGATCTTACACATTCCTTCCCTTGTATGTTTCTAGAATTTCTTGGTACATTTTTCTTCAAACTACATCATGGTGCTATATCTTAAGACAAACATGGTGATAATAAGTTATCTTCTAAATTACCATCCTCTACTCCTCTTCTTGAGGAGATTTATCTCACGTTCATTATAACTTTCATATTCTACTATGGTAATATATCTTTTTGCACTTCCTTTGCTTATATTAAGATATGCTCGTATTATATGGATCTTTCATGAGAAGGTGATTCTCTTATATCTTCCTCTCCTACCTTTGATGACCCCATCTCTACTATTATTGATACTTCCTCCCCACATAGATCATATAACTCTATTGATGACAATTATTCCTCTATTTATGGTGAGGCTCATGTATGATATTATAATCTCTTATTTTATTGAACTTCCCACTTCTTCCATAGCTTTTCATGTTAAACCTTATTCTTATCCTTCTTATGGACCTCATTATTCAATGGTGATTATCTTATTAAGGAACATAATGAGCATGATAGCACCACCCATTATTTTTGGAATATTAAATTAAATGAAATTCATGGATCTATTACTGATACTATTCTCCAAAATTCTCTTGCACTTATATTAATGATCTCTCATTAAATACATATCGCAATCCTTCCTCTAGTGATGATTAGGTTCCCATCCATGATGATCACTTTAATTCTCCTCTAGACTAAATTTCCACTATTTATGTGTCATCCATGATGTCTCTCCTCTAATTATGTACCTATTCAATTGTGTTTCCAATCCCTCTTTCACATATTTATTTGATGCATACTTTCTAGACATATATCCACTACATTATACTTCTCATCCTTCTTCTCCACCTATATGCGATACTTCTTCCATAGACATGGATCCATTCTAGTATGTGTCGTAGATTTCATATCCTTATTTATATGATATAGTTATCCTAGATAAGGATCAACTTGATTGTATTTGTCATCCTTTTATTCCTCTTAAGCAATTTTTATCCACTTTACCTCATATACCTTATCCTCAACAAAAATATTTTTTCTCTTTTCCTATTTCCTATTATTATAGATTCTTACACAAAAATTGGTATTAATTCCTCTTTCCTTGAATGGGAACATTCATTGAAAAATCTAAGATCTTGATGCATATTAAAAACTTATTGAGTATTCTTTGCTACTCCTACACATCTACATGGTTGTATTATCCTTTGGATTTTGATATTCTCACATACCCTTCTTATTTTTGCATTGTAAATACATATTTTAATAATTATAATGGCTAAAGAGATTCATTGTATCATTTATCTCACTTCTATACTTTATCCTTGACCCTTACAATTGATGATCATACTTTTGGTTGGTTCTACACCTTGCATCATGCTTGTCTACTCTCATTTTATAAGATAATGCATGAATTTGCATCATGCTTGTCTACTCTCATTTTATAAGATAATGCATGAATTTGTAAACCATTTTAAATATCACAATCCCTAATGTACACCTTGTATAATTGGTACAATGCAAATAACCTTCCAATGAAATCCTCCTAAGCCTAGTCATTCACCCCTTCTTTATGGTGTGTATCATAGGACATTAGGTATCTTTACCAATAATTATAATGGTCATGGTTACTTTATTGACTATTTAAGCTAAGTATGTGGATGCTACACATGCTTATAAAGAGGTAGTTTGGTTATACATATTATGCTATAGCGTTGGTTTTAATTATAGGGTGGTTACAATTGTATGTGATAATCAAAGTGTCATTTGTTTGGATAGAAATATCATGCACCATGCTCATGCTAAGAATGTATGTGTATGGTGTAAATTTGTTCATATGATGGTGGATAATTGAAAGGTTATGTTATAAAAGGTTAACACTTATGAAATATAGATTTATTTAGAAAACTAATGAGCGTAGATAAGTTCTCTTTTTATTAGAATAAATCTACATAGAGAAAACCTAGTAAGAAAATAAATGCTTCATTCACACAACCATTATAAATGAGGAAGAGAGTGTCTTTTTATGTCAATATTTATTTCAAATAGATAATTTGGGAGGGAATTAGGTAGGTACTTTTTTAGGGATTTCAAAACCAAAAATTTGAAAATAATTAGAGTTTATCTGGAATCTAGAGTCAGAGTGCTTTTTTCCCTACACAACTCCCAAATTTATTTTTTTCTAATTTTAAATTTTGACCTAAGACTTTTAGGGTTGATTCTAGGAATGGGGAAATGTCAAGGGGTAGCATAAAATATATCAGTGACAAGCTTAGGAAAAATAAAATGTAAAATTATTCTTGTTGTTATGGGAATGTACACCAAAATTAGTGCAAAGACATATGGTAGAGTTTAAATAGTAGGCAATTTTTGACCTTACACATCTTTCACACACAAATAAAGGTAATTATTTTTTACATACAATTTTATTTTTTGCTATTTTTATCTCAAATTTTTCATTTGCAATATCTTCATGCTTACACTTCATGCCCACTTCAACATGCTTTTAATTCACTTTATGTTTCCAAGTTATCTTGCCTAGTTTTTATCCAGTATTTCTCTCCTTCATTGATTTGTGTGTATTCCTTAAGGAGTACACACAAAATCAAGGGGGCATGTATTATTAGTAATCATTATCAAAGTTTATGCATAGTTCATGAATGGAATTTAGGTCATTTCTTTGGCTATTGTACTTTTATTTGTGTTTGTTTTTCACTTTTTTTCTGATTTTGTGTTCTTAACTTATGTAGATTTGAATCCAAACCAAAGTGGGGGGAAATAAGGTGAAAATTGTATAAATTGCACTTTTACCCAATGTTTAATGTCATTTTACATAGGTGAAATAAGTACACATCTTAGTGCATGGTTTTAATTGATTTTTCATCTCCTTTGACCTATATTTCTAATTGACGATTAGAATTAGAACTAATTTTATCCTTAGACATTTATCAGCCTTCAAATTACCTATACCATATTAATTTCCATGTACACATATTTTTACACTCAAATTTAATAATGGATTGAATATCTATGACTCCTTTTTAGCTAGTTGTTATGTGTTGAATCCTACACAATTTATAAAAAATTGCATGTCTACATCAAGTATAAAATAGCATCACCCCTTAGGTCATTTAACATTATGAAGGTTGTTGATATTATACCTTGGCATGGTCAAATAGGTTTAGATTATTTTTATATTGTATTAGCTAGTTGAGATAAGGTGTTGATCTCAAGAATAAGGTTGTTGATACTTGATTGATATAACTAGGGAAAATTCACAATCAATTGATATTATCTAGGGAAACTTGATCTCCTGGTTACAAGGGTAGTGTTAGAAAGGCTTAAGGACTATTCTTGGGATAGGTTGCTAGGTATATTTTTGTTGCACCCCTAGGTCATATATATAAATACATATATGTAGATATACATATATGCATGCATACATATACAAACACATATATGTGTGTGTATGTAAATATGTATGTATATGTTTTTCAATAATTAGAAATCGTCTTAAAAATAAAAAATGAAAGAAAAAATAAAGGAAGAAAAATAAAAATAAAGAAAATTTATCTAGGTCATGGAATTTTTACACCAATGACCCATCAAGGAAGGGGGATAACCCAAATTAAATGGGCATGGAATGTGTAGGAAAAATAGGGGTGACCATGTCATTATGGAGGCATCGTAACCCTCCATTTTTTATAAAATTCTGTAATTCATTAGTTTAAAATTATATGTAGGGTAGAAACAAGACCCATGACCACCATAAAATGTGTTTTGGGCATAAAATGAGGAAGGAAGTAGAGAAATGTATGGGGACAAGGATTCTACTAGGTTTTGAAAAGTGTAAATGGTGAATAGAAGCCAAGGAATGACCATTAATAGCAATTACAAGTAGATTTCAACTTGAATGGCTAGGCTTAGGATGTTTATTCTATTTTTCTTGCATAGTTCTTTGCCCACTTCTATTCCCATTGTTGATTAACTCTAAAAATTTCTTACTTAAATCATTTGGTTTGAGTTTTCTTGTGAACTTAAATGGTTCTGTAAGTTCCTTCATAGTACCCTAATCTTCATAAGAATAGGATTATATTATATCCTCTAAATTTTCTTTCATAGGAATATTGATTTAAATAAAATCATAAAAACAATCTAAAATCCAAGTGCCCTCTTGGCTATTAATAACTTAGAAAGGAAGGATTATATAAGGAATTTGGTGATTAGACATTATTATCATATAAGAGCCAACACACCTAATCTATGATGTTCTATGGTCTTGATTGAGTTGTTCAAGAAGTGAATATACCTGGTAATTTAAGCTTGATAGGTTACCATGACTAACAAATATAACTAATTTGTTTAAATGAGTTTTAATATCCTAAGTGTTTTCCTTCTATACTTTAGAAATGTAAGCAATCTTCATGAATACTCCCCATTCTCCTTTCCTAAGTATATATTACACAAATGGAAGCCAACAATAGTTTCCTTCCCAATTTGTGTCCTCTCTTGAATTGACTCTTTGACAATGCCCATTAACAGTAGGGACCTTAATGATAAGGAAATTTGGAATCTTGTTTATGAAGAGTATCCCGTATAGGATATATTTTACTCATCATATGTATTACAATTTAAAAAATAAACTAGTAGGGGTAAGATTAATAACCTTAGGGTCACTAATATAAGAACCAAAATGAAAGAAAATTATAGTGGTTGAGATAACTTGACAAAAATTTCTACATTTATACAATCTACTTACAACCATATTCCACTTATTGAGTGCTTGATTGGCTATCCTTAGTTCTTGACTACAAGGTAATCTTGGTAGTTTTAAAATGTATGATTTTAAGGAAGAATTTGATGAAACATTTATACTAGTCATATGATGAATGTCAGTTAGAATGAACAATAGTTCCATAATGTTTATACAAACAAGAACAAGGTAGAGGAAACAAACTTTAATACAAAGAAAATTATATTTTGTGTTTATTACAGGGTTAGGATAGTGATTGAGGGTCTTGTGTGCTATCACAACTTCCCAAAGTTTTTTTATTATTAAACTCGCTAATTTTTGCTATCCTCATTAGATATATGGTTATTATCAATGGGTATAAATTTTCTCAATAAAGCTTACAGATAAGGTTACTTGTTCCTCCTTACTCTTGAATTTACTATGCTTACAAGAAGGTTTTAATTGTAGTGATATAATGATACACCCTGTTGTCTATTTACTAGTTATTATTACTTTTTATGAATAGATATGTTTTAATGCATGATTATGTTTCACTGAATTTCAATGAATGAAAGAGATGTATGAATATGCATTATAATGTGATTTCTTTTTAAATTCTTTGATGATGCAAATTATATACGATGTATATGAATTTCATGTTATCGGCTAACTCCATTTAAGATGCACTAAGTTGGATGCGTGAAAGAATTGAGCCCTCTAACACGAGGAGAGAGAGAGTATCACCCAAGAGAGGAAATTAGTATGGCAACCACTAATATACCTATTTGAGCTAATACACACTCACAGCCTAGGATAGTCAAACTTAGTCAAGTCAATATGGGCTATGAGTCGATAAGTAAGCCTTGTTTATTAGTTTTTGTGTGGATAGGATTTTTTGGGTGATTGTTTGTGATTCTCTGTGTTTGTTTAGATGATTTGTAGCATAGTAATTAAATCTTTGTATTGAGTATATGTTGTACTTTGTGTATTTAATATATATATATATATGAATGGATATGTATATACATTAAATGTATAATGTATATATGTATATATATGACAACTCATGTATATGAGTATATACATGTGTGAGCATGCGTAGGTAGGAATACCTACGTATAATCATACGTGGATATATCATACATATGGGTAATCAAATAGATATATATATATACATATATATACTTATTGATATATATTGTAAGGTGTTAAAATAATATATACATATACATTAATATATATGTATGTATTAGATTAAATAGTATATATATACATATATTATTAATATACACACACATATATATATATATAAATATATGTGTAAAGGTTGGCAAATGTGTGATTTTAAATATATATGTTAATACATATATATTATAATAATAAGTATTATAATGCATACATACATTAATATATATATATATATAATGAAATACCGATCACATATATTAATGTGGTGGAAAAACAATGTATAGGCTGAGATATCACACATAATACAATGCGAATTAGATACAATGGTATCACATAAGTAAAAGCTGAAGTAGACGCATATGTTAATGTGCCATATTAAAGCAATCATATTTCATTTACTTGGTAAATAATGTTGTGTACTGTGTGCCATGCATAAGTAGAAATAAGAGGTGTTGAATATGTCAAACTGCCACAAATTGGCAAGGTGGTAAATGAAGTTTGTTCTATTTTGAAAGGAATTTGTATAATGACTATCAAACCAAACCATAGCCTCCATTTTAGGTGCCATAAGCAGCAATCTAGCATACCCAAAGCCATGATGGGAAATAGAAAGCTGATAGGAAACCACTAAAAGAGCTTTGACTTGGTAAATAACCATGTGTTGGCAGATTTTGGGTGACTCAACCAAAAGATGGAAACTATTTTTGATAGCAGTGGATGGATACAGATCAACATTGATAAGCAAATATAAACTCAGCAATTCATGAATAAACACACACAAATAAAATATGAGTTGCTACTCCAAATACTTGTCTTGAATTGCTTGATCCAAAAACATTACATGGTGCCTCTATTATAGAGGGCTTAAGAAACATCTAGAAATAGCCGGCATGTTTCTACAAACATCTAAAATATAACTTCTAGAACTTTACCAAATTTTACTTTATTCCTAATCTCTAGTCCAACTAGAACCTCTAGAAACTTCTAATTTAATTAATATTTTACATCTCATTTGAGGGAGAAATCACATTTCCCAACACTCCCCCCTAATTTCGACCTCAAATGCTGCTGCATAAATTTCCTTGCTTTTGACTGCTGACTTTGCAAATCCTTTTCTTTGCTTGATATCTTCAAAGTTAACAATGCCTTTGTCTTTGTCCAAATCTTCAAACTTCAAACCATCTCTATGATCTGTAGATCTCTTTCCTCAACTCTTTTGAACTCTCATCCCACTACTGTGGCAGTCATTCAAACTTCAAATTTTCAGAACTTCAAACTGGAATTCCTCTTTTTTGTTAACTCGCTATTTGTATCTTTCCATCTTCTTTGACGTCTTGCCTTTCCATGATTGCTATCATCTTCAAACTTATTATCAATTATGCCTTTTGAAAACCTTGCTTGATTGCCATCAACATTCACATGCAAACTTTTATACTTAAATAAGTTTTTGATCATACCTATAATTTTCTGCCAACTCGATCCGTAAACCCATCCACAATCTATTTTCATACAATCTGCCATAGAATCCTTCTTGCACTCTTTGTTCCAACATATCTTTTCAGAATGACTCTTCAAACCACAAATTCTGCATGGATGTAAATCCCAACATCTATCTTTTGTATGTCCTTTCCTATTACAATGACAACATTGCACACATTCCATTTTTTTAACAAATTTGGTTAGACCTATATTATTTCCTTTACATGTCACATATCCAAGACCTTCATGCTTTGGCCTAACTATTGGCTTAATTGGCTCTCTCATCCCTTGATCATTCCTTCCTAGTCCTTGTCCTTTGTATCCCATTCTTTCCAATTCTTTTTCTTGATCTCCTCAAACAATTTTAGCTTTTCTTCAAGCTCATTATTCTTCTCTTTAAGTTTGGATGATTTCTTCACCTGCAAATTATTTATTTCTTCCACAAACTTTAACCTATCCTCCAGCTCTTCAATTGCTTCTCTAGAATCACTAATTACATTTAAAAGGCTACATTTTTTTCTGCTCCCATTTCTTTCCTTAATTTTGCCAATTCTTTTTCTAAAAATTCTTTTTCACATTTTAAACTTGTATTTTCTTACTTTACCTTTATTAATTCTTCTTCTAAATCTTTTGTTTTCTCTTTCTTTACTATATTAGCTTTTCCCATTGAATCAAACAAATAATCTTACCTTACTTTTGCAATCTTTACCTGCCTTCACTCTACCAATTTTTGACTGTCAACATCTTGCAATACATACTTTTGCGACCACAATCTGCAACCTTTTAGAATTTCTACGACTATCTCATTCAGGCATTAGATGGAGGTTGGTAGTGTCTTCTTTCTAGACAGCTCAAAAACAACACAATCTGCATTCAAAAGCAACCCTCTATATATCAGATAAAAATAGATTTCTATACCTGCGATTCTCCAACAACTGCTAATAACTGCCTTGTCTTTTCTACAACAATTCCTTCTTTTTTAAATCTGTAGCTTTATGATTTTCTCTGGCACCTCTTTTTAAAACATTAATCTCCTTTAATATTGGCAAAACTCCCCCTTGACAACGATTCAACCTTCAAACTGGACAGCAATCAGAAAACTACAAAAACCAGCAATTACCTCCTTTTGAGCTTCAACAGTCTGTAAAGGGTGTCGTGGATTTGATTTTTTGCGTCCTCTTCCTTTGTTGGCGGCACTTCAATAACTGTGATCTCTATTCTTCTCTCCTAGGCAATAACTTCTTTGATTTCATAATTTTGATAGCGATCTCAGTGACTTGCCATCTCCTCTGCAAAAACTACGATTACAAATTTTGAATGACTCTGCTAACCCAGCAAACACGATCTCTTGCAGGATCTTCTACCAATAGCTCTGATACCAATTTGATAGAGGTGGATGGATACAGATCAACACTAATAAGCAAATATAAACTCAACAATTCATGAATAAACACACACAAATAAAATATGAGCTGCTGCTCCAAATACTTGTATTGAATTGCTTGATCCAAAAACATTACATGGTGCCTCTATTATAGAGGGCTTAAGAAACATCTATAAATAGCTGACATGTTTCTACAAACATCTAAAATATAACTTCTAGAACTTTACCAAATTTTACTTTATTCCTAATCTCTAGTCCAGCTGGAACCTCTAGAAACTTCTAAATTAATTAATATTTTACATCTCATTTGAGGGAGAAATTACATTTCCCAACAATTTTTACTTGGGACTTTTTGTGTGTCAAAAAGTTGATTCTTTTTACTGCCATGTTGTGCCCAGTTTGCTTAGTCGACCAGCTAAGATGCAAATTTGGTTTTGAGTTCTTGTTTTTAGTTATAGATGTGGTAATAGAAAGAGTAAGATGGAAAATAATGTAGCAAATCTTTAGCATTATGTTTCTCAATATTTCTTATAAATAGAGGGTAACCTCTTAGTTTTAGTGGTTCATTGTTGTTCAACTATATATTTCTTTGTGCAGGTTCATGTTATTGAGTGCAAGTTGTGAGATTTGAGAGTAGATTCATTGAGAGATTTGAGAGCCAATTGTTTGTGAGATTTGAGTGTTTAGAATAGAGGTTTAGATTGGAGATAAGCTAAAAGTGGAAGGAGCAACAAACAAAGTTTTTAACGTTGACCATTGAGTGCAAATTCTTCATTGGAAGCTAAATTTCTAGGCATGCTAGTCATTCTTATCCATTATTATTTTTTACTTTGTTATAATTGTGTTTTCTATTGTTGCAAGTTCTTGTGAAAGTTATTATTTGTTTATCATAATTATTAAATCAAGCTTGTGCATATAACTAGATTGGATATAAGTTGTTTTATGGTATCTTATTAGTATGATACATATATATAGCTATTTTGGTTGTCATGATTATATGACGTAGTTATGTAAACTATCTAGAAGGTGTATATATATATATGATATTGAGTTGAATACATGTTACTTATATACTTGCATGAATTATGGCCTTAGTAATGCAAAGGGAATAATATTGATGCAGGAGCATCCAGTGGTGTAAGGGCAATCTTGCATCACCCAAAAATAGTTAAATTTCAAGTTTATCATTTTTCAGATGTTTTTACATTTTTGGATACCTTTTTCATCATAATGAAATTCCCAATTTATGGTTTTTATTTTCTATTCCTAGATTGAAAGATATTGCAGTTTTAGTTTCCTAAATTTGCACCTGAAAATATTCTGAGTTGGATTTGAGGCACTTAGAGCTTCCGGAATGGCCCCAAAACTTTCCAAAATTGGCATAGCAAATTTTGAGCGTTCTTGACTTCAAGACCTTTCCAACGGTTCAAATGGTTAATCAGCCCCATCAAAATTTATGGCCCGGGAAGTTGGCACTTTCTAGAAGATACAATTGCAAATGTTCTTTTGAAATTTGAACTTCAAGTTGTAATTTTTGGCGCCAAACCGCCTAAACTCAAATTTTAATGTTGTTTTGGCTCCAAACTAAAGAGGAGCTCTATTTATGGGCGGGTTTCTAGTATTTTTGGGGAACTTTTGGGGACAAGCTCGCATATTGTGAAAGGGTGATTCTGTAGTTTTCTGTAACTTGCATGTGTTGTAAAACTTGGGAATTTGAGATCCTCTGCATGTAAGAAGTTCCATTTTCTGAATAATAAAATTATTCTCTTGTTTGTGGGTTATTTTCTGTGTCTCGGGTTGTGTCGTTCATCAAATATCATGATAGATGTTATATGTCATCGTTGATAGGATACGATGTTTTGATTATAGGGAAAAATGGGCTTTGAAGGGACCCAAAACCCTTTACAACCGAGGAAACAAAATGTTGCAAGGAAGGAATTTCAAAAGACCACCAGCAACAACCCAACAATGGAAAAACACAACCAAGCAGGTGCTATACAAAAAGTAAGACAAATAACCACCAACAACACCCAATAACCACAAAACAACAAAACAACCTAAAAGAAACCTACACCCAGTAGGAAACATAAAGCAACAAAGAAAAATACCAGACACTAATTCAAGCCACTCAGAGTGTTGGTGACCTCAATCTACTGGTTCTTATGCCTCTCGACCATATCATACAGCTCCTTCTTCTTAGCATCAATTTTTTTCTTCCAATCAACCAACCTTTTACCAACAGGACCTTTGTCATCATCCTTAGCAACTTTTTTACCCTTGCCCTTGGTCTCATGCTCTTTCTCCATAAGCTCAAAGAAATAAACCTGATCCTCCCTGAGCTCACTTATTTTCCTAAAAAGGACTTCCAAGGAGTTTGCACTATTCTTCATAGGGATATGGCATGCACCTGCATTAACTTCTTGGTATCTATATTTATGCCTAAAACCTTGGCTTTTAGAGCCACCAATCTTTCATCACATAGAGACTTAAAGTCATGATATGAACCTTGAAGGTCCACAATTCTGTCTATAAGAATGTCTGGCACTAAGCCCTTCAGAACATTCTTCATATTTTCCTCTAAACTTCTAATTTTTATATTAATCTTAGTGAACTCATGCAGAGTCCATTTGGCTAATTTAAAGGTACCAATGGCCCCATCTCTAGCCATATCCAGTAAATCAAACATGGAGGTCGCATCATCACCAAGGTAAGAAAAGTCCTCTGAAAGAGGATTTACCTTCAAAGGCTCATGTTTGGCTTTTTTCTTTTTCACATCCTCATCATCCAGACCCCTAATTTCCTTGTCCTACTCCTTGGGAAAGTCCTGCATGGGAGAATCCTCAATGGCCATCATCTTTTCACCATAATCCTTATCCTCACCAGCCACATTTGGGTCCTTGGTCGAAACCTCAGAGGCCTTTTCCTTTAGGCTAGCAATATGTTTTGACAACCTCTTCAATTTATCAACCAAACCATGTTAGTAAACCATGTTGGTTTATAAAATTTGGGTATGATGTTATGTAAACCATGTTAGTAGTTATCTTTGAGTTTTTATTAATGTTTTCTTGAAAGTAGGAAGTTAGTTTATTCCTTGGGTTAGGATAAGCTAGAGGTTGGGATTAACCTATTTGTTTAGTTAGATCAACTAAGTGTAACATCACTTATAAAATGGAATCTTGTTATGTTAGGATATGATGTTATGTAAACCATGTTAGTAGTTATCTTTGAGTATTTAATAATGTTTCCTTGAAAGCAGGAAGTTAGTTTATTCCTTGGGTTAGGATAAGCTAGAGGTTGGGATTAACCCATTTGGTTAATTAGATCAACTAAGTGTAACATCACTTATAAAATGGAATCTTGTTGTGCTTTATTGAAGTTAAACCTATTCAAGAGCTATTTATGGTCATAATAGTTTCCAAGTCAAGCAAGGGGATGGGTGAAAATACGACACCGCTCGGAGTACTGAGCATTTGTATTTATTATATATATGATCAATCTTTGGCCAAAGTAAGTGTAGTTCCACTGCACACACTTGTCAATTTCATTGTGAGCTAGTATTGCATAGCTAGTAGGGAGTGTCATGCATGTAGACGGGTATCCATTATATAGAAGCACTAGATATGTAGGACACAACACCATGCTTAGGTAGGAACTATAGTAGAGGGTTTCCATACCAATCTCTTCATTGAAGGGTAGGGCCATCTTATCGATTAGGAAGATGTGTGAGGGACCACATTAAGTTTGTGGTTGGTGGAAAAGCACTTTGGTGATTGTCTCCCTCATGTAGTTGATGGCCGATACTTGTGTGAAACAAAAGAAGATGAAGATATGTGTTCCAAATAACGACAACTTGACCAATATGTTCTTGTACATTAAAGCTCTTGTAAACTATCATTTGTAATTATGCTATTGCATCTATTTGGAGAATGTAAATGAAAGATGTATTCAATACTTGGGATTATGCAATGTTACTTTATTAATGCAATATAAGATCTAGAATGGTTTTATTTCAAATTTGCATCTCTTATTGGATTGGAAAATTTTATTTATATATGTTGGTGAACTTTATCATTTCTCATATATGGGTTAAACTTAGGTGAAAATAATAGGGTAAACTTCGGGAATGTTACATATAATATGAGAAAAATATAATTTGTAGACACTAAAAATTGGTCTAGGCCTACGACTTCAATTTTCGACATAATTCTCATTTTCATTGTCATATTTAAATAATGTTAATTATTTAATTATTTTCTAAAGTCACCTATCCTCTATTAATTAAATAACTTTAATTATTTAATTAATTCATTTTCACCTTTATCTCTTCTTGACTAATTAAATAAATATTATTTATTTAATTACGTCTCTAATTAAATATATCTTCTTTCTAAAAATTAAATAAATTGTTATTTAATTTACCCTCATCACATTTTTGACTATAATTAAATAATCATCTAAAATTATTTAATTATTCTTTAACCTTTTTCTCCAGTCAATTAAATAAATTTTTATTTATTTAATTTAATCCCCAAATTTTGAATGTTGAATTAAATAATTATTCAATTCATAAAAAGAATTATTCCTAGCATATTCTTCTATAATTAGATAGTCCTTGTGTTATCTAATTAGTCATTTGTCACTTAAATCGAGATTTAATTAAATCAACCAGTTATCTCCTAATTTAATATTTGATTATTTCTGATGAACAGGCTTTTTGGGTCAATCAGTCAGTTATCTAGTTTTATTGCCATCTTCTGCGTGCAAAAAATTAATAATTAAATAATTTTAATTATTTAATTAATTCATTTGTGCATTCTAATAGACTGTTTCCTCTATGCTAATCTTTATCTTTACATGCGATCTCTATTCTTCTAAGTTTTGAATAGTCTCAAGTAAAGATTAAATTATTATTTAATTTAATCTCCACCTTTTATGCTTTTTAACTCACACTAATTCAACCCTAATTCGAATGCATGTCACATTCTTTAATCTTAATCGTCGGTCCATATTTCAATCTAAGCCTGTCATTCGAAAATCAATTTT
Source organism: Sequoia sempervirens (assembly GCA_007258455.2). Lineage (NCBI taxonomy): Eukaryota > Viridiplantae > Streptophyta > Pinopsida > Cupressales > Cupressaceae > Sequoia > Sequoia sempervirens. Next base: position 328,334,094 of record VDFB02000017.1, on the reverse strand, counting down.
CTATAAATTGGCTTTCCTTCATCATTATTACTCCTCTCAAAATCTTATGACTTTTGGAAGCAATCAACTTTAGAATCTTTGATATTTTGCTAATAAAACTATCATGAGGCTATACTTGCACACTTAAGAGAAATCTAAGGGCAATTATCATAGAACGGAAAAATGGAGAAGTGCAATTGAGGTTATTCATGGAATTACATAAATATTCAATGAGATTGCTTTGTTATTTATGCTTTTTATTATTCCATTGTTGTTTGTTGTCAGCATAGGTTTAGATTTGAGTTTATTGCATTATACTGCTTAATCTTGCTTGTTTTCCTGTGTTACATTAGTGAACCTGACGTGAAGACATCGTCTTCGAAAAAAACTATAAAAATTTTGATTTTTACAAATACAGGTACAATGCGACACATCTGAAGCATGAAATGATGCAATTGACCCCGTGAGCCGCATATGACTTTTCGTGATGCATCTGACATTTAAAGACGCATTTGTACCTCCTTGTAATGCATTTGACTGGTATAAAAAAAATCGATGTCCGAATTCTGAATTTGAATTTTTAATTGCAGTTTTCATTACAACTGATTCAGAGTTTGCATCGTGTGTTCTTAAGGATCTAATATAGTGTTTGTAGGACATTTCAAAGAAGACAAATATACAAACAGTGTTTGCAGGATGATTGACGAAGACAAAGATCATACTACTAATGAATTGTTTTGCAAAACGCTTGTCAAATATTATTTTGAAATAAATTGTCTGATTAGATTAGATAATTGTCATTTGGGCTTAAAATTAACAATTGTCTACTGCGTTTGGTGTGTTTGCACATTATGTTAGATTAAAACCTGATTCAATAATAGAAGTATCCTCTCCCCTTGGGCACTTGTGCGATCCTGGGTGTAAGAGAAATTGTTATTGACTTTAGAAATTGGGCCTTCCTTGGTGGGAAAAAGTACTCACCCCAAGGTGACTCAAATTGACAACAAAGCTTTTTAGCCAAGCTACTCTCGACTAGTATACAAATGTGAATCCTAATGGAAAACTTAGGATTACAGGTGTCAATTTGTTATGCAGACAAGTTTATCTTTCCTCACGCATAGCCACCTAAATAGGTGCCCTTACTAAAAAGCCAATTGTTTTTAGATTAACCAAAATCTTCTATTTGCTGGTGCAAGAGGTTGGACCTCTGAAGTCGTCTCACATACTTGTGGTTCTCAGTAGAGATGAAAAGTTTTTCATGGGAGATTCATGAGAACTAAAGCTTGGCTGACTTGGAGAAGTGAGTGTCATGGAGTGGAGCCAGTGTGGTCAAGCTTCTAATCATCTGCTCTGAATAAGCGTAGCTAGGGAAACCCAAGTGAGAATTTAATAGATATTGTCATTGTCGGCCTTAGGATTGTACTTGTCTTCTGGAATTATACATGTTCATGTTCATCAAACCTAAAACACAATGTTTTTTTATTGTCTTTATTTTCTAAAATTTGATCAAAAACAACTTGAGTCAAACCTGCAATTTACCAAAAAACTACATCTGTTAACCAAAAACTCGCATCTAAAAAAATTGAGTCACATTTGTTTACTAGTAAACCGCATTTGTCAAACTAAGTTGCATGCGTTTACCAGTAAACCACATTTGGAAAAACCAAGTTGCATCTGTTTACCAGTACACCGCATCTATCACATAGAGTCACATCTGCTTACCAAAACACCGCATCTGCTTTATAGAGTCGCATATGTCAAACCTGTTAACATCTCTTATACTAAAAAATCGTATTTAGAAAACCCCTGTGATGCATCTGATCTGGTGAGTTACATTTGTAGTCTAGAACGATGTATATGCCTGTCACAGACCCAAGACACATTTTACCAATAAATACTCTCTGAGACCGAAAATCGCATCTGACAATTCTTGTGACGCATCTGATTTTGTGAGCCGCATTTGCAGTCTGGAATGACACATTTTCCTGTCACAGACTTGAGACCTTAGTTTATCAGTAGAGCACATCTGACATTAGGAACCACATCTGTTAGATTCTATGACACATCTGTAAAGCTAAACCACAATTTCCTGATAACCAAAATTGGTTGTCACAGTTTGAAACCCAACAGTCATACTAGTCTCTAATTTATCCTCTCATAGTGATCTTTGATAGAAACCAGAATGATTTGCTCATATTTTGCATGCTTGCATCCTTTAGGTATCATTTAGTCATAGCAATAGGCATCCTAGTTGAAAAACTTTAGCTACATTTTAGGAGTCTTTATTACCTTCAGATTGATCAAACTTATAGGAAAATCACTCTTGCAAACTTTAGAATAGGCCAACTTTCCAAGCTTTGGATAAACCCTTGCTTCAATGAAAATTGTCATTGAGCCTAGTCATTTGTCATATATATCTTTTGTCCTCCATGTGAGTCCTTCCAACTCATCAGTCTAGTTTGGGAGCTCACTTTGTCTCTTGGTCCTAGTCCTACAAAGGTCCCTTGACAAACTAAATTGAAGCCTTGGTTAAACTTTAGGTGGTTGGTAACCTCTTTTCAAAATCTACCAAAATTGATTACCCATAAAAGCTTGCTTAGACTTTTGCATACTTAGCCATAGTCATCCTAGGATAACATGATTTTTATAAATTTCGTATTTTCCATAAAATACCAAAAAAATAGTTGCATTCATTCCTTATATCCATAAAACCCCCAAAATATAGACTAGAATCATACCATCTATAGACATAGTTTTTGCAGCACCTACATTTTGAGCTTATCTTACATGGTTGAAACAAGGTCCAAAAGGAAAGAAATAGAAATGGTTGATCCACAAGACTTCATCAATCCATTTTAAAATCCCCCATCATCCACATCGAGACCTCACAAAACTTTGTTAGACAAATTTGTCACTAGAGACCCACAAGGATGCATTGTAGTGGAAGACTTAGATGTTGCTGCACAAGACCCTGAGTTTTCCTCCTTTGTAGATGAGTACCTAGAAAATGATCCTCAATGATACTTAGCAAAATTTCTAGTTGAAGGTGCCATGTTACCACCTGGATTTGGCATCCATACCTTGCAAACTACATCTACCCAAGGGACAAACATGATGACTACTATTGGTACTATACCTCAAATAACTGTAGCCATACCATTTGGTATACCTACACAGAGTGCTACAAATGAAGAAGATGTGACCTCTTGGTTATACAAAGAAGACAATGAAGAACCTCCTCCGCCTACTCAGATACACACAAATCAATATGGAAAAGGTTTCAAGATAATGCAAGACAAAGAATATGATGGACATAGAGGGTTAGGATTACATCAGAATGGGAGGACTGAACCTATCATTGTCTCTAAGTGGCCAAAAGGCCTAGGGCTTGGGTTTCAACTACTCCAAATTGGCATTTCTAGTACCATATCACCTTTACTAGAGGAAGTAAGTGCTTCTAAAGCTATCGAGACATCCAATGAGCCATCTTACCAACGCTATTGTGATTCCCCCGACTCTAATGAATATGAGTGGGATTCCCTATCCTCCACCTCTTTCATGGACCTTGATAAACTATTTGGGGAACTTGACCAAATGCTTAAATCCTCGCAAAACCCATCTAGTTCCCGTCCACAAACGTCTTTGACAAAAGAGGAATGGATTAAACATTATTATTGGGAATCCCTTGATCCTGCCTCTTGGGAACCTGACAAACCCATTTATGATAACCAAACCTTGACAATCGGCCCACCTTAGGATCTACCTATTTCCAAGAAAAAGAGTAAGGAGGATTTGGTAAGAAACTTGTGTGACTATGTCAACAACTCAACCTTTACCTTGACCCCTTTGAACTTTGATACTTCCAATGATGACATGCCCTTAGTATATCCCCAGCTTATTGATTGGGATCAACAAGACACCCCTATCTTAGATATCTTTGAGAATGATGAAGCAATAGCTGAGTTCCTGGGACTACGAGAAGGCATACCTAGTGGTAACCATAAGGCTAGATTTACCATTGACTTGGATAAAATGGCTGATTTTGGGGAGTTTGTTCAACTCTCCAGTCGCAAAAATAAGAAAAACAATGAAAAAAATAAAAAAAGGATGAGTCCCTAGGTGAAAACTGAAAGGCACCTTTGGACGATGAAAAAGCAAAAATAAGGATGCATCTAAGGGTGAAAACCTCTCAAAGGCACCCAAGGATGGAAAGTTGAACATTCTCCCCGTTGCTCAGGAAAAGTCACCAATGTTAGTTGAAGAATTTGTAGAAGTCAACATAGGCACTGAAGAGAATCCCCGACTAATCCATTTTGCAACATCTTTGACAAAAATAGAGCAACCTGAATTTTGTAACTTCTTCACACAAAGACAGATCAACTTTGCATGGTCATATGATGACATTCCTAGACTAGATCCTGAACTTGTATTACATCATTTGCCACTACAACAAGGTGCTAAACACGTCAAGTAGAAGTTAAGAAAAATGCACCCACAACTTGCATTATTAGTCAAAGCTAAACTAAAGAAACTATTGGATGTTGACTTTATCAGATCAATTGACTATATAGACTGGATTTCTAATCTTGTACCAGTGACAAAACCAATAGGGGGCATCCACATTTGTACAAAATTCTAAGATATAAACAAAGTGTGTCCTAAAGATGACTTTCCTCTGTCAAATATTGACATGATTGTGAACTTAACAATAGGATATGAAATGTTATCCCTTATGGATGTTTTCTTGGGATATAATCATATCATAATCGCACTTGAAGACCAACATAAGATAACTTTCACTTGTCCATGGGGAACTTATTGTTGGAACACCATGCCCTTTGGACTTAAAAAATTCCAGAGCAACATATCTACACGCCATGACAACCACTTTCCATGATCTCATACACACTCTTATGGAAGACTATGTGGATGATCTAATAGCTAAATCATTAACAAGGGTTGATCATGTATAGGTCCTAGATAAGATTTTTCAAAGGCTAGAAGAATACAAAGTAAGGCTAAATCCAAAGAAATGTGTATTTGGCATGACATCAAGAAAACTTCTAGGTTACATCATCTCTAGATGAGGCATTGAAGTGGACCCGAAAAAAGTAAAAGCTATAATGGAAATGCCTCCACCATCCAATATAAGTCAACTAAGGACACTACAAGGCAGATTGCAGTCTATCAGATGATTCGTTGTGTAGTTAGAAAATAAAACACATCCCTTCCAACATCTACTCAGAAAAGGGGTACCATTTGTATGGATAGGTAAATTCCAAGAAGCTTTCCAACTAATCAAGGATTACCTACTCACACCATCAGTGTTAATGCCACCTATTAAGGGATGACCATTGATTCTCTACATTTCAACAACCACATCAACATTAGGAGCCTTACTTGCACATAATGACAATGAGGGTCATGAAAGAGCAGTCTACTATATCAGCCACACTTTGGTAGGTTATGAGATAAATTACAGTACCATAGAACATGCTTGTCTTCCAATAGTTTTTGCTACTCAAAAACTTAGGCACTACATGTTAAACCACCAAACAATGTTGGTCACAAAGATAGATACTTTGAAGTATCTCCGTAGTATAGCAGCATTGACATGACAAATGGCTAAATGGGTAATGGTACTCAGTGAATATGATATCCAGTATGTAGAAAGAAAAGCTATAAAAGGACAAGTTATTGCTGATCAGCTGGCAGATGCACCAATTAAGGCAGATCATCCTCTAGTTTCATATTTTTCTAATGAGTTCATTTTCACTCTTGGCATGGGAACGACATGGAAGTTATACTTTGATGGGTCTCACACAAATCATGGCTCAGGGACTGGCATATTGTTTATCACACCACAGGGTGACACTATTCCTAAGTCATTTTGAATTGATTTTCCATGTACTAATAATATAGCAAAATATGAGGCTCTTGTAACAGGATTACGAATGGAAATCAAATGGAAGATTAAGCACCTACAAGTTTATGGTGATTCTAGGCTATAGTCTGACAAGTTAATGATGACTATGAAACCAAAGATGAAAAGCTTGCCCATACAAGTGGATGGTAGATAGTTTCAAGCAATATTTTTACAAGATCATCTTTCATCAAATACCTCACATTCAAAACAGGGCAACAGACGCCATGGCAACTATTGGCTCACTCTTGGACATACCTAGCAACGTGCCTAAATTTGAGTTTTTGGTAGAACAACTTTTGGTCCCTACCTTTGATGTCCCAGATTCAAAGATGGTGTGTGATATTATTGGTCCCAATTCACCATGGTACAAAGACATATATGACTACCTCCATGCCGAAATCCTACCCCCTGAACTTTCAAACAACCAATGTAGGACATTTATTCGTAACTCAGCCAAGTATACCATCATCAGAGATACCCTTTATAAACGTTCCCTAGACAATACCCTGTTGAGATGTCTCGATACTGAAGAAGCACAAGAGGCCTTATGTAGGGTACATGAGGGTATATGTTGATCCCACTCTAGCAGTCCTACCTTAGCCAAGAAGATTATGAGACTGGGCTATTGTTGTCCTACGATGGAAAAGGACTCATATGTCTTTGTCAAGAAATCGACAGTGCCAGATTCACAGAGACTTGATACATGCACCAACACAAGAGCTTCGTCCAATAACGTCGCCATGGCCCTTTTCCCAATGGGGACTTGACCTCATAGGTAAGATACATCCTACATCTTCCAACGGTCATAAATTCATCATTACTATGACTGAATACTTTACTAAGTGGATTGAAGCCATTCCTATGACCTACATTACGGACACACAAATTTCTAAGTTTATCCTTAACTATATCATTTGTCGGTATGGTGTACCTCAATCCATAATCACAGATAATGGTCATCCATTTAAAAACTAAGAAGTTTGTCACCTCTATGAAGAATTCCATCTCCAACACCACTTTTCCACTCCATATTACCCACAAGGTAATGACCAAGTTGAGGCATCTAACAAAATAATCCTTTGAATCCTTAAAAAGACTGTCAATGATGATGGTTGTGATTGGCATTTACAGCTTAACCCTACCCTATGGGCTTACCGCACAAGCATCCGTACTCCCACCGGTGCCACTCCATATTCCTTGGTATTCAGTTCTGAGGCCATCTTGCCTATTGAGGTCAAGATTCCTTCCCTAAGGGTATCTTTGAAAGGGCATATTGATGACCAAGAGTACTGTGTGTCAAGACTACATGAGCTAGAGTTCCTTGAAGAACGAAAACAAAATGCACTAGATCACCTCCAAGCATATCAAAATTGTCTTTGTTGTAGCTACAATAGGAAAGTCTTGAATCAAAATTTTGACATTGGTTACCTGGTCTTAATGGAAAATCCAAAGAATCAAGTAGAAAGAGAAAAACCAAGAAAGTTTGAACCAAACTGGTTAGGACCCTACATTGTCACAGGAGCCTTTGGATCAGGAGCATACCAACTCTCTACTCTTGAAGGTGAACCATTATCAAAACCAATCAACAACCTTCATCTGAAGAGATTCTATGAATAACTTCTGAGAGCATTGTCTTATTCATCAAAAATACAAAAAAAAATCAAAAAATCAAAAAAATCGTTACCTAGGTGAAAACCTGGAAAACATGCATCTTGGTAACATAAAAAAGAAATCAATTTTTTTTTTGAAAATAATAAAGAGAAATAAGTTGTCCAATAGTGAAAACCATTTTAGTGGTGCTTTGGATGAGTACCATGGTGAAAACCTGGCAAAAAGGCGCCATGTGTAGTCGATTTTGCTTCTTTGTCTACCATCATTCCAACCTGACTTTTCGGTCATATCACCTATCTATCATATTCACCACCTGTACATACCACTCATAATAAATGGTTGTCATTTCCATAACTTGGAACGATTGACATCAAGCACACTTCGCATCCCTATTCCATCCTATTCATAATAAATTGGTCTTATACCCGACTGGGGGCAAGCACTTGGCTTATGTCATTTGGTTCTTACAATGGTTGTTCTGAGGGCATAAAAATACGAGGTCTGATGTGTATAACATAAGCAAGGCCATCAATCGATGAGCCCCTGAGGCCACACTAGGTTAGTCCATTAGGGTTCGTCACATTCACTATCACACACGCCAGATATCATCAAATAAATCAATTTTTTTTTAGTTAGTCTTGTCGGTCAATGTCTAGTCAAACTACGAGGTCTATGCATGTATAACGTAGGCAAGGCCATCAATCAATGAGCCCCCGAGGCTGCACTAGGAAAGTCCTTTAGGGTTTGTTGTGTTAGTCAACATTAGTCAAACATTGTTATCAAACACACAATTTTAGAACATCAAGACAAGTCACACATCAACAAGACAAACAAGTCAACAAGGTCATCAAGTCAATTAAACAAATTTCCAAAGCAACAACCAAAACAATCTACTTATGTCTTCTACAGGATGTGTCCTTCCTGAAAACATACATCATCAAAACAATCAACCTATGTCTTATACAGGATGGGTCCTTCCTAAATACAGACATTGTCAAACAATCATCATAGCCTTATACAGATTCTCACATCAATGACATCAGACTTAACATCTTATATAGTACGTGTCTTTTTGAAACTAGGCTTCATCGTTCCTTATATAGATAGTCACACGATCGAAACCAGACTCAATGTCTTATACGGTATGTGTCCTTCCTGAAATAAAGCTTTATCAAACAGTCATCTTATCAATCTAGACAAAAAAAACAACAGATCAAATTTTGGAAAATATTCTTACTAGCTTTTGACTTTATGGCATGTTTTATCTTATCTTTTCAACTGGCTGTCTTTGAGTCTCATTGCTAGCTTTATCGAGGATGTCCCATGAAGGATTTAGAGAAGCAAGGATGTCTTAGGACTCTTTTTCTTTGACTGTTGTTTGTTGACTGTCTTTTGGATTTATTTTTGAGTCAAGTTACTAGCTTCCTCGAGGATGTCCCATGAAGGATTTAGAGGAGCAATGATGTCTCATGACTTTTCTTTTATTTGTTTGTTGTATGTGGTTTGTCTTGACAAAAAAGACTGGGGAAACTTTTCCCTTAGTATGAGTTAGGACATTCCTTGTCTGCAACTGTCTATTTTTAGCAAGTGGATGACCTTGCACACCTTGGTCTATCTTATATCATGGTGTTTTTTTTCCATTTGTATCAGTTACTGCCCAATGATGATTTAATGGAAGGCCTATTGTGCTTCGAAAAAACATCAAAGATTTCTACTACTAACATCCACGTGTTTTATGTTACTATTCATATTTTTTGCACTAACATTTCTTCTTTCTTGCATTATGACAGAGTCCTATGACACACAAAAGAAAATACATCATCCTTCATATGCATTCCTATTAGAAACATCATTTATACATTGTCATACATATATACATATTAAGTCATACATATATGCTGCATTTGAAAACACAAAAATATTAGGAATCCATCGCATCTAGGAATCCATGGCATAACATGCATTCATCATCATAGATTGCATAACATATTACCACAATACATACATTTGCATGGCATTGTAAATACATACATCACATTGCATCACATTATAATAAACATAGAATGCATACATGACATTTATAAATATTACAAAATTAAATGCATACATCATCATATAGAATCGACATAACATCATAGGTTGCACCAACATCATAAAGTAAACATTGGCATCCATAACACATGCATATGATATAGAAAACTGCATATCATAAAAAAATATTGCATATCATATAAAGAACTGCATATCATATAAATCATCGCCAAAAATGATATATATATCGCTCAAAAAAATAAAAGTGTCACAATACAATGTCAGAATGTATCTCTCAAATGGAGCTCGCAGGTTCTATAATCATAATACAATGTCTACACATATAAAACATGTCCCTAGTTTGAACTCCCAATACTCCCATGCAGAGAATGAGGAGGGGACTGACGTGGAGGTGTTGATGATTAGTGTGTAGAAGGGGGCCTATCACATGGTCCTGACCTATGCGGTCCTACGACACCTTCTGTGCTTTGAGACCTGCTTCGTGATCTGATGTTATGCACTTGCGAATAACTAGGAGCCCGTCTCTGAGGTGGTACCTCCTGCTCATACAAATCTTTGTAAAACCTCTCCCTATCACCAACCCTAACCAACTTCCAAGAAAAAGTTGCAGCCAGTCCAGTGCAAAGAGCTCTCAACTCCACAAACCTCTGCTCTGTCTCTTGTCTCCAAGCTACGACTTGATCCCTCTCCAAATAGGTAGTGTCCCTCTCCATCTGTATCGCATCCCGCTTTGCTATCATAGCTCTCGCCCACTCCTCCAAGGCCTCTACTCGGGCCTGTAAATCAACCAGTTGCTGATCAATAGGACCCTCCTCCTCTTGCCATGGCCTCTCTCCCTCCTCAACATCCCACTCCTCAACAATCTTATCTTGGAGCTCTCTCTTCTGCTCCCCCATATCCTCCTCCTCATCATCATCTTGATACCCTACAAGCATACCAAGGGCATCCATCTCTTCCTCCTCCCCAATGGCCTCCTCCTCACCATGCTCCTCACCAACAACCTCCTTTGCAACATGCTCTTCACCAACTCCCTCTCCAACATCCATCTTGGCCTCAACCCCTCCACCAATCATCTAGCATAGGTACGTCCTCCCCCTCCTCCTCCTCCTCCTCCTCCTCCTCCTCGCAGATGGGTGACAAATTTGGGCCTCTACCACCACGTCGACCACCCCTACCACCACCTCCTCTCCCATCATCTCCACCACCTTGGCCACCTCGACCACCTCTCCTACCACCATGTTGGCCTCATGGTCCTATCCCTTGCTGCTCTACAGGAACTGCCTACTCAGGATATGTAAATGGTATAGGCCTATGATTTTCCCACCAGGTATCATAAGCCACTATCGTCCCTAGATCCCCCTACTCCACCCCTCCATCCCCACGGTACAAGTTGTAGTGCATCAATGTCTGCCTCAACTATTGCAATAGGAATCTACGACCCCCACAAAGGAACCTCTATCGAAGAACGAGCAAACTCAGCTCGCCCCTACGGCTCATCCTGCACCTCACCAAACTATATGAGAACTCTATCTGGTAGGTGTCTCTTAATAATGTGAACCCTGGAAACTGTCCTCCCAATCAGATATTGTGTCTGCCGACAAAGACGCAGGTGTATGTCCTCGTCAGGCCATCACGACAATCCATGTAAGGCCTCTAGATAAATTGTACAAGGGTATCAATCACATGTCTAAAGTAACTTGTGTCTCTGACATGTGTCTGAGAAATGGTTCCTGCATATCTGAAAACATAAGGAGCTCCATGATATAACTCAAATGTAATAGGTGGGTGGAAAATAATGTCAATGTGCTCCCATGCCCAGATCATCAGCAAAGTAGTGCAACAGCTCATCGACTGCACCTCCCTATAAGCTATATCATGTAAATGAAAATACATCGCAAGTAAATAAGGGCCCCATGCATATACAACCTACCGCTCTAGCATCCCAACCAACATTTTCCCCCACCCAATAGGAAACCCATGACCTCGACGGTCAGGTAGAACAATCCCACCAATCAATGTGCACAACATACAATCAATACGCTCATACCTATCAGCAAGGACAAGCCATCTAATCTCATAATGCTCCATGCCTAGCTATCTAATATCATCATGCACATAAAATTGAGTAAGCTCACTAAAACCCCTCTGTGTATCATAAAAGACTCTCTCACCCCTGATCGGTAATCTCAAGATCCTATAAACATCCTCTAAGGTAACAGTAGCCTCTCCTATAGGCAGATGGAAAGAGGAAGTCTCTGAGTGCCATCGCTCACAGAGTGCAGTCAACAAACCTTAGTTTGCCCGAATGGTGGGCATAAATGTCACGTGATGCAACCCTAGGTTCCATATCAACCGTCTCTCAGCACTGTGTAGCTGATCTCGTAGATCATATGTAGTCGGCCTCGACTCCCAGGTGTATATTGGATCTAAAGTAACCTACAAATGCATAACGAATACCTTGTGTCAGAAATACAAAGCCAATTTTTACATCACAAAACTTCAAAAAAATTGACAAGAAAATGTGTCGTTTAGTTATCAAATGTGTTGCAAAATTGCACATGCGTCATTTCAACTAGCAAATGCATCTCATAACAATGCATGTGTCATTTAACCATGCAGATGTGACAAAGGAGAAAAGACACGATCAATTATGTAAATGTGTCGCATTATATCAAATGCAATTGATAATCAAACATGCGACGTCACAAAATCACAAATGTGGTATGTAAACCCACATGCGACAATGTGCCTAACACATGCGACTCAAAACTACAAATGTGATGTAGAATAAAACAAATGCGTTCATGTAACCTAAATGCCTAAATCAACCTAGACATATTGTTACATATGCACCGTTTCATGAGCAAATGTGTCACACATGAACACATATGCATTGAACTAAAAGTGACGTCATTTGAAAAATAAAGTTTAACTGCCTAAAAATGTGTGAAAATAAAAAATTCAAAAGATGGTTTAGGGGTACATACCAGGTGTCTTGCGTCAGCTGGCCGTCTGAAAGTCCTAACTTGATAACCACTGTGCTCGGTGTATGGAACGAGCGACATTTGTGTTGAATACTCCAGAGAAAAATCAAGGTTTTCTAAACTTGAGGGATGCAAATGAATTCATTTTTCACCCAAATTCTATTTATACCTAGGGTTTTTGGAGGGTTTTTCTCACACCTTGTGTACTATGTGCACTATTTACCAACTTCTGACATTCATTTCGCATACTAGACCTCGCCAAAATTGATTTCTTTCACCACCATCGAACTTCTAGCTATCAAATTACCTAATCGGGACAATTTCCAAATTTTTTTGAATTTTTTCAAAAATTTGTCATTTTTCCCGAGGGGGCATACCTTACCTATTTCACACTGGGGAATGACTAGGGCATGTTTTTCCTTATTTTCTTTAACACAACGCTGAAATGGCATTGTATCAAAGAGGGAAAAAATGTAGACACTAAAAATTGGTCTAGGCCTGCGACTTCAATTTTCAATACAATTCTCATCTACATTGTCTTAATTAAATAATGTAAATTATTTAATTATTTTCTAAAGTCACATATTCTTTATTAATTAAATAACTTTAATTATTTAATTAATTCATTTTCACCTTTATCTCTTCTTGACTAATTAAATAAATATTATTTATTGAATTATGTCTCTAATTAAATATATCTTCTTTCTAAAAATTAAATAAATTGTTATTTAATTTACCCTCATCACATTTTTTACTATAATTAAATAATTATCTAAAATTATTTAATTATTCTTTAACCTTTTCTCCAGCCAATTAAATAAATCTTTATTTATTTAATTTAATCCCCAAATTTTGAATGTTGAATTAAATAATTATTCAATTCATAAAAATAATTATTCCTAGCATATTCTTCTACAATTAGATAATCATTGTGTTATCTAATTAGTCATTTACCACTTAAATCGAGATTTAATTAAATCACTCAGTTATCTCCTGATTTAATATCTGATTATTTCTGATGAACATACCTTCTAGGTCAATCAGTTAGTTATCTAGTTTTATTCCCATCTTTTGCATGCAAACATTTAATAAATTTTAAATAACTTTAATTATTTAATTAATTCATTCTTGTGTTCTAATAGACTATTTCCTCTATGCTTATCTTTACATGCAATCTCTATTCTTCTGAGTTTCAAATAGTCTCAACTAAAGATTAAATTATTATTTAATTTAATGTCCACCTTTTATGCCTTTTAACTCACACTAATTCAACCCTAATTTGAATGCATGTCACAATCTTTAATCTTAATCATCGATCCATCTTTTAATCTAAGCCTATCATTTGAAAATCAATTTTCTATAAATTGGCTTTCCTTCATCATTATTACTCCTCCCGAAATCTTATGACTTTTGGAAGCAATCAACTTTAGAATCTTCAATGTTTTGCTAATAACACTATCATGAGGCTATACTTGCACACTTAAGAGAAATCTGAGGGAAATTATCATACAATGACAAAATGGAGAAGTGCAATTGAGGTTATTCGTGGAATTACACAGATATTCAGTGAGATTGTTCTGCTATTTATGCTTTTTATTATTCCATTATTCTTTGTTGTTAGTGTAGGTTTAGATTTGAGTTTAGTTCATTGTATTGCTTAATCTTGTTTGTTTTTCTGTGTTACATAATCAATAATGAGTTATGCTTGGGTGAGTGGTATAGTATTGAAGTCAAAGCTATATTAAATCAATAATTTGGTCATAAGCTAAGGGTCACCTAATATAGGCCTACTTGTAATCTTATTGCATGATGGTGGGTGTCATATCCTTAATCCTCAATAATATGTCACTACCTCACCCTTCTATTATCTATGTGAATTATTTTAAATGCCTACATAATGGGGTACAACAAGTTCAACTTGAAAATATAAGGGTGAGTTATTTCCTAATTGTTCACAGGTATGTGGGATGGTTCATCAATACTTTATTTCTAGCTACCCCAAATCAACCCAATGTGTCAATTTAGGATACCATCCATGCCAACTCAAATGTGGCCTAAATTCCAATGAATTCCAGGTGACATATGAGCTCAATTTTGAACCTTCAAGATATTGGTGTAGTTAGTAGGTTATCATTAAACCATGTCAATTACCAATGCTTAGAGCTATATTAGTATCTTACATATTAACTAGCATTCACCTATATCACAAAGGTGAAAGAGTGCTAGGGGCTATCTGAGATTTCATAGTGGAGTAGTTCAAGTGGTTGCTACCCATATTATATAGGTAATAGAAACCCAAGGCTAACCATTGTATCAAGAGGGTTAGCATGGTATCACTTATAGCACAAAGATGATCAATTTCAGGTGATACTCGTATTGTGAAGGGGTTATTAGACAATATCACCAAGGCCATGTGGTGGTATATGTTCAACACTACTCCTTTTTGGATGGATATACTTTTCATTGGTGGCCTAGGGGTGAATAAAGTTTGAATCTACCAACCTAAGAAGTTTCGCTTCTTGAGGAAATCTCCCTTTTGGGTCTACATGGCCTTTTGAGATTGAGGATGGACCCTTGGTGTAGTATGGGATGCATTGTAGTCCTCTTCCCAGTTGTTTGATGACTTGCTTGACACCATTAGGATGAGGATGGACCCCCAGTGTAGTATGAGATGCACCAAGGTCCTCATCTCAATCATTCCCTTGAAAAATATAGATTTCACCCCTCACCTAAGCCCCTAGCCATGACACCATTACTATGGAACTATTCCTTAAGATATTTTTCTAGATCCACTTGGTTGGGATTGATGGTGTAATGGTCCATGTGGTTGGGCACCCTCAATTTGGGTAATCAAGAACCCAAACATCTAGTTGCTATGCATGACTAGTCATGCTCTTATATTTACCAGGTGCTCTTAAGTTATGAGTTTTGTACTTTGATTCCCATTTATACAAATTGTGGTATGTATTAAATAAGATCACATTTATATCAATGTTGTTGATTAAAAATGGTTTTAGTATTTTATTGTTTGCTAGTAAAAAAAGAATTGTTGGCTACTGTGACTAGTTTTTACATTGTGCTTCTAACAAATCCATATTTATGTGATTACAAGCTGCTATTAAACAATTATGATCAAAATAGTAGACAATTATCTATCAATCATCAAAATTAAGTAAGTAGTTTCACTTCTTTAAATTTAATCTTTTTGAATTATATCATATGATATGCTAGAACACTAAACTAAATTAATTAAATTACATTACTTATTATATCTATCAAACTTAATTTCAATAAATAAATAAAATATTTTTTTACACCCATAAAATACTACTTTAGTAATTACACTACATCAAAGAAAATTGTTGGTCATTACTTTTTCAAACCATATTACAATGGTAAAGAATCGAAGTCTTATTACATAGGACTATCCCATGTTAAAAGTGTGATCTGAGATAATTACCGAAGGCATAGAATACTAATGGAGCACTGATGAGGAAACAAGGTAAATAAATATAATAGAAGCTAAAAATATCAAGGAAAAACTTTGGTATTAGCTCCCTTAGTTGAAACAAAATGGAGTTGAGAGTGAACTTGAAGATTATATTGTCAAATCAATTAGACAAACTTTGCTATATTTAAAGTACTTGGTATTTGTGTTTAAGTCAATAAAATTTGTTATCTTATTACTATTGACTTGATGAATTTTCACTGTAATAGAAATGTTTAATTATTCATGCTCCTTATTTGGAAAGACTACCATTAGCCCTAGAAATTAGTAAAGTTTGTTCAAATTGAAAAACCTCTAATTATCAAAGTTTTACAATTTTAAAAAGTTGTGCATTAGTTAAATATTAACTTTGTTAAATACTTATTTGTTTTTAATTTTTATCAATTGTCATAATCTAATTTGATATAATGGTAATAGGCATAATTTTCACATTAAATTAAATGGGATATTTAGAAGTTACAACTAAGCATGATAGTGATAGTAGTACCACGTATTAATGTAGAGTTATTAATCATGAGAATAGTTGTAGACATGATTAGGATATTTATAGGAGTGGGCACAGGTATGGTATATATAGGAATATTGATGGTAGTGTGAAGTACAACCATCACATCCGTTGATGGGTACCTTAAATAACTTCTTGCATAATGTAAAATTAGCATTCAAACTTCTACAATACAATGTCCTTTGGAATTAGCAAATATAAATAAAGGTATAACAAGATTCATTGTTAATAAATGTAAAATAAATTTTACAACTCTCTTTAAATACTATAATAATCATTACTCTCCATCAAAAAAGATAAACAATCATTTCTTCTTCAAATCACATTATCATTATTTACAAATAGATCCCACACATATATCCATATAAAACTGTGGACCACAATGTGTCCTCTGACCCCTACTTGTCCCCCATACACTAAGATAGATGGACAAAGCTCTTGATGCCATGAAAGCAATGTCTCATAAAGAAAATCACTAGCCCTTCCATGGCATTTCCAATCTAATGAGTGGTTACCCCATGACCAAACATATTGGATCATGGGGTAAGACCCACAAGTGAAAGATAACAATCACAACCCCTTATGATACTACCTTTTCCTCTTATAATACTACCTTTTCTGTCTAAAAGCATCAACAAGCCCTTGTTGGAAGGTAGGCCAGTACGTCATCATTGACATAACCCAGCCAGAAATCGTTGGCATTTACAGTACAGTTCCACCGGTGGCACGAGCAATTGCGCGTAGAAACACCATTTCTATATAGCTGTCAATCACGAAACGTACAGAAAGATGCCATGACAACTAAAAAACACGGACACTCCACCCTAAAGTAGATATAACATTGATGTGGACTGACTTTTTCTTTTGCCTGCCTTCAATTATAAGAAATCCAGCTTGCCAAACACAACCAAAACTATCTATCAATATCATTTTCAGCAATCCATGGGAAACTGTGTATCATTGTACGATGAGGGGAACGAATCTGTGTTTCCCATTAGCAGAAAAGATGAACAGAAAGCTTTATCGATTCCTAAATGTGCAGACAGAGTCCGTGTTTTTAGCAAACAAAATGGTGTTTCTGGCAGAGAAAATGGTGTTGTTCGTATTAAGATCTTGGTTTCTGCCCAGGAGTTCTCTGAGCTTATTTCTGAGGGCCATAGCGAGGAGTCCATAGCTTCGTTGCTGATCAACAAATTGGAGGTGGAAGAGTCGGCCATTAATGGCAGAGCTTCCAGACATTCATGGAGGCCTTCGTTGGAAATGATACCAGAAGTTGTGATGGAAGATTCACAGTAATTGCAATGAGTTGGAGCAGTTAATATATGTATGTCCTCTCTGGAATTGCAGGAAATGGAATGCCTGTGAAAGTCTGTACCGGGTTGATCCATCATTAAAGCAGAGGACAACTGGGTATTTAGAGGATTTTAATGGGGAAGTCCTGTGATTACAGAAATAAATGCTGTTTATTCTCTGATTGGCAGCCCAGTGGAAATTTCAGACAGTGGGAAGTTTTCAATTTTGAGACTATTCATTCTTTTTGTTGTCGTCATCTCGATCCAAGCAGTTTACTGCTAAATATTTGTTTCAATAAATGAGACGGACCATACAAATCTTGGGATATAAAGTGCCTGACATTTTACAGCAATAGACTGTAATTGGATAAGTTTAGACTAGTAGTTGAGTTGTATTATTGATTATGACAGTGCTAAACAACATGCCTTTGTTTTTATTTGGAAACAATTTTAAAAAGATTTGAGTGATGATTAGTAACTGCCCCCCTAAGTGTTGACGGGTGTTTATTTAAATCAAATTGTATCATAGTCGACATTTAGTTTCCAAGACCATGATTAATGAGTGTAAAGATTTTTGGATTGCAATTGTGCCGATGATGGATCATGGAGTATGATCCGAAACATTGATGCAAAAGGATCACACACTATTGCAATCAAGAAATTGGTATTAATTTTTATTTTTTTAAATAGTTGGTTTGTGGTTTGTTGATCGATCTATACTGATTTTGTTAGTAGATTTTTAGATTTTTTATTAAGAAAAATAAAATAAAAATGATAGTCAATCAAATGACATGTGGCAAAAAAATAAACTATGTTTTAATATTGGATGGAAGAAACATAACATTTTTTTCTTCTTTAATGTTTTGAAAATTAAATACAATATAACAAAAAATTGAAGTGTTTTCAAGAATTTTGTGTTCTTATCCGTGACAACATCGCTAGACTAGATCATGAAATTAATGTCTTTGTTTAAGTTGTAATTTATATCGCATGTGGTGTAGTTTGCATTGGATTAGTAGACATGAATGCAAACAATGGAGGTATGGTAAAACTAGAATTGTGAGTAGAAGACACATTTTCTTCATGTCATGTGATCATACGGACATATATGTGTTTAATTTTTGTTTGAGATTGTGTTATTTAATTCCTTTGTGATATAGATTTCTTGTGTCTATTTATAATTGTGTTTTTTTTTTGTTTCTTTTGTGCATGATTGGTCTAGAATACATTTTTTTTTTATGGTGTATGAGTCATTGTTGACCTACAGGGCAAGGGTTTGAAGGTTTACATTTCAATGTTGAAGATTTGATGGTTTAGTGCTATTTTATATAGTTATTCTTTCCATTTCCCAGTTGTATTTTTTTATAGATGTGTGTTGAGTATGTCTATGAGAGTTTTTGTTGTGTGTGTGTTTTTTTTTAAAAGTTTTGTGTAGGAAGTGTGAGTTGGTTTGGAATGTAAGTTGATTTTATGACACAAGAGTGGTGGATGGTTTGGTGAGCAAAATTGTGGCTTTGCATAGTGAGAGTGCAAAGGTGTACAGTCATTTTATATAGTTATTCTTTTTGTGTCATTGTTGCAAATGATTTTTTCTAGATTGAATATTTGGATTTGTAGGTTTTCTATCATTTAATAAGGTTATTTTTTCCATAATATATTTTAAAGTGATTTTTCTTTAAGTGATTCCACAATAATGTGTCATACTTTATGGTCTAGTTGGTACACTCAAACTCAATATTTTTTAATACTTGCAATGTGTGTCAATTATACCAAACAAATAGTCAAAAGTTTAAGAATGATGTAAAGTAATGAGTTGTGACATTTTAATGTAGATTTAAGTTGCAATTTTTTTGAATTTTTAAAATAATTATATTTTATCATTTTTATTTTTATTTTTATTTCAATCAATTTTTTCGATTATGCTTACCAACAAATGTTTTCCCATATCACTAACTTTCACTATATATAAAAATTTTCTACACTTTCTTGGAATTGGATTGCTAATTCCAATCTCTAGTGCATAGATATTGTGTTATATTTTTTTGTTAAATATTTTATTTATTAAGAAATTTTGAATTATTACTAACAAAAAAATTAGACTTGTATTACTTCATAACAAGTCTATTTTAGCATATATCAAAATTATTTTTTATTTTTTATTGAAATAAGGACATCCATGTGGAGTGCAGTGCATTTTTTTAGATTTTTATGATAAAATTTATTGTTTTCCTAATACTTTGAATCGAGGTTATTATTTTATTACAATGAACATGCACTCAATATAAAATTAAAAAATAAAATATCTATTATATTTTTTTAAGCCAACATTAAAAGCTACATTTTTATAAAATGGCATTTCCAAATAATTTCATTTGATACCTCAAAAGCTAAATCAAAATTATTATTTTTGGTAGTATTTTGATAAGTGTTGGAGAGACTCTAACGTGGGTTTAACTTTAGCTTAGGGGTTTCTATCTAATGGATTTTGATCTAAGGGATTTTGATCTAACCCTCTTAGATCAAACCTTATCAAATGAAACTCTTGTGAGTTCAAATCATTAATTTTTAAAAAATAGGATGTCTCAAAAGTGGGGCACATTGTTGTGGGATCATCCCATTTCATATAATTGTTCTTTCTAGTAAAAAAGTAAAAGGGAGTTCCCTAAGTTTAATGTCTAAACCTAGGATTGTTTTTTGTTCCTTTTTTGAAGGTACATTAGGATGCAAATCAACAAGGCACACTTAGATTGACTTTCAACCATGAAGGTGAGTCAATCAAAACCGAATCTAATCTATTTGAGCCTTAAGAATGAACATAAATTAAATTGCTATGATTGACCTAATTCAACAATGTGTTGCAATATCCCAATGATTAACAGACTGAAACAACTTGTAGGCAGATCTGGAAAGTGTAGAGGACTATGTACCTGCTCAAAAAAGTTGTTTCTAATCACAGTAGAGGGATAGAGTTTCCCTAGGGTGTATGGGTGCTTGTATGCTACTTTTGTTATGCTTTTGAGGTCCTTTAATGATATATCTGAGCTTTTGATTCCTAGTTGCAGAGTTTCCAGAACATTGCCAGATAATTCTATAGGTGAGTTTTAATGAATTGATAAGATGTAGGGCTTCAATTACAACAACGAACAATTTATCTTCAAGCTTCCTTCAATCCTCTCCAAACTTGAAATCTGCACATTCACAAAGAGAAGAGATATTGTGCCATTTAGGGGCTTGCCTTAGTTGAATCCAGTGTTAGTGTTGTTGGATGTTGTGGTTGTGTTGTTGATATTTGGTTGTCATTGATGTCAACACTATTAGCATTGTTGCATTAGAAGCTATATATGTCGAGGATATTGAGAAAATTGTAATAAGAAGTGCTACAGGTTGTCAGTGGTGAAGTGAAGTTCTTTTTGTCGATGTGTTCAATATGTTGTTGTTCTAAGGTTATGGACTAAAGGGTTTCTTCTTGAGTATGTCTAGTTTATCCATGTTAATTTTCAGAGATTCACATGAAGAGTTGATTGAGTTATGGTGATTTTCATAGTGACAGTTTTTTGTCGCTTCAGTTAGTGTTCCTGATTGAAGATTTTGTGATTTCAGTAAGTTCAGTTGTTGCAGATGCTTCTCTAGTGTTTCATGATGCTTGTGGATGTTTTTAGTTCATTCTCTATCTTTGTGGCATGTCTGCATTGATCATTGTGCTCATGATCCGATATTTTCTCTTGCGTGTTCATGTTTTTCATGTTCTTGGCCGACAAGGTGTTGAAGCGTGTTGTGGATCTTTGAGGAGAAATTAATTGAAGTGTTTTCATGTTGGAGATGTTGTTTTCGGTCTTCACTATGTTATGGCCGAACTTGGTTGATTCGCATGAATAATATTTATTTGTTTTGGGTTGACTGCTTGTAATTATTTTATTATCTTTTTGTGGCCGACTTATAGCAATGTAATTTCTTGTTGTGGATATATAAGAGCGATTGTTTGAAGTGTGAAGGAGGTGAAAATGTGAAGTGTGTGAGTCTTTTGTGCGAATAAAGTTCAAATCATTCGAAGACAAAGAAAAGAGTGAAGAAGAGTGAAGAAGTGTTCACGTGCTTAACCAAAATTGTAACCAGACATTAGCATATGCTATTTTCTTAGTTCAAATCCAGATGGTTTTAGTCTGAATATTTCTGTAAGACAACATGTCTTCCTTGGACAGTAAGCCTTGTTGTATTTGAGCAGTGAGCTCTAGGCAATGTGCCTGAATGCATGTGCATTCCCCATTCATATTTTCTTATAGTTTTAACAGGGTATAATCTTATGGATTGACCTCCACTGTGGTTTTTCCCCTAACAGGGTTTCCACATAAAAAATCTTAGTGTTATGTGTGATTCTGATGTGTTGTTCATTTATGATTTCATGATTAATGATCAAACCTAAAATCAAGGTTAATAAGTTGAATAAGTTTGAAATTCGGTGACAAATGATTCAATCCCCCTCTCAGTTGTCTACCCTTGAGTTGCCAACAATTGGTATCAAAGCTTGTGGTTCCTTGGAAGAAGTTTAACAACTTGAGGTGATCCGAGATGGTGACTTATAAGAAGGATAGTCCTTGATTTGATGGAACAAATTATTCTTTGTGGAAAGCTCAAATGGAGTGGCATCTAAGACGCATTGGTGAGCCCTACTAGAGCATTACAAAAAATACTAGAGCATTACAAAAAATATATATGTTATTCCACAGAATGGTCCTACTACTTTTGTTGAGATCAAGGATGTTGAATATAATATCAGGGCTAAGGAGGCGTTGTTGAGTGCTTTGACAGATACTAAGATGAAAAATGTGATGGATCTGAAGACTGCTTATGAGATCTGGAAGAAGTTGGAGACCTTGTATGAAGGTGATGCAAATGTGAAGATTGCTAAGCTACAAAGTCTGAAAGGAAAATATGAAAAGTTGAAAATGGGTGATGATGAAAATGTTACTACTTTCATGCAAAGAGTAAATGAGCTTGTGTGTGGTATCATATGTGTTGGTGAATAGATAGATGAATCGGAGATTGTTGCTAAAGTGCTTAGATCTTTTCCTGATTCTTACAAAGTCAAGGCTAGTGCTATTGAAGAACTCTGAACTGTGACAAATGTTACTAGCGATATGTTGATTGGTAAGCTTACTTGAGCTGAGTGAATTTGGTGATGCCCTTCCTAAGGTTGAATCTACATTTAAGGCTCCTACTTTTGGAAGAGATAGACATAAATGTGATCCGGGTGAAAGTTCATCAAGAAAGACATTCAAGTATGAGGATGAAATGAAATAGTTGGATGAAGAAGAAAGAGAGCTTGAAGAACTTGAAGCATTGATTGTGAAAAGAGAAGCCAGAGGACAAGGTAAGTATAAGGGAAAGTTTCCTATTAAATCTTTCTCTTGCAATAAGATAGGTCATTTTGCATCAAGGTGTCCTGAGAGACTTTCCAAGCCAAGATTTAACAAGCCTAAATTCCAAAAGAAGTGTTACTATGTTGTTGATGAAGGTGTAACAAATGATGAATATGACAGATTAAATGCAAGTGAAGATGAATTTGTGTTTATTCCTATCAAGGAAAATAATCCTATGTCTACTGAATCTTCTAGTTGTACAAATGTAGAGAAATCCCTAGTTGCTCGAGTTGAAGAGAAAAATGAATGGGTAATTGAAAATGGTTGTTCTCATCATATGGCAGGAGATAAAAGTAAGTTTGTGAATTTGGAGAAGTATGATGGTGGTGTTGTGAGATTTGGTGATAACATAGCTGGTGTGATCCATGGAAGAGGATGCATTTCTCTTGATGGTAAGCATAACACTAATGATGTCTTGTATGTTGAAGGTTTGAAGCATAATCTTTTGAGTGTTGGTCAAATGGTTGATAAGGGATACAATCTTTAGTTCATGGATGGTAAGTGAAAAAAATTGGGAAATTCTGGAAATGTGATTGCATCAAGAACACAAACAAAAGGTAATATCTTTCATCTAAATGATGCTAGTAAAATTTGTTTGATTGCTCAAGTTGATGAGAGTTGGCTATGTCATAGGAGAATGTGTCATGTTAACTTTGATAACATTGTCAAGATAAGTTCCACTAAGGCTGTGAGAGATCTTCCTAAGCTAATGAAACCTACTAATGCCATAGGCAAAGAGTGTCAGTTAGGAAAGCAAACAAGAATTTCATTTTGAAGTAAACAAAAAAATTCAAATGGATTGTTGGAACTTGTGCATACTGATTTATGTGGTCCTGCTGGAACTAGAAGTTTACAAGGTTACACATACTTCATGTTGCTTATTGATGATTATTCAAGGATGATGTGGGCTACTTTCTTAAGGGAGAAATATGAAGCTCTAAAAAAGTTCAAGATCTTTAAGGCTATGGTTGAGACAGAGATTGATTTGAAGATTAAGTGTCTGAGATCAGATAGAGGTGGTGAATTCACTTCTGGTGAGTTTAATTCTTTTTGTGAA
Organism: Sequoia sempervirens; assembly: GCA_007258455.2. Taxonomy (NCBI): domain Eukaryota; kingdom Viridiplantae; phylum Streptophyta; class Pinopsida; order Cupressales; family Cupressaceae; genus Sequoia; species Sequoia sempervirens. The sequence goes on along the minus strand of VDFB02000017.1, from coordinate 328,309,763 downwards.
GAACGTGGAATAAAGAGAGTTATTTGCACCGCGAACCCCTCAACATAATGGTTTTGTGGAAAGGAAGAACATAACAGTTCTAGATGTTGCTAGAACCATGATGTTAGAAGGAAATGTGCCTCATATCTATTGGAGAGAAGCTATGAGTACTTTTGTGTACACACTTAACTAGGTACAAATCAAAGGCGATACTGGTAAGACTCCTTTTGAACTATGAATTGGTCAACAACCTACTATTAGATATTTCAAAATATTTGGAAGCAAGTGTTATATCAAAAGAGATGAAGATATAGGAAAGTTTGATGCTAGGACTGATGAAGGAATCTTTTTGGGTTATGCTACTAAAAGTAAGGCCTACCGGTGTTACAACAAAAGATTGAAGAAAATGGTTGAAAGTGAAAATGTTAAGGTTAATGAAGACATACCTGCACTATCTAGAACTTGTGGATATGATTCTAATGATCATAATGACAATACAAGCAAAGGAAAGCAAGGTCGGATTGCAAGTCAAGTTCAAATCATTCTGGTGAATCAAGAAAATCAAGAAGAAGGAGAAACTGATGGAAGAACATAAGAGAGATTAAAAGATCTTGAAGTTGAAGAACATTCTAAGAAGACTCCAAGGTATGTGAGATTGAATCATTCAGAGAATCAAATCATAGGTGATAAGAACAAAGGTGTCCAGACTAGGAGAAAAATTGTAGAAGAGTATTGTTTGATTTCAAAGACTGAGCCTAACAATGCGAATGAAGCATGCAAAGATGAGCATTGGGTTGAAGCAATGAAAGAGGAACTACAAAAAATTGAGAAAAATGATACATGGATTCTTGTTCCTAGACCTAAGGATAAAAATGTAATTGGAACTAAATGGGTCTTTAGAAACAAACTGAATGAACAAGGTGAGGTGGTTAGAAACAAAGCAAGACTGGTTTGTAAGGGATATTCTCAAATGGAAGGTATTGATTTTGAAGAAACATTTTCCCCTATTGCTAGAATTGAAGTTGTGAGATTGTTTCTTGCTTATGATATTTATAAAGACTACAATGTTTATCAAATGGATGTCAAGTCTGATTTTCTAAATGGTGAATTGGAAGAAGAGGTATATGTTGAGCAACTTGATGGATTCCAGTTGACTGATCAAGAAGATATGGCGTGTCAATTGAAGAAATCATTGTATGGTCTTAAGCAAGCCCCTAGAGCATGGTATGCCAAATTGGATAAGTACTTGGTGAAACTTGGATTTAACAAAGGTATTGCTAATAGTAATGTGTATTTCAAGAATGATGAAAAAGACTTGATTGTAGAAGTTTGTGTTGATGATATCATATTTGGAGGAGATGATAGCTTGTGTATGAAGTTTTCTAATGAGATGCAAAATGAATTTGAGATGTCAATGATTGGAGAGATGAAATTCTTCTTGGGATTGCAAATTACTCAGTTAGATAAAGGGATTTTTATATCTTAGTCCAAGTATGTGAAGGAATTGCTAAAGAAATTCAGTATGGAAGATTCGAAGCCGTTGGTACACCCATGGTGACAGGATGCAAGTTGACAACTGATAATGATTCTCTAAAAGAAAATTGGACAAGATATAGATCAATGATTGGTGGATTGCTTTATTTGACTCAAACTAGGCCATATATCATGAATGTTGTATGTATTGTTGCTAGATTTCAAGCTGATCCTAAAGAATCTCAGGTGACTGATGTGAAGAGAATTTTTAGATACTTGAAAGGGACAGTTGATTTTGGTCTATGGTATCCTAAAGATGATGATCTTACTTTGAGTTCCTTTACTGATGTTGATTGGGCAGGAGATGTGAATGATAGGAAAAGTACTAGTGGTGGAGCATTTTTCTTGGGAAAGATGTCGATTTCATGGTTGAGTAAGAAGAAAAATATTATTTCTTTATCTACTACATAGGCATAATATATTGTTGCTGCTAATAATTGTACTCAAGTGTTGTGGATGAAACAAATGATGAAGGATATCAGAGTTGTGTATGATGAGCCTATTGTTATATTTTGTGATAACTCAAGTGCTATTAACATTTCTAAGAATCCGATGCTACATTCAAAGACCAAGCATATATCTATAAAATTTCACTTTTTGAGAGAGAAGGTAAGTGAAAAGGAAGTCAAAATGGAGTATGTGCCTACTAAGGAGCAAATTGCAAATATCTTTACAAATTCGTTGCCTAAGGATACTTTTGAGTATCTCATAGGGAAGTTAGGGGTGATTACCCCTCCTAATCAGAACTAAGGATGCATTTCATTGCATCAATTTGTACATTTCATGATCATATTTTGATCCAGATTGATGTTGTGGTGGCTGCTACTCAGGGGGAGTAGTCAGATATTCAGAAGTTCAGATATGTGGTTCAAAGCTTGTATTGAAGAGATCTTTGTCATTGATGTCAAAGGGGGAGAAGAGTAATGTGAAAAAAAAACTGTTGATTATCTAGGGAGAAGATCATGTGAGGAAAGAAGAGTCAGAACTTAAAGGAAGAAGTAAGCATAGTTGTGTTGATGATATTTTTCACATCATGTGTTTCCATCAATGCCAAAGGGGGAGATTTTTGGATGTTGTGGTTGTGTTGCTGATATGTGGTTGTCATTGATATCAACACTATTAGCATTGTTGCATTAGAAGTTGTATATGTCGAGGATATTGAGAAAATTGTAATAAGAAGTGCTATAGGTTGTTAGTGGTGAAGTGAAGTTCTTTCTATCGGTGTGTTCAGTACATTTTTTTTTTGAGGTTGTGGAATAAAGGGTTTCTTATTGAGTATGTCTAGTTTATCCACGTTGATTTTTAGAGATCCGCATGAAGATTTGATCGAGTTATGGTGATTTTCATTCTGACAATTTTTTTGTCACTTTAGTTAGTGTTCCTGATTGATGATTCTATGATTTCAGTAAGTTCAGTTGTTGCGGATTCTTCTTTGATGTTTCATGATGCTTGTGGATGTTTCTAGTTTTTTCTCTATCTTTGTGGCATGTCCAGATTGATCGTTGTGCTTGTGATCTGATATTTTCTCTAGCATGTTCATGTTTTTCATGTTCTTGGCCGACAAGGTGTTGAAGTGTGTTGTGGATCTTCAAGGAGAAATTAATTTAAGTGTTTTCATGTTGGAGATGTTGTTTTCGGTCTTCACTATGTTATGGCTAACCTTGGTTGATTTGCATGAATAATCTTTATTTGTTTTGGGCCGACTGCTTGTAATTATTTTATTATCTTTTTGTGGCTGACTTATAGCGATGTAATTTCTTGTTGCAGATATATAAGAGAAATTGTTTGAAGTGTGAAAGAGGTGTGAATGTGAAGTGTGTGAGTCCTGTGTGCAAATAAAGTTTAGATCATTCAAAGGTAGAGTAGAGAGTGAAGAAGAGTGAAGAAGTGTTTGTGTGCTTAATCGAAACTGTAACTAGGCATTAGCATATGCTATTTTCTTAGTTCAAATCTAGGTGGTTTTAATCTGAATCTTTCTGTAAGACAGTGTGTCTTCCTTGGGTAGTAAGCCTTGTTGTATTTGAGCAGTGAGCTCTAGGTAGTGTGCTTGAATGCATATGCATTCCCCATTCATATTTTCTTATAGTTTTAACATGGTATAATCTTGTGGATTGACCTCCACTGTGGTTTTTCCCCTAACAAGGTTTCCACATAAAAAATATTGGTGTTATGTGCACTTTTGATGTGTTGTTCGTTTATGCTTTCATGATTAATGATTAGATCTGAAATCAAGGTTAATAAGTTGAATAAGTTTGAGATTCAGTGACAATTGATTCACCCCCCCTCTCAGTTGTCTTCCTTTGAGTTTCCAACAAGTGTTTCCACTTCCACAATGGAAATTCCAATGATAAAATGATACTGTATATGAAGGAATGATGAAATATCAAAGTGTTGCAACTCACCACACTTCAATGACTTCCTTGGATTGAATTCATGCACATCACTTGAAGATCTTGGATCTTGCTTGCTTTATTTCTTGAATGCTTTAGAGACCTACAAAAGTGTTAGCCTTCACAAAACAATGATAACATGAGCATACATAAACTCACATAGGATTTGACATGATGTTAGGATCTTGAATTTCTATAAAAAAATCTCTGAAATGCTACTCTTAACTTGCTTGATAGTGCTCTTGATCATAAGTTTTCCAATATAATTTGAATTAATGCTAGATGGATTTTAAATGATGCAATAACTAGGTATTTATAGGCATTTCTATAATTTTTTGAGAACTAAATCATAATAGATGATATTTTTAACTTAAATTTTGATATTAAAATGTCAACACCAACATATCCAAAATTGGTCCTCGACAAAATAGGAGGACCCATATGCCCTAGGGCGAATGGGTCTTGGCCCTATTTTCTAGGACATTAAGTGTCAAGGGAAAAATATTAATTGAATGCATTTGTTGAATGCTTGCAATTTCTCTGAAAGTGGTATAAATGGGCTATAGAATGCATAATTTAGGAAATTAGGGACCCAATTAGGCTCAATAATTTAGGGGGAGAAAAATTATAATAACCCATCCTAGATCATTACTTAATTAATATTATTGTAAATGACACATGAATATATTCCAAATTAAAAAGACATAACTAGTGGCTAAAGTCAATCATAGCTACACATGTCCATTTAAAATGAGTCAATGATTCATATATTCACTACAAAAGTCAAATTACAATATTAGGTTTGATTTGGCTCCTAAGGCCTCAAAGTCATTACATTGTACACTTTACATCAAATACATGAATGTATTACATCAAGTTACATCTTAGACTATAGTAGTCTTGTGAACAACTAAGGTCCTTCTTGACGCTCGCCTCCACTGGTGGAAGAGAACATGGTTGAAGCACTTTACCACCCAACCACGAAGCTTACACTTCCCCTGAATTCTTCTGACTTGAAGAATACCCGACCCTGCACATAATGTTTATCAAGAGAACAATCTGCAAGGTGGAATCTGGTGCATGCCCATACATTAACATGCAATTTCTATCTACAAGATGAGAAAGAAAATGCAAGATCTATGTTAGGAATGGTAGAGAGTGATATCAAAGAGTTCATACATACAAAATGAACTTTATTGTTTGGCCAAGCATATTAAATGTGTTGCAACAACAACAAAAATATGTTTTGCTAAAGCAAACCTATACTTTCTGAACTCCATTTCGACACCCATCCTGGAAGGTGACTTTCTACAATACAACATCTCATAACAACTATCTACCCTCTAGCAGCATCTACCCTGAGGTGCTCTATTCTACTTAGGTATCATTGTTCCATTCAAGTATTAGAATATTCTTTCACGTATGTCTTTGAAAAGAAGAATCGGATTACTAATTTACACTCTAAGCAGAAATCAGATTCATGATTCAATAGAGTAATTCAATAATTAGTCATATCATTCTTATGACTCTTATATACTTTTCATCATTAGCATTTTCCATTTTAAAATGAACTAAGAACAAAAGAAGGTATGTCACAAGTATGTGTATATACATAGATGAAGTCTATGTGCATACACATATATGTGCCTACTTAAGTTTTAGATTTGTGCATACATTTTGAAATAAATCATTAAATCAGATTGCAATCATTAAATAATATTCCATTTGGGAAATATTCCATGATGGAAGGTGAATTGGATAAGGATAGATTTGTGCCTGTTAAGCCTCGAGCTAAGGGTCATGGTTAGAAGAGATCTTTGAAGGACATGTAGACTAAAGAGGACTTTAATCGGTTTGAGGTGCTAGACACTTCAACCTTGGAGGAAGGAATCCCGCCGGATGTTCCTTTTGTTGTTGTTGGTATGGGTTGTGATGTGCCTTCTATTGTTGTTGGTATGGGTTGTGATGTGCTGTAGGGACAAGGGTCCGGTCATGATCTTCATCTCTCACAGGGTGTGTAGGATCAACTAGTCTCTCTGAGTGGTCCTATGTAGGATGATGAGGATATTATTTTAGAAAATTTGGAAAAGGAGGGGATAGATTCTAGCAAGCGCAAGGGGGATTCTCTAGCCTTGGGGGTGAAAAAATGCACCCTTATGAAGGGATCGTTTGAGCATTCTTCTAAAAGTGGTCACAAGAAGGATCTTGAGAAGATTAAATGTACTAGAGATTTGTTGGTGGAATCTGGGTCTGTTAAACCCATTGATTCTCACTTTTCTCCTCCTCCATGATTGTTCTCTCATAGAATGTAAGGGGGTTGAATAACACCTCCCATCAAAAAGCTATTCATGATTTGGTTGTTGTCCATTCTTTGGACATTTTTTATGTTTAGGAGACTAAAATTTTAGTTGATTTTATGTTTCAGTGTGCTTCTCGTATCTGGTATTTTGGTCATTATCAATGTATTGGTTCTTAGGGGAGCTCTGGGGGTTTGGATCTTTTTTGGGACCCAAGAAAGATTGCTCCACTATGGTGGATTTCTAGTCATTCTACTATCTCCATGGTTGCCTCTACTTTGGAAACAGGTGAGACCATTTTGGTGACTAATGTTTATGCCCCGATTGATATTCATGGAAAAATCTGGCTTTGGGCTCATATAAGGTATGTTAGATCATGTGCAAATTTGGATTTGGGCTCATATAAGGTATGTTAGATCATGTGCTCCATATCTTCCTTGGGTCTTAGCTAGTGATTTTTCATGTTGTTTTTGGAGGAGAAAAGAGGTGGGTTACTTTAGCTTGGGCCTACTTCTGATCTTTTTCAGAAGAATGTGGATTCTCTAGCTTTAATTGATGTTAAGCCTTCCAATGAGATTTTCACTTGGAATAATAGACAGAGTGGAGAGGAAGTGATCTCTGAAAGGTTGGATAGATTTCTTGTCTCTTATTTTTGGGTGGGAGGTAGATTGGTTACTAGTTCTAAGATTCTTGATTGGAGGGGTTTTGATCATTGGCCAATTAAACTTTCAGTAACCTCTTTTGCAGTTCCCAAGAATACTCCTTTTAAGTTTCAACTTATGTGGCTTCAAGAGTCTTCTCTGCATGATCTTATGGCCCAATGGTGGTGTGATGGAGGCCCTACTTATGGTACAACTATGTACACCTTTGTTAAGAAAATTTAGTATGCCAAATTTCACCTTAAGAGATGGAATAGGATGTGTTTTGGTAACCTAAAGGCTATGAAGAGGAATGCTCAGGTGTGCCTTGATGGGATTACTTTCCAAATTTGGGATTATGGTTTCTCAGAAGCTTTAGGTAAAGAAAAATCCCAGCTTGTGAGAGTAGTGGAGGAGTGGGAGCTTCGAGAGGAGATTTTCTAGAAGTAGAAGACTCAAATTGATTGGCTTCATGAAGGGGACATGAATATTGCTTTCTTCCATCATTATGTGCAAGCTCGTCATAATAAGAGTTTTATTTCCTCTCTGGTCGGTGCAGATGGGATCCACATATCTTCTCTGCAGGCTTTGTCTCATGAGGCTAAAGAGTTTTATTCTACTATTTTTTCTGAGGATTCACCCCCTATAGAAGATGAGAATTTTATCCTTGTTTGCATTCCCTCCCTGATCTCCAATGAGATGAATGATTTCCTCACCTGTCTGATTTCTTTGTCTAAATTGGAAGAGGTTGTTTTTGGGATGAATAAAGGTAAAGCTCCAAGTCCTGATGGATTTTCTGTTGAATTTTATTAAGAATTTTGGGATATTATAAGTTTGTATTTGTTAGAGGTTTCTCGAGAATCTCTTCACAGTAAGCAAATGCTTCAAGCCTTGAACTCTAATTTTTTGGTTCTCATTCCTAAAAAGGAAGGTGTAGATTGACTCAAATTCTTTAGATCTATTGCTCTTTGTAATGTGGTGTACAAAATTATTACTAAACTAATTGCAAAGAGGCTCAAAGTTTGTCTTCCTTCCATGATCTCTGAGGAGCAAGGAGGTTTTGTGGCTGGTAGACACATCCTGGATGGGATGGTGGTTTCCTCTAAAGTCATTCATTCTATGGAAAATTCTAAGGAGAAATCTATGTTCATCAAGTTGGATATGGCCAAAGCTAATGATAGAGTTAAGTGGCATTTTTTGCAGATAATTCTCTTAGGCTTTGGTTTTAGTTCAGATTGGGTCAGTTAGACTATGAGCTGTGTTACCTCTTCCTCTTTTTCTATTATTATGAATGGGGAACCTTTTGAGCTTTTTGGGGCTTCCAGGGGCCTTTGTCAAGGAGATCCTCTCTCCCCTTATATGTTTATTATTATGGCTAAGGGTCTGGGCATATTTATTAAGTCTTGGATTTCCCAGGGCATGATCCAAGGTTGGTGTTGGGGAAATGCGCTACCACAAATATTTCATCTTTAGTTTGTGGATGACATTACTCTTATGGGGAAGGCTCGTCTTCTGGGGGCTGTTTATTTTACGTGGGCTTTGGATAGTTACCTTGCTATTTTAGGTAAGAAATTCAATGAGCACAAGTTATCTATCTACTTTTTTAATACTCCTCAACCTATTCAACAACGAATTGCTAATATTTTGAGGTTTCAGATTGGGTCTCTTCCCTTTGTCTGTTTGGAGATACCTCTTGCTATTAGTAGGCAACCAGGTCTTCTTGGAATAATTTGCTTGATAAGCTGTGTAGTAAGGTCACTCATTGGACTCATCGTTGGCTATCTACTACTACTAGAGTGACTCTTTTGAAGTTTGTTATCTAGGCTCTTCCTATTTATAAGTGTTTTGTTTAGGCAACTCCTTTGTATTTCCTAAGTGAATTCGATGCTCTTTCATGACAATTTCTTTGGAGTGGTAACTTGCAAATGACTAAGTGGAGTCTTGTCAAGTGGGAAACTATGTGTAGGACGCAAAAGAGGGGGCCTTGGCTTATGTTTTTCTGTTTTGAATGGGTAGGCTCTTGCAACCAAGTTATATTGGTGTTGGTGTACTAGTCAACATCAGCTTTGGGCCCGTATCCTCACCCACAAGTATCTTAAGGATGTTAAAACTTTTGATGTTCCTTGTTTCCCTTTAGAAGGAAGGGGTTCTATGATTTGACATACTTTGAAATTGGGGGCTCAGTTGGTTAAGAAGAGGCCTTTTTGGATCTATCATACAGGTTCTTAGACTCTTTTTTGGTGGGATTCTTGGGATGGTCATCCTCCTATTCTTTTTTCTTACCCTCACCTCCAACTTCTTTGTGAAAATTTTACTATTGCAGGTTGGAATACGATTAAGCATTATAAGACTATTCATAATCTTGGGTTGGCTGCTAGTTTTAGATGGAAGCATTCCTCAAATTGATCGCCAGGAGGGTCAGAAGAGGATAGGCAGGAGTTGGCTCAGATTCTTGCCTTGCGTTAATGTAATATCTTGGAGGAGTAGGATGTCTTGGCTTGGAGTAACAGTGATTTATCTAGTAAGTATTCTATTTTAGCAGGTTATGGAGAGTTTATTAGGTAGATGTTTGGGGAAACTGAGGTTCCTTGGTGGAAGCACGTGTGGAAAAAAAATTATTGGCCCAAATGCAATTTTTTAATGTGGTTAGTAGTCTAGAACGGGTGTCTTACTTGGGATAACTTGTGCAAGCGAAGTTTCTAAGGTCCCTCGAGGTGTTTTTTGTGTTGTAATAGTGAGGAGAGTGTCTCTCATCTCTTCTTTCAATGTTCCTTCTCTAGGGAGCTATGGCACTTATGGTGGGGTGTGTGGAACTAGGCTTGTTGGCATGTATCTTCTTTGGCTAAGTTTTTCACTTGGTGGGGGAAGGCCCTGTTAAGACTTATTTTCTTCAAGTTACTTGGGCTCTTGGATCGACCTTTATTATCTGACATATCTAGTTGGAGAGGAATCATAGGATTTTTCAAGATGTGAAGTTGGTTGTCCAACATTTGTGGTCGAAAATTCTTCATGCTTTGGGAGAAACTATTTCAGCTAAGTGCTACTTGGTTGAGGGTTTGGATCCAAGAGATATTGCTTGTTGCACTCGTCTCAAACATCCTCTTCATAGTGGTTTTCCATAGGGTGTTGGCTAGATCATGAGACATAGATGTTGACATCCTCTTCGAAAGATAAATAGAGAGGGGCATTGGTGTCCTCCTCCTCAGGGTGTGTTGAAAATCAACACAGATGGTTTTTCTCAGGGAAATCCTGGTCATGCTGGTATTGGGGGGTGTTGGGTGGAATATTTTTGTGACTATTGAGTTTATCTTTTCTATTTATAAGGGCCTTCATACTAACAATGTGATGGAGGCTCTTGCCATTTTATATGTTGTGGAGCGTGGTTGCACTCTTGGGTGGAGATATATCATTTGTGAATCTGATTCTCAGGTGGCAGTGACTTTGCTGAAGAGGAAATAATTAAAGGATTTCAATTGGCATTTGGCTATTATTATAAAAAAAAATCTTAATCTATGTGCTTCCTTGGAATATGTTACTTTCTACCACATTCCTAGAAAATGGAATGGGGTTGCGGATTGTTTGGCCAAATGGGCTTCCGATTATTTGCATAATTGGAATATTGTGGACAGGGGTCAATTACCCTTGGATTTGTCTCAAAAGTTGGACCACTTAGTAGAGATTGACAAGGGTGTGTAATTCCCTTGCTTTGTACTACTTTATTTTAGTTTGAATAAATTTTTACCCCTCTTTTAGTTTTTAAATAATATTCCATTTGACATTTCTATTGTCAAAAAAATAAGGAATTCAAAACAAGTCTATATTAACATTTTCACACATACTATTGTTTCTTTTGCATTCCCACAAAACTTTGATACTATAACATAAACATTCATTGTTTAAATAGAACCAGTACTATTTCCTACTTAACAGTTATAAGACAAGTTGTTTCTTAAAGAACATTCATTGTTTACAACTATTCAATGTTGTTCCAACTAAACAGTTTAATGAACAAGATTGTTTTCAGCTACAGAGATAACTTTACAACAAATTAGTGTCATTTGCAATAGAACATTCACTATTTACATCAATACAATACTACTTCAGAATAAACCGTTACATTTAATGACATAAAATGTCATTTTCCAACAAAGTATTCACTGACACTATTTTATACTGCTGTCTCAGGCTAACAGTTAGGATTAGGACAAGTCTATGTCATTTTTGATAGAAAATTCTCTATTTTCAAAACAAATACAATGCCATTAAAATTTCACTAACAAATTAGGCTAACTCAGCTTCATTCACGAAGAACAAAATTCCCATTATTCATCATTTCGAAAGCATAATCAATGTTGGAAATTAATCGGCAACAAAATAAGAAATGAAAGAAATTGGATCATATGTAAAGTCTAAGCAAACATATAATACAAATACTCAGATGACTTCGGGTTTCTTGGTAGAATTCTTGCTTCCATGGTTATAAGCAAAGCATTCTCTGGTCACTCTAGAAGTGGCTACCCTTATATATACATGATACAATTCTTCCCTAATAAACAATATCATGTTTGGAAATTCCCATATAGACTTACTGACTTTTACACCGAATGAATAATCAACATGCAGACTTATGTCTATAATATACTCAAGAATCAGCCCATTGATCCTTTAGATTGAACTAGACAAGGGCATGGTGAGTCTACTTTAAAATGATTCCATCGTTCCTATCGAACGAAGTTGACTTCATAGAGAAATAACAATATATGTACATAGGTGATGTTCTTACAATCATTTTTTTATGCCCCTTCCATTATTGACCCATCCAATAACGAGTATCATTATTTACAAAAGAAACTACAGGGTATCATTTCCCTCCTATAGGATCGATAGTCGATCCTCCTCAAGGATTATTCTATGCTAACTTACACAGTCATTCAGAATGAAATTTTTTGATAGCCATTACATGGCTAGCACCATCGTGCGATATCAAATGATAGTTGATTAGTTAAAGGCTCAAAGCCTCGATCTTGGTCTACTTTAGCTGATAATGGCTCTAAACTAAAATGGACTTACATGCAGGGCATGACTAATGGCCATGCGACCCCTTAAGGAGGTTGACCAAACCCTAACATTTAACTCGAGGCCATTCCTAACATAGACATAGATCTTCACATTTTATTGTGCTATTGAAACATTCGATAGAATAAAGGAATACTTCTAGCAAGTATCAGTGATGATAATAAAATCAAACTTATTCTAAGGGGATTCGATTTACCTTCAAATTTGAGCTTTTGTGAAGTTCTCCCCAAAATTTTCCTTCCATGAGCACTTTTCTTTGCTTTTTTCCTTCTAAGCCAGTCAAATCCCTTCGCTGCTACTTTTCCTCCAGTTTTCAATTCAAAAAATGGAAACACTCTTGCATGTACTGGCGTTGCCATTATGGTGTTATTTTCTTGCCACTAGCCACTATCTTATTTGAATATTGCCAGTATGCTTATGGAAGGCCACCACATCCTTCGTGGGTTTCCTTTATGATTTCATTTTGATTTTCAGACAGTATGATTTGGGACATTATTACTTATCGAATTTAATTTTTCGAATGGGAAAATAAATGTGTATACATATATATATATATAATATTTATATATGTGTATATATATGTATTTATATGACTCATTTATATTTACTACGTTCGTTCTTCATTGCTGTATATATATAATATATATATATATATATATATATATATATTTATATTTATATATGTATATGTATATATATTATATATATATTTATATTTATATATGTATATGTATATATATATATGTATTCATGTATATATTTTTTATTCTTGAAAGAAGCTTATGATTTTATTTAATTAGATAAGGAACTTTAATGTCATCTCGAGCATCCTCATATATATATATATATATGAACTAAGAAGGATTTCTCTTTTTTTATTTAATCATTCTTTAAAATTCACACTTTCGTTTTCTTCCAAATTCTCAAAACATTAGAGTTTGGTAAACAATTTAAACTACATGCCATTCATTTGAAATCAATGAGAAAATTCAAATAATGAAATTACGTTCTTCTATATATGCAAAAATACTCTAAATGCAAGTCAATATGCCATTTGTGGTGTGTGCACCCAAATTCCAACTGGCTTACCATTTGATCTGACTAAACAATCCTACTTCAATCATGCTCTCATTCTTCAACTTGTCACCCTACAATTGCACATACTTGCACTTGCAAAATTTATCAGTAACGTTCAATTCTTAATAACATATAAGGTAATTTTCAGAAGATCTCATAGTCAACATTAGTCAGCTTCTTTTCATCTATTTTTTGAAAATTTCAAAATTTCCATTTAATATATATTGAATTTCTTCAATAATTCAATTTTCCATATCATAATAAATATGTGATAAAATTGGGTTATGAAAAAAACCTAGTGTGAAATTGTCAAGGGTGACAATTTACAATGGTACATTTAGCCCCCACTTTAGTGAGAGAATGAACTTACGCTCAGACTCACACTAAAGTAGAAAATCTATGTCAAGAGGGGTCCAATTTTCCAAATTTTGAAGAGATAGGATGAGAAAGGATCTAGGGAGGTGATCAAACTCCCAAGATCCAAGATCCCATGACAAACTAACATAAGCACAAAGGAACATACACATGTATTATATACAACCAGACAAAATACATAAACATACAATGCCAACATGAAATACAAAAAGGAGGGTATGGATAATCATAGGTTAGCAAGCTATGTTATACTAGGATCCATATGAAAGGCGTTCATGACTCACATAATAGCAAAGTCTAATATTTTCTAGGTGAATCACAAACATGAAAACACACAAGCTAGTGAAGTTTGATATTCACTAGGTGAGACCCTAAGATGAGGTAGAAAAATGAGAAACACACTAGGTCTAGTGAATTACACTATTCACTAGGTGTGCACCCATGTCAACCATACCGAGAGTTATACTCCTTGAGATTGTAAATGAAATCATTCCCCAAATACTCATGGAACAACAAACAAAATGGAGGAATGACACATAGAGAGAGAACACACATAATTTTTGAGTCAACATGGAAGAGACCTAAGTGTCTCAACACCTTGCATCATCCCCAAAAGGAAAACACAAGATAAAGGTAAAATAAAAAGTTTACGACATATTAAAGAATGGAGAAACAAATAGAATAATGTTATGATAGGTTTATTTCCTTTGTATCCTTGCACCAACGAAGCTACAAGGGTCATCCAAAGAAAAATCACAAACACAAAGGCACACCAAGCAACACACCATGGAAGATCACATCACATGCAAGAAAACACAAAGAACACCTGAAACAAACATACAGGAGTACCACACATGCGAGATAACCTAAAGCAGGTCGTCCACATCCCAATCTTTCTCATCATATAGAAAGGGGAAAAAACTAGCTAAAGGGAATACATCAAGTGTCGTACTAGGATCATATCTAAGTTCAACATGTGGTGGGTCACTCTCATAAGGAGGATCATCACATTTCCCCCATCTAAATTCATTTTCCTTAAAACAACACATTATGCTCATTATGGACTTGTTCATCAATTTTAGTTATTTCATCCTCACCATACAAATTAATCACAATGGGAGGTTTTATGACAATATTTGTTGTATGTTCTCGTTTCACTTCTTTTTTTGGTTCCATGTCTTATTTTTGTGAAAATTATAATTCTTCTTGAGTTGTTTGCATAGGTGTCAAGGATTATCATGCACTTTTTTATTCTTTTATTCTAATTGATGAGCAATAGTGTGATGCCTATGCCTATACTCTTTAGAATTTCAATTTCTTGAACAAACTCATTGATGGTATAGATGTGAATGTAAACATATTTAGTGGTCTAATAAACAAAAACCCTAGGAGAAATCTATGTAATATTTGTGTGTGAGTGATAGAGGGAAAATAGGGTGTTGATCACAAGGACACAATTGAGACGATAGAGATATGAAAAGGGTTTAGTTTTGAACAATGGATGTTATGATAAGATCTTTTTAGCTATATATTTGTGAGGAAATTATGAAATGACTATATATGGCTTCCAATACAGGGAATGGGGGATTCAATTAGAGAAGAAGGAAATCGCTAAAAATCCATGGATGCAATGTCTCTATGGGATTTATAGTTAGTTTTGAGTGGGAAAATAATTATAAATTTAATTAAATATTAGGGTACAAATGGGTGATAAAATTTCAATTCCCAAATTTGAACATGGACACAAGCTTCCACCTAGTGTAGGTGTCTAAGCAATAGCACCTAGCTATTTTCCATGTTCTTGAGGACCCAAGAGCTCAATTTTTTTTGAGTTTTCTAGTAAGGTGTTTGTAATTTAGGTCTTCATGCATTATATTTTCATGATAAGGGGAAAAAATGCATGGAAATGATCCTGAAATATGTATATGGATATGAACACCAAAATGAGTGTAGAAACATAAAGTGGAAGTTACAAAATAGACATTTTTTTATTTGGATTAGTTGATGTCTACCTTATAAATCCCTATGCATAGTGTATTTAATTTTATGTGTAGATGGAAAATTAGTATGAAAGGTCAATTTGGAATATGAAGAGTCATACCTTATAAATAGTTTCTTAATGGGGCACTTGAAAGTTACACTTTGAATTTTCTAGCTCATTATGCTAGAGGTTACATACTTGAAAGTTATTTTCTATTCTTGGAATATTCTCTCCATCAATAGAAGGCCATGGGAATTTATACCATGGTATTTTGGGACCTTATTTGAGTCCATGATATTACCATTTGGTGTCTTTTTGGACCTCCTTAGGTTTATATATTAAAGGAGTGAGATAGAGGTATTATATGGGTTATTTGTTGATAATGTTATGTTACTAGACTGAAGAAGTTACAGTGAATTATATTGGTGTAGATATTTATTCTTGATCAATACAAGCTTGGTATCTCTTTGGTGATGGAGTTTTTTATTGAAAAATATTTCCCACATATATTTATTCTCATACATGCTTGTTAATTTTAATTTTATAATATTATAATTGTTAATCCATGTTATAATTTCATTTTGATCATCAATCACATGTCTATCATTTTTTTATAATAATATTTGTACACTTTAAGATATATTCTCACTATAATTGCTCGCTACCTTTTTTTTGAACATTTTGTATTAGAGATACACTTGTGATCAAAGATGGATTCCTTTCTAGAAGTGTTGTGAGGTTTTTTATTTTAGTTGAAGAATTCAATTTAGTGGGGTTTTAAGATCTACTTATAGTTGTAGGCATGCTATCTACTTCCCATTTAGAGAATAGTAAGTTCAATGGTTCTAGGTATGAGTCACATGGATGTTGAAGATGGAGAATATTTTGGAAGAGAGGTATTAATGGAAAGTTGTAGCAAAGAAAGGAATGTCTAATGTATGTTGGAAAAAAATCGATAAGGCATGAGGAATTGTTCCATTGTGTCTTTTTTGTATTAAGTATAGAGGAATCAACAAATACAAAGTACATTATGAGAGTTACTTCAAAAAAACAGTCCCTAGACTACCCCCTATTACAGTATGTCAAGAGTCTCTCCCCTTTTACATCATATTAGCAATACTATCCCATTTACATCAGTATATCAGGTAATACCTATACAAAATCCCTAGACAAGTATATAGTAATATCTATTACAAATATACATATTAAAGATTGTATAGAAAAGTATACAAAAAATGACAACCCTTGCTACCCAGCTATAAAAGTTACCCTATCTTGCTAGCACACCTATATCCTTTATCCTTCTTTGCATTCTTTAGTGATACCAATGCCTCTGATGTTGCTTGCTCTTCTTCAGAGAGTCTTTGTGTCTTATCAGATTTGTTGTTTTGATCCTTCTTAAGATCTTCCTAGAATGCTTATAGAGCCTTTAGAAAGACATAAAACCCAGGGGTCCTTCATGCCACATGTGTCCATATCTAGCCTCAAGGTGTCAATGTTTATTTCTTTGTTTTCCAAGTACCTCCATAATTTTTCTTTTGAGAGTTTCATAGTGATATAAACCTGCATAGTAACATTATAAAGCATGAGTCTCTTATTAGACTCAGTAAGAAACCTCTTCCTTCCTTGAAACCTATCTTCATTATGTGCTTTCCATATGGGCCACAACATGTCAGTTGAAAGGAAATGCCAAAATAATGTAGAAATTTTCCCCATCTTTACATTATGATTAAATTATATCTTTTTAGGAAAAGGTTCACCATTATTGCCCCATATATTTTGTTTGTTACAAAACATATTCTAAATTTCCTTAGCAAAGATATAGTAAAAGAAAATGTGTTTAATTGTTTCAAGTGTTTTGCATAAGCTACACACATCAATTTCATCAAACTTGCTTTTAAAGGATAATTTTGAATTATTAGAAGTCATCTGAAGCAAGTTTTCTTAGCCTCCATTTCTTTAAGCCAGTTAATCTGAAAGATTTTTTGCCACTGATTTTTAGTCAAGATCATTTCCCAACTTTTGTTCATTACACTATTGCCATTTTTCCATTGAAATTCCTTAAATTGAGAGTTGTCATTTTTAGTTTTGTATCTCCTGAAATTGCACCCTTGTTGAAACTAATGTTCAACACCTCAGTGTAACACTGGAAGACCTCTAAAGATGTGGGTTTCTTGTGAGCAGAGGTCAACCTCCGGAGAAGGCCGGCTTCCTTTATGTTATCACCTAAACTACTAATTCTTTGAAGGGAAAGGGAGAAGAAAAATGCATAAAAATGGAACTAAACTATGGTGATACACTGTATTGATAGGAAATCATAAAATGAAACAAGAAGAAAATACACTGGGAAACCTAATCGCTATTGTTTCACATAATCAAAATAACTTCTCTTAGAATTATATGTCATTCTTAACAGGTTTGATCTACATACACATCCTAGGAAGGAAAGATAAATTTCATAGCTTTAAGGTATGAGTGCAGAGTTATAAGACACAGTTAAAGACTTGCATAATCAAAAGAGAAATACAAAAATGAAAGTAGTACAAACATGAACACTAGTTTCCAAGGTAAACTCTGTGTTGTATTCCAGATTCCAGTTGAGTTACAAAAACATACATTTAGTCGAGAAAGGATTGATAAAAATCACTAACTCTTTTGAGTGTATAATCTGAACTCTCTACAAAAAGGAAAAAAATGCCTTATATATCAAAATGTGTCGGCCCCTTAGGGCTTACAAAAAATCAGGGCTCAGAAAAATCTGCCCCTTAGATCCTTTGATTGAAATTAAAAAAAATGTTGCATTTGGTTGAATCCTTGTTGTCCATGTCAGTGTAAAAGATTGCCTTCAAGGGACTCCCTTCTTGATCTTTCTGCAACCACCACATTCACTTTTGTTCCTCGTTTCGATCTTCGAACCTCCCTGTCGAGCACCTCCAATGCTTTTGAGCTAAGAACAGATACATGTTGCTTTTCATTCCATTGATGTTCTTCAGACTGCCACGACTCACTTTCAAATCTCTCTAGTTGGTCGAGTGAACTCCACGCAAATTCTTCGGGCGGTCAAAAACTCCTTTGATCAGAATTGCATCTCGACGAGACACTGGAAGTGTCTCACCAATGTGATTATGCCCCTCTGAAACTATTGGCACAACATGTGATAGTCGATGAGAGCTCTTATCGAGCCACCAAAGTTATATCGAAGTCAACTTTGTCATCGCTCAGAACATCGGCAAGACACTACCGAGTTAGCAGGATCTCATAGTGATGTTGGATCCTTCTACCTGGGCTCATTTTGTATCGATCAGATCCTTCTTTGGTCGGCAAGACCCCTCGCCGAGCTTCCTCTTGTCTCCTTTTCCTTTTCATTTCGCCATCTCCCCGAGCTCCTCTTCAGTCAGCAAGACTCTGAGTGTCGGTGAGACGTTTTACTGAAGGAAAAATGTTACCCCGAGGCCCTTCATCTTCGGCAGGAGTTGATTGATGTCACCCCCAACACACTCCATTCCACCGAGCTCTTCATTCCTTTCGGCAAGACTCTGGAAAGTCAGGAAGACTTCATAGTGATGGCTTCAACTCTTGGTGATCTCCTTTGTTGTTGGTGAGACATTGGCCTATCGGCCAAACCTCTTGTCAGGCTCCTTATTTTTTGGCGATGAGCTACTTTCTCTTCAGTCGGGGAGACATCACCCTCTCGGTGAGACCTCAGGGCGAAGTCTTCAACTCTTGGCAAGCTTAGCTTTCTTTCAGCAAGACCTCCTTATATCGGCAAGACCCTATGCCGATGTTAAGCTCTTTCGGCAAGGTCTTTACTTTCTAGTCAGTGAGACATCACGTGATCACTGAGACTTCATAGCAAACTCCTCCTATCTGCCTGAGCTCCCCTCTATTCTCTGAGACTCTCGCCAGTCGGTGAGACATCATACCAAAGGTGCTTTGCTTTGGTGAGGGTCCTTCAGTCGGCATGACTTTTCTTTATCACCCAGACCTCACACCGAGGTCCTCTCTTTCTGCTGAGCCATTCACTTTATTGTCAGCGAGACATCACTGAGTTGGGAAGATCTCCTATCGAATTTACAAGATTATGCCAAAGCCACATACTTCGACGAGACTTTGGACAGTTGCCAGGACCCCATAGGGAAAGCCCCAACTCCTAGCGAGACTGGATGTTTCCTTGGTGGGACCCCCACTTGTTCACTTCAGTCATCAAGACCCCCTGGTCGGGGAGACATCCTTTGGTCAGAAAGAGATTGTGCCGAAGGCACCTTGATTTGGCGAGGCCTCATTTCATTTCACTTCGGCAAGAGACAAAGGTTTCGCCAAGACATTATGGAAAAACTACTTCCTTTGGCTGAGATCACCTTCGTTTGCCGAGACATGGCCATGTCGGCAAGACCTTAACTTGATAGCTGGAAACTACATCGATGTCAAATGTTGGGGAGACCTCCTTTCTTCGATGAGACCTTGTGGCAAAGGGACCAACCTTTGCCGAGAGCCCATCCTTCTTGTCGGGGAGACATATGTCGAGCTCATTTTATTGTTGCCAAAAAATTCTTGGGTCACCGAGACCTCTTAGCAAGCTCAAAGACTTACCCCAAAGTGTCCATCTGTCACCAAGAGTTATACCGAAGACATCAACACCATCGGTGAGACATTCCACTCCCACTAAGATTTCTCTCCAAGACTCTTTGTTACCCTGAACGAATGCAGTCGGTGTGACCTTCTCACATCGGTAAGACTTCTTACTAACAACATTTCTTCTGGTGAGAGTTTCCCTAATGACATTAAACCAATTGCTGTTGGCGAGACTTTAACTCTTCGCTGGGACTTCTCACCGAGCCACTTTGTTATCCCAAAGCCCGTGGTCGCCATGAGTCTCCCCGATTGATGATTGAATGGCCCATCGGCTAAAGAATTCCACGCAATAAGAGGTCATACCGAACCCCTCTCGTCATAGTGATAGGATCTATAGTGAAAGCGTTCAGCAAGACAAAAACTAGGTCATAGCGACCTGTTCAAAACAGAATATATCAAAGCTGCTAGTTAGCTAGACAGTGAAGATGTCATACCGACTTGGTTCTAATGGAGGCTTCAACCTATGACTATTGAGGCATATTTCCAACAGAGGAGGCTTCCCAACTAAGCTCCTTGTGAAATGTCATCAGATGCATGAACTAACCCTCAATGGAGATATCCCATTTGGCCCTTATGAACACCTGCAACATAGATGCCTTGCTTGATTGAGTTTAAGGGTGAAAATTAGGTAACATTTCTGGCGACCTTTGCTGGATGTTTGCTTGCTAAACATGAAGACCAGTAGTCTAGGCTTATCCATTGGACATGGAGTCATTAGGATGATTAGAAAACAAATAAAAATATCAGTTTTGCACATGGCCGCAACTCGCTTGAGATCCACAGGGCACAACAGGCTGCCAGAAGAAAAACAAAATAGGGGAAAACAAAAGAGAAAATACTATGCCATCACAACACCCAAGAAATAGAAAATAATTAACCTGAAGCATAGAAGCATTTATTGAAAACATAAACCTAAACTAATATATACAAAAGAGGAACCCCATCAGACTTGAAAACAGGGCTTAAGATGTATCCCATTGACTGGGATAAGGAGCACTTCCCCTTCTGTTGTAGCCAGCTGATAAGCATTGTGCTCCTTACAGTCTCTGATAATGAATGGGCCTGTCCACATGTTGTCAAACTTGGTGTGATGGCCTGGCCTACTTTTTAGAACATCCCATTTTAGCACAAGATCTCCCACCTTGAAAACTTTTTATGTAGCCTTCTTGTCAAATGTTCTTTTCGTTTGGAGCTAATGATACTCCAAAGCTTTCATTGCTCTGTCCCTTGATTCTTCGAGCTCTATGAGCTCCACATACCTCACAGACATGGGGTCCTATCCCTCAAACATCTCTAACTAGTGAACAATGTCTAGAGCTGGAAGCTCCACAGATAGAGGTAATCTAACCTCTTTTCCATAGACTAACATATATGGTGAATTACCAATAGACTTCTTAGGAGTCACTTTGTCTACCCAAAGTGCATACTTTAATTTAGTATTCCAGGTCCTTTGATTATCCTCCATCGTTCTTTTGATAATTCTGATGAGATTCTTATTTGTGCTTTCAGCTAAACCATTACCCTAAGGGTAATAATTTGAGGATGTATTCAAATGAATGCCATGTTTAACAACCCAATCAGTTAATCTTAATCCCACAAATGCAAGAGTGTTATCAGATATGATAGAGTCAGGAACTCCAAATCTGGTGACTATATCTTCATAGAAGCTCAAAACTGAAGACTCCTTTGCTTCTGTCCACCGTGTGAAATAGTCTGTAGCTGTGAGCACCCACTTGTGACTGGCACTGGAAGGTGGATTTATTGGCCCAATGAAATCAATGCCCCATCTCATGAAGGGCTGCTCCACTTGAATTGGATGCAGGGGCATAGCAGGCAGCTTTTCCTTTCTTGAAAATAGAGCACATTTGATACACTTTCTTGACCAGGCGTATGCATCTTTGAACAAGCTGGGCTAGTAGTAACCAGCTCTCATTATTTTCCAAGAAGTAGTTCTTGGGGCAAAGTGACCTCCCGCAGCTCCATCATGAAACTCATGAAGTACCCTTTAAATCTGATCACTGTGAATACATCTTAATAGAACACTATTTAGATCCTTTTTAAAAAGAACATTATTTAATAGCACATAGGGTATGGACTGCAGTCTAAAGTATCTTCTTTTAGCTTTGTTTAATCCTAATGGGAATTCACCAGTTTGTAGAAATTGGGTCATATCTTGAACCCAATTAGTTATCCCCATAGGCACATCATTTTGAGCATTTTGAAACTCGTTTGTATTAGTAAGCACAACATCCTTCTCTAATTCAGTTTTACTGCTTGACCCTGTAGCAAGCTGCTCACAAAGACCTTTACCTCTAACCAGTTTGGTGATCTTAATATCTGCATCATACTCCATGACCTTGGTGACCCACCCTGCTCTTTTTTCATTCAAATATTTGTTCAACAGAAACTCCTTCACAGTTGAGTGGGCCACCAGAATATGAATCTTATTGTTTGACACTAGAGGCTTAAACTTCTTTAGGCTTCTGATCACAGCAAGAACATGTTTCTCAACAAAAGTGTACCTCTCCTCATAATCAGTAAGTACCTGGCTAAAGAAAGCTATGGGTTGTTCTAAGTGATCACTATTTTTCTGAACCAGCATGGTAGAGATTGAACTACTGCTATCAAAAGCATATAAAAAGAAGTCTTTAGAGAAATATGGATTTACCAATGTCAGAGCTGATGCCAAAGCTTCCTTGATTTCTTCAAAATTGTGTTTTGCTTCTCCAGTCCAACTGAAAACTGCATTCTTCTTTAACATAGTTGTCAAAGGCTGTAACAGGTTTGCAACATCTAGGATGAACCTTCTCAGAAAGTTGATTCGCCCCAAAAATCTCTGCAGACCCTTCTTGTGACTGGGTAATGGCAACTCAAGTATGGATTTAACTCTTTCAGGGTCAATAGTAATTCCATCCTTCGATACTATATGGCCTAATAATTTCCCTTCATAAACAACAAAGATGCTCTTTTTCGGATTGAGAGAGATACCAAACTCTCTGCATTTTTTGAAAACTTGCTTAAGGTGTGACAAGTGTTCATCAACATTCTTAGAATAAACTGTGATGTCATCTAGATAAATCAACATAATCTTATTGATCAAACTTCGAAACGCCATGTCCATGGCCCTCTGAAATGTGGCACCAACATTAGATAAACCAAAAGGCATCCTTTTGTATGCCATGGTGCCCCACTTAGTTGTAAAAGCAGGTTTGAACTGATCTTCCTCTTTAACCAGCACTTGATTGTAGCTCGAAAAACCATCTAACAAGGAAAATCTCTCAGAACCAACAACTACTTGCAAGATTTGTTCCATGGAGGGCAGCGGGTAGTGGTCTTTCAAAGATGCTCGGTTAAGATCCCTGAAGTCTACACAAAGTCTTATCTCACCATTTTTCTTCCTAACTGGTACAAGGTTAGAAACCCATGAAGTATGCTTAATAGGAAAGACAATACCCCCCTCAACTAATTTGGTTAGCTCTTTAATCATTAAGGGCTCAAGCTTAGGATTCAAGGGCCTTTGTTTCTGCCTTACTGACTTAGCATTAGGTTCTAACTCAATTGTGTGCTGAGCAATATGGGGATCAAATCCTTTCAAATATGAATATTCCCAAGCAAAGACATCATGAAATTCTTGCCAGCATAAAGCAACAAAAGCTTGTTTATCTTTATGTGAACAAATTTTGCCTATCTTAAGAAGTTTACCTTTGAAGATCTCCAGTTCCTCATAATGCTCTTCTCTAATTTGCAAGCCAGCTTTACCCTTTTTAAGCTGATCATCAGTATTGAAAAATAGACTCTAAGGTAACAAGGCCTTTGGGTAACTTATTTTCCCTTAGCTGTATAACTTGATCATCATACTGTTGCTTAAGTTTTTCTTGATTCACCATGGAGAACTGATCTTCTTCGAGCAATAAAGAAAGGATCTGTTCATCACTATCAAAAACTTGTCAATGAATGTTGTTATCAGGAATTGATGGCCTGACCACAACCTTCACATACTGCTGTACCTTCTCCTTTCTAATGTCACTTGGAATATCAAACTGTGCTCCAATGGCTACAAGCCTATCATCATGCTTGTTCTGATTCCTTGGAATAGACACTAAGTTAAAGGCATCAAAATCCTCAAGCATGTTCCACACTCTGTTCCTATAAGACTTTAGTGTGTCATTTTTTGCAACATTCAGGCCTCTTATTTGATTGACAATTAACTCGCTGTCCCCATATACTTTCAAGTGGGCTATTCCTCTCTTTCTTGCCCACTCAAGGCCTTGAACAAGGCCCTCATATTCAGCAGTGTTATTAGAGCATGCAGAAGCAAAACGGAAAGCAGAATAATACTTATCACCCTGCGGAGATACAAGCATTGCACCTCCTCCAATGTCATTTTTGCTTCTTGAACCATCAAAATACATCTCCCATAATTTATTCTACTGCTCAAACTGACTTTCTGCACTTCTCTCGAGATTTGGAATTTCTGTCCCAACTTCATGCAACACATAATTGCCTAGACCAACATCCTGAATAAGCTCATTTGGATTATCAACCACGTTCTTAGTTGCCCATTCATTCAGGAGTACCTCAGGTACACTCACAACTTGTAACTTTTGTGCTACAGCAAGTTCAATATCCTCTAAAATAATAGAATTAACATTTATAGCAGATGGCACATAAGGTTCGATGTGATCCTTGGCAAGGGACTCAGACGTTATAGTTAACTTAGTACCATACTTGGTCCTAAAAAGCATATGGGACCAATCTGAAGATAAATACCCTCCAATTTTAGCTGTGAAGTCTCTAGACATGAATAGAGCAAAAAATGGAGGCAAATCTATGACCAACACATCTTGTGGGATTGAAAAATTGGGGCAGGCATGTAGTGTGAGATTCGGATTTTTAATAACACCTATAGTGTTTACTGCTGTCCCATCCAATTGAAGTACTCCCTTTTCTAATGGCTGGTATTGTAAATCTAGCTAGTCTGCAATCTTTTTTGGCATTACCGAACTATTAGCCCCACTATCAACAATGCAATTGTGTACCAATTTATTCCCCATTATTAAGGAAACATAGAAAGGAGGGGGCTTGACACCATTACTTTGTTGTGTGGTACTATCCAAAGGTGCATTGGTTAAAACTGACTTTGTTTGGCCTAAAGAGACTTCATTTGGAGGATTCAAACTAACTGGATTTGATAAGGCTGACTATAACAAATTGATTTGACCAGGAATTGCTAAAGAGTCCCACATCGAAATTGAAACATTCATTTTTTTCATACTTTCAACAATGTTGAAAGGTGCATATATATTTACCTTTGGTTGCGTCTTTATAACAGCATGGTCAGGTTGCACTTGACTTGCGGATGAAGCATGTAAAGGCTGCTCCTTACTAGTGTCATAACCTTGCTACAAAGTGCGTGGTACTTGCTAATTTGATGGACCAGCAACTCCCTTATTCTTATTCGTTGCTTGTTCAATCTCAAAATCCCTCTTCTTGGCTCTAGTATTAGTAGCAACAAATGTGTCATCTTGGTTCACTCCACAAAATTCTTCTCTTTGCCAATTCAGGAGAGTTGAATCATCTCTAGGCTGATCCTACTGTTGTGGATACCCCTCCTTAGGCAAATCTTGTGCACCTACAATATTTTTCACCATAAGAGCTTGATTGATGACACCATTAGAGCATGTAGCTTGATTATGTGGCTGATTACACGGATAACACCACTCATAATCAATAGCCAGATTGTTTTGAATAGGAACAAGCTCTTTGACAACACTAATTGGAGCTGGATTGTAGGCCTGAAAAGGTCTTGTAGCAACATTTTGTCTCGAGCCTTGGTAATTGCCTTGATACTGTTGTCTATTACCTTGATATGCTTGTTGTTGGCCTGGATTTTGCTGCTGTTAAGGCCTACTATATGATTGCTGCTTCTCTAAGCTTACAAGCTTGTTACCAAAAGACTGCAATAGACTTTTGATTTCCTGTAACTCATTTGGAGAACTGGAAGCAACATTTTCTTGTGTTACAACAACAACTAGTAGTGTTGGTACAGCTGGTAGAGGTGTGAAAGGAGGTATTTGCAAAGGAATGTTTGCATGAATCTCTGGAAATATCGGCATTGGAGGCCTAGGAGCGAGTTTACTAGGTTGTATTAAGCTGTTCTCAGCTCTGATTGCTATTTCGAAAGCATATGGAAAAGACACTCCTCCCATTGATTGTATCATGACAAATATATCGCTATTCAGAGCCCTCAAAAAGTACAAAAATGCATACTCTAGAGGTGGCCTCACCATTGCAGGGATTCTATCCCAAGTTCTTTGAAATCTAAAGTTGAAATCATTCATCTGTTCTTGTGGAGCCCTCTTAATTGTAGTCAATTGTTCCAATAGAGACAAGTTATCAGACCTATCTTGAAATTGTTTATGCAACTTGTCTCCAAATTCATCCCATGTTGCAATTGAACTAACTGGTAGGCTCCTATACCATTGCACAACTCTTCCCTTCAGTGAAGCAGCTAGTAATCTCACTGCAACATCCTCTTGGGTTATGTGATGGACTCCACATAACGAAGCCACATCTCTCATTTGTTCAATCGGGGTAGTTTGATCTTCTCCCATGAAAGTTGGCAGACTCTTCAAGGTTGCCATCAGAATGTCATTGTGTTGTGCCAAATTCAATGGGCTCCCTCCATTAAAAGCAACAAAGGGTTGATTCCTTTGAGTGGCCATTGGAGGTGGCTGGGGAGGATTTGCTGGTACTCTAAATGAAACCAAAGACAAAATAACAATGTGTGATCCCACAGATGGAGGAGTGGATTGAGTTCTTCTAGAATAGATAATTGTTGTTTCTCGCCTTCCTGTTGCTTTGCCTTTTCTTCTTGGTGGTGACAGCTGCAAATATTCAAAAGGACCTGAGCTGATCCTTGTCTGAAGTCTTCTCATAAACTGTAGAAGGCGTTGATTCTGAAATTATTTCTCTCTACGGAGTCGCCAAGTATGCACAATTGACTTCTGTAAAGCCTAGGACTTGCCGGTTGCATACATAACCAACAGTTCAATCTAGTTCACTGTCCCACCGGGTGTGCCAAAAACTGTTATCTCCTTAAATTGCACCCTTGTTGAAACTGATTTTCAACACCTCAGTGTAGCATTGGAAGACCTCTAAAGATGTGGGTTTCTTGTGAGTAGAGGTCAACCTCTAGAGAAGGCCGGCTTCCTTTGTGCTATCACCTAAACTACTGATTCTTTGAAGGGAAAGGGAGAAGAAAAATGCATAAAAATGGAACTAAACTATGGTGATACACCGTATTGATAGGAAATCATGAAATGAAACAAGAAGAAAATACATTGGGAAACCTAATCGCTATTGTTTCACATACTCAAAATAACTTCTCTTAGACTTATATGTCATTCTTAACAGGTTTGATCTACATACACATCTTATGAAGGAAAGATAAATTTCACAACTTTAAGGTATGAGTGTAGAGTTATAAAACACAGTTAAAGACTTGCATAATCAAAAGAGAAATACAGAAACGAAAGTACTACAAATATGAACACTAGTTTCCAAGGTAAACTCTGTGTTGTATTCCAGATTCTAGTTGAGTTACAAAAATATACATTTAGTCGAGAAAGGATTGATAAAAATCACTAACTCTTTTGAGTGTATAATCTGAACTCTCTACAAAAAGGAAAAAAATGCCTTATATATCAAAATGTGTCGGCCCCTTAGGGCTTACAAAAAATTAGGGCTCAGAAAAATCTACCCCTTAGATCCTTTGATTGAAATTAAAAAAAAATGTTGCATTCGGTTGAATCCTTGCTGTCCATGTTAGTGTAAAAGATTGCCTTCAAGGGACTCCCTTCTTGATCTTTCTGCAACCACCGCATTCACTTATGTTCCTCGTGTCGATCTTTGAACCTCCTTGTCAAGCGCCTCAAATGCTTCTGAGCTTAGAACATATACATGTTGCTTTTCATTCCGTTGATGTTCTCCAAACTACCATGGCTCACTTTCAGATCTCTTTGGTTGGTTGAGTGAACTCCACGCAGATTCTTCGGGCAGTCAAAAACTCCTTTGATCAGAATTGCATCTCGGTGAGACACTGGAAGTGTCTCATTGATGCGATTATGCCCCTCTGAAACTATTGGCACAACATGTGATAGTCGATGAGACCTCTTATCGAGCCACCAAAGTTATATCGAAGTCAGCTTTGTCATTGCTCATAACATCGGCAAGACACTACCGAGTCGACAAGATCTCATAGTGATGTCGAATCCTTCTACTCGGGCTCATTCTGTATCATTCGGATCCTTCTTTGGTTGGCGAGACCCCTCGCCGAGCTTCCTCTTGTCTCCTTTTCCTTTTCATTTTGCCATCTCCCCAAGCTCCTCTTTAGTTGGCAAGACTCTGAGTGTCAGTGAGACGTTTTACCCAAGGAAAAACGTTACCCCGAGGCACTTCATCTTTGGCAAGAGTTGATTGATGTCACCCCGAATGCACTCCATTCTACTAAGCTATTCATTTCTTTTGGCAAGACTCTGGCAAGTCGGGAAGACTTCATAGTGATGGCTTCAACTCTTGGCGATCTCCTTTGTTGTCGGTGAGACATTGGCCTATCGGCCAAACCTCTCACTGGGCTCCTTATTTTTTGGCGATGAGCTACTTTCTCTTCAATCGGGGAGACATCGCCATCTCGGTGAGACCTCAGGGCGAAGTCTTCAACTCTTGGCGAGCTTAGCTCACTTTCGGCGAGACCTCCTTATATCGGCAAGACCCTATGTCAATGTCAAGCTCTTTCGGCGAGGTCTTTACTTTCTGGTCAGTGAGACATCACACGGTCGCTGAGACTTCATAGCGAACTCCTCCTGTCTGCTAGAGCTCTCCTCTATTCTCTGAGACTCTCGCCAATCGGTGAGACATCATACCGAAGGTGATTTGCTTTGGTGAGGGTCCTTTAGTTGGCATGACTTTTCTTTATTGCCCAGACCTCACACCGAGTTCCTCTCTTTCTGCCGAGTTGTTCACTTTACTGTCATCGAGACATCACCGAGTCGGGGAGATCTCCTATCGAATTCACAAGATTATGCCGAAGCCACATACTTCGGTGAGACTTTGGACAGTCACCAGGACCC
Source organism: Sequoia sempervirens (assembly GCA_007258455.2). Taxonomy (NCBI): domain Eukaryota; kingdom Viridiplantae; phylum Streptophyta; class Pinopsida; order Cupressales; family Cupressaceae; genus Sequoia; species Sequoia sempervirens. The sequence continues at coordinate 328,280,654 of VDFB02000017.1, read as the reverse complement.
CATGGAGAAAGCCCCAACTCTTAGTGAGACCTGATGTTTCCTTGGTGGGACCCCCACTTGTTTACTTTAGTCATCAAGACCCCCTGGTTGGGGAGACATCCTTTGGTTAGCAAGAGATTGTGCCGAAGGCACCTTGATTTGGCGAGGACTCATTTCATTTCACTTCAGCAAGAGACAAAGGTTTCACCAAGACATTATGGCGAAACTACTTCCTTTGGCCGAGATCACCTTCGTTCGCTGAGACATGGCCATGTCAGCAAGACCTTAACCCGACGGCTGGAAACTACTCCGATGTCAAATGTCGGGGAGACCTCCTTTCTTCGGCGAGACCTTGTGGCAAAGGGACCAACCTTTGCTGAGAGCCCATCCTTCTTGTCAGGGAGACATCTGCCGAGCTCATTTCGTTGTTGCCAAAACATTCCCGGGTTGCCGAGACCTCTTAGCGAGCTCAAAGACTTACCCCGAAGTGTCCATCTGTCGCCAAGAGTTAAACCGAATACATCAACACCATTGGTGAGACATTCCATTTCCACTAAGACTTCTCTCTGAGACTCTTTGTTACCCCAAATGAATGCAGTCGGTGTGACCTTCTCACATCGGTAAGACTTCTTACCGACAACATTTCTTTCAGCGAGAGTTTCCCTGATGACATTAAACCAACTGCTGTCAGCGAGACTTTAACTCTTCGCCAGGACTTCTCACCGAGCCGCTTTGTTATCCCAAAGCTCGTGGTCGCCATGAGTCTCCCCGATTGATGATTGAATGGCCCATCGGTCAAAGAATTCCATGCGATAAGAGGTCATACCGAACCCCTCTCATCACAACGATAGGCTCTATAGTGAAAGCATCGGCAAGACAGAAACTAGGTCATAGTGACCTGTTCAAAACATAATATATCAAAGCTGCTAGTCGGCCAAACAGTGAAGATGTCATACCAACTTGGTTCTAATGGAGGCTTCAGCCTGTGATTATTGAGGCATATTTCCAATAGAGCAGGCTTCCCAACTAAGCTCCCTGTGAAATGTCATCAAATGCATGAACTAACCCTCAATGGAGATATCCCATTTGGCCCTAATGAACACCTACAACATAGATGCCTTTCCTGATTGAGTCTGAGGGTGAAATTTAGGTAACAAGTTTCTACCAGGAATTTAAACTGACTACAAGCTTCCCTTAGGACTGTGTATGTCCTCCAATTACTATAAGGTATATTGAATTTTGTGCTTAGATCATTCCAATATTTAACTTACCATTTTTCAAAATCTTATTGAAACATTTAATTCCTTTATGGGCCCAACTTTTTGCTAAGAATCCCTAAATTGAAGCAAGTGGTTTTTCTTTATGCTTTAAGTTCCACCATATCGATCTATTGGTCCAAATGATCATGTTATCACCTTTGGTGAAGTGGCAATTCATTAGGAACTTTTTCATTATTTCTAAATCCTTCCAAATGGTTATGAAGACAATGGAATCTATAGGTGACAACCCATTCACTACTAAGAATATCATTGAAGGGTAGAAGTTTCCAAGATTTTGCTTGTTTAGGAACAACATTGAGGATATTTTTCCTGATTAGCACCTTCCAAGACTCCCCTCCTTCCAAAGTTCCAATCACCCACTTAGATTCCAAGGCAATACCTTGTAGCCTTAGGTATTTTAACCCCAAACTACCTTTTGATTTTGCTATAGTGCACCATTCCCATTTTACTGAGTACCGAGAGCCTTCCAACCAAGGAGAGGAATTTCCTATTCCACTTAGCAATTTTCTTTTCAATCTTGTCTCTCATCCATAGCCATATTTCTTTTAGATTTGGCTCCATTGCAAAGGGAATGCCTAGATACCTCACTAGATTCTGAGGCCCCCCATTGGAGACCATATCTACTTATCCAATCTGGTGGTTCTTCTTTCCACCCTAGAAGGTAGGACTTTGAAGGGGAAAATTTTTCCCCAGAGGCACGACAAAAAATATCCAGCTTTCCCATAATATTTTCAAGATTCTCTTCCTCCAATCTCAAAAGAATTGAGGCATCATTAGCAAATTATATATTAATGAGCTCATTATTTTTTGGTAAAATGATGCCCTTCACCCTGGTGCTATAACAAATAATGTTGGTGCAAAAGGGAACCCTTGTCTTATTGACATCTCAAGGGAATTTTTTTGTGTAATTATCCCGTTAACCTCTACTTGAGCAACAACATCTTGAAAGATAGTTTTGACCATATGGAAAAAAAGGCTTGGGAAACCTAAAAGCCTCCAATATCAGAAGCACAAAGTCCCACTCAATTTTACCATATGCCTTTTCAAAGTCAGGGAATAACATTGCAACATCTTGCTTTGTCTGTTTAGCCGAGATCATAGCTTCCCAACTAGTGATAAGGTTCTCCAGTATATATTTCCCCTTAATGAAACCAATTTGAGTAGAGTTTATGATGGTTTAAGAAGGATATCAACCAACCTTTTAGCTATCACTTTAGCCAAGATCTTATAGGATACACTAAGGAGAGTAATAGGTCTCTAGTTTTTGACTAAGGATCTATCACCATGTTTTGGAATTAGTTTAATGATCCCTTTGTTGATACTATTGCCCAAGTAGCCTTTGTTAATGGCTTCCTTGTAGACCCAATACAAGTCTTCACATACCCAATCTAGGAATGTCTTATAGAATTTTGTTGGGAGGCCATCTACACCTGGAGATTTATCATCTTTGAGTGAGAGAATGGTTTTCTTCACATCATTTCTAGAGATCTCCTTTCCAAGCTCATATGCCATATCTTCATTTATTTTCCTTGGTACAATTTTCTTTATATATTCCTTGGCTTTGGAGCTAGGCTCAGTGCCATCCTCAAAGGTAAAGAGGTTCTTGTAGAGCTGTAGGAATTGCTCTCTTATCTCATCTTGGTTCATCATGGTGATACCATCAACTGTAATCTGATCTATTTGTTCCCTAGCATGCTTTTCCTTGATGTATTTGAAGAAGAACTTAGAACCTTTATCTCCATTCTCTAGCCAATTCATTTGGCTTTGACCCTTAGACTCTGTAGCTTGCTATTTTGCATTCTCCTTAGGCTATTTTTGGCCATGATTAGCCTGCTTGTTAGTATATCATTTGTGGGGTTTGCTTGGAGCGTAGTTTTTGGTTGGAGAAGCTCATCCTATAGGAGATCCTCACTTTTCCTTCTGTCTTTGGCTCTCTTCTTCCCAATAGTTTGAATAAAAATTTCCACCCTTTTGTGTTCAACTCCGATCTTTCAATGGGGGATAGGTTCTGGTGCATCCATTTGTTTATTAATCTAAGAGATTATATGGAACTTTTACAATCTTTGTCTTTTAGGAGGCTAGCATTAAGGAAGAATCCACCATCATAGCCAGTAACTTTTGCCACTCCATCTTTTAAAAAAAATTAGCTCTTATTGGATGGTGATCAGATAGAGAGTATGGAGTTACCTCTATTTTGCAACCATCCTTCACTGCAATGGCCGAGAAGAAGGCCTTGCTTATATAAAACCTATCAAGCCTACAATATATTCTCCTCCCCCGTTTTGAGAGTTACACCAGGTATACCAAATGTCTTTGCATTCCTTCTTTTGGTCCTCAATAGGATCTTAAATTTTTAAATTAGATTTCATCATTAGCCAATAATACCTCTCATTTCCCTTCCAGTCCTGTCCTGAACCACCCCACTTGTATTCCCCTCTCTCAATGAAATTAAAGTCTCCCCCAATGATCCAGGGGATATCTTGCAAAATATAAAGCCAGTCCCAAAGAATAATTTGTTCCTTGTACTCATTGGGGGCATACACAAAACATATGCCAAAGTAGGTTTCTTTCTTCTTGATAATAACCCAGACAACCCAGTTATAGGGGGAAACCCCATACTTGTCAAAAAATTGAGCCCACTCATCTTCTAGTAGGATTATAGCCCCACCTTTCCACTTTTCATGTTTGGTGACATACTGGGAGGCCTCTTTCCATATCACCTTCAAACTAGTGTCTAGGACTAGGCTTTGACTTCTTGCAACAGGACAAAATCCTTCCCTTTATTTTGTGATAAGAATCTTCCGAGCAAATGTTTCCTATTTGGGGATTCAAGTCCCCTCACATTCCAAAAAATGCAACTAATTTCCATTAGGTTTTTTCATTAGGGGGGTCCCTTATCACTTTTAAAGTTATCAAAACATTTGGGGAGATTGTTATTTGACTCTATCCTTTTGGTATTGGGATGCAAGATAATCCCACTGAGCTTTTTCCTCTTGTACTTTAATAATTAATTGAGGCATTTATCTATGGATTACTTGGTGCCATCCAACCCCTTCTTCTTCATATATCTTCGAGTCTTTTTAACTACGACCTCCATGGGGGCATTCTCCCCATCAGTGGTCTCCTTAGTAGAGAAAATCCCTGTCATCTACAGAGTCCATGCTTGACTAAGAGGCAAAGCCATCTGAGTTTACTACTCCATTAAAGGTGCTAAGAGGAGTCATTTCTAGCTTGGGGTCCAAAATTTCATCCACCTTCTCATTTCCATTCACCAAAGATATAGTATTGAGGGCATTAGATAATAGTGGCCCCTCATCAAAACCATCAGATTGTAGATCATGTTCAGATGCACATCAACTCCATCAAAATGTAATCCATCCAAATCCACATCAGAGCTTTCAGGACAATGCCCTTACCCCTTAGAGGCCACTTCAATTCTATTATCATGTACTGGGTCCTCCAACCCTATTTCGAGAGGGCAATTATCAACATCACTTACTACAATTCCTTCTTTAAAATATTTTGAATTGAAGGAATATATTTATTTAATTAGTTTTGCATTATTCTACTTAGGTTTTTTTGTTTGTCTAATTTTTTGCAGAGCCAGTTGTTGAGCATTTAGTTTACCATTGCTTTCGAGTTCTTTAGTTCCCTCTTGTCGAGGGTTTCTTGTCTTGCTTTCTCTATCTCTAGATTTTCACCCACTACACTATTATTAATTTCTTGCACTAGGGTTTCTAGGCTATGTTCCAACCAAGATGCCTCTTTGTTATTTCTAATTTTTTCCACCATCATCTGCTGAGGAGATTCACAATTTTTCTCATTATTAGATTCAGGGCTTGAGGGCGAAGAGTTCCCTTTTAACTTTTTCAGAGTAAGACTGCATTCCACAGTCTCCATTTTGTTTTCAATTCCTTATGTCCTCCCACCTATTGACGGCCCGACTATACATTATTCCTACTTTTCTGCCAAGGGTGGAGTTATGGTTATTTTTACTTCTTATTAGTGGACAATTTCTCCTAATATGGACCTTGCGCGAACATAAATAGCAGGCGTTAAGCCCACTAAGGGTTTCTAGATCACAAAGTGCATTTCCATTTTTCAATTTTATCTCCAGTTTCTTAGGAAGGTCAACCCCTCCAAATAAAGGAACCAAGGCCCACACATCCAAATGCGGAAGAGGGGCTTTATTATCATCTAATTTCAATTCATTCCCATACGATTGCAATGGAAGTGGAACGAATTTCCAGAGTCAAGGAGGGACTCATTTTATAACCATCCATCTAGGACTGGAAAGTGCCAAAACTTCCTCTTCCAGAGCCTTGGGGAGCCAAGCCAAGGCACAAAACATGACTTTCCCCACACTTCAAAATTGTTTCTTGATTATTTCTTCTTGAGATTTATGATTATTAAAGAAAACTACATATAACCCTTTTTGTACCATGTGGAAATAATAAAATTGAAACCCTAGTTTCTTTTCCCAGATATTATGGAACCATTCATCCATGCACTTTCTTTTCGGAACCCTATTGGTATCGACGGCAACAAAAATGATTGTAGTTTTTGAAAGTCTATCATCTTCCATAGAAATTGCATCATTTAGAGTTTCATTAGGAATCAAAACAACTTTATTAGGAGGAATCAAGTGTTGCTTACCTTGTTCCTCCCAACGATCTTCCTCGAGTTCCTCAACCCCTTTGGTCACAAATTGGGTGCATTGCAGAAGTTGGCTCCTTTCCCTTGCAATAATATCTCTGAACAATTTGGGAGGAAAAATGACTTCCTTTGTTTTTCCAAAGTCATTTATATATTTATTTGGGGGATCCGTATCCCCCCATCATTTAAAACCAGAGCCAAGAGAACACACATGCAACAAAACAAAACCAGATCAAATGGAGAGATACCCCCATCACACCCATGACAAACGAAGTAAATGATCCTTATCACCAGGCACAATGTTGTACCCTGGAACAATAATGATTGAACGTGGAGGAGGGCCAAGCCTCCTCCATGGATGACTGAAGAAACCCCACGAGCAGACTTCTCACACACACAACCAGAGCAAACCCTCAAAAAATCCCCTCACCAGCTGCGCATCTCAGATTATTAACTTGATTCCTAAGGATGGTGATATATCTTTAGTCTTTCCATTGTGTCTTGTAAATTTTTTCCTCCTGGATATCTAAGAAGAGTCTACTACATTTGTATTATGAAAGATGATAAATAATATTTACCAAACTAAAAGTCAGTGAGTAAACTATATCTCAAATCAGAGAAGCTATTTCTGGATTAGATTGTGTGAGCTTTTTTGGATCAACGTTTCGGATCACACTCCGTGATCCATCATCGGGATAGAGAGTTCAAGGAGATGAGTTCATCTCCTTGAACTCTCTATCCCGATGATGGATCATGGAGTGTGATCCGAAACGTTGATCCAAAAAAGCTCACACAATCTAATCCAGAAATAGCTTCTCCGATTCTTATGGATTGTGGAAATCTAATAACATATATCTCAAATGATACTTATATTATTTAAAAACTAAGGAGGTTATTCTATCATAGAACATTTAAATTCCTTTGACTTGATTTTGAGTTAGCTAGTTTTGATAGAAATTAAGCTTGAATAAGAAGATAAATGTATTGTGTTGCTATTCCTTGTTCAAATCTTGGGAAAATTTAACTATTTCTATTAATGGTAGTGTTGTAGAAGAAAAGTTGTGCTCCCCTATTACTACCTTGATTTTAGAGGAAATGCGAAGACATGCCATGGATGAGGGATTTTTTGAGGTCTCCATAACATGTCTTTATCTTTTCAATATTGGAGACTCTTGTTTGTCATTTCTCAAAATCATATTTCATTTATCTTTCATTTTTTTTATGGGAGTGGAAATTTGAGTAGCAATATTCAATATTAAGTCAATATTATCCTTTGATTTTATAGTTAGTTGTTAAAGTTCTTGGTTTGTATTTGGAAGTGATTAAATATTTATAGGAGTGATCTAGTTATAAAAGAACAATTGCGATACAAATCACTGAATATATTTGGTATGGTTTTATTAGCAATTTATGCAACCATAATTTCAGGGGACAAATCTAGATTATTATCATTTGGATATGAGATTCTAAGCTCTTATTCTCCAAACAAACTTGTACTTGGACACCAATTGCAAAACTCCTCCAAAACATTATAGTGGTCACACAACAACAATATTCATGGCTTTCCTTCTAAAACTCGTATTTTTTTCATATATTCAAAATTGGTCTTGAGGGAGAACTTATCTCAAACAGAGAATATGGGTCTCCGTTTAGCAAAAAAGAAGTAATAAAAGAATCTTCTTGAACCAGGAAATGATATGTTGCCTTCTTTATTTATGCGTCTTGAGAAGATGGAACAAAATATATGGAAATTTTGTCTATGAGGGAATAATTGCTCTTTGATTTACTAATTTGTATGAAAAAGAGTCTTTGAGAGACAATTTTGAGTTCGGATACCCTCAATATACAATGAAAAACATTCTTCTTGAATTCATCAAATAGCTTACAGGATGGAAATCACCCAGCCACATTACAAGAAAAACGAGGTCTTTTTGGATTATCACTCAAAGGGTGTAGTATAATCAAATCCAAAGAATATTGAAAAGTTTGTTGTTGAGAGGATTTTCTAGGTACCGACAAAAGGGGACTTTAGTTTACTTTACTCGTATAGATCGTGGAGATGATGATATAGAAATAAGATTAGAAAAATTTGGAATTTTTTTGAGGCTTTTAGATGGTTATAGGGTATTCTATCAACATGAACAAATTAAATTCAAACTAAGGACATCAACTCAAGGAGGAATGGGTGGGTGAAGCTTCTTCCTCTAATTAGAAATTGATTTTAGTGAATCCTTGATATGAAAGTCAATGAAAAACTTATCTTAAGGGACATGTCATGTTAGAATGATGATTTACATGTAGAGGATTACCGTGACAAGAGATATGCAATATGCATTATGAATAGGTAATTATTTCATATGATTAGGGAACTTTTTTGGAAGATGGTGTCAAACAATTACTCTAGTGTTGAAGGAGAGAGTAAATTACCAAGTTCTTCAGGAAGGTATACACAAAGTAAAAATTCAAACATCTGCAATCAATCTTGATAAAGATAATGTGATAAAAAAATATTTGAGAGGAATTTAACAAATCTTAGTATATGTTAGGTTAGGTGACATTTACCTTGCAAATCTATGTCATTTTTATGTCTCCATATTTCTTGGAAATTGTCCTAAGGGACATGTGAGAAATGTATTTAATTTTGGCATATTGTCATTACATTTTCAAGAGGGAATTTAATGTTGGTGAAGGTTACACATTGCTAGAGTACAAATACTCTCTCCTAGGCATTCACATTGGGAATATGAAGAGTCTTGAGTGAGGAGCCAAATTTGAAGGGAAACGGGTTTCCATTGGTGTGTCACCTGGAAGTTGAACAATCATTGAAGTAGATCGTGAATGCCAAAGTTGAATGGAATATGGGTTAGGTGCCCATGTTAAAGCATTTTGCACCTTAATTAATTTATTATCATGACTCTTGGTTTCAAAGGAAGGGGCATGGGTTTTTGCAAGTGGTTTTGTTACCTCTTATTTTGGTTTACCATTTGTGGTTTTGCCTCCCACAAGTTCTATAAATTGGAGCCTTGAGATGGTAGTTGTATCATGTGTTATTTGCAGGTGTATAGAAGCATCCAAGTTATAGGAAAACAACAAGGAATTGTATTGTTGTGTATCTCTATTGTGAAGATAAATAATATACTTACCCTCTTCTCATGTGGAGTTTTTTCTTGAAAGAGTTTCTCCACATAAATTTGGTGTCATATTAATTTGCTGATTTCCTTATTATAATGAATGTGAAATCACATATATATAATCAGATTTGGTAATATAATTTTCATATTTAAATACACATACATAAGTTAATTCGCATCATTGATTCTCATTCGTTGATGGGAATCCATGATCCATGCCTCCCATTTCCTCCATCCTTGACCGTTGATTAGATTTTTCAATCTCAACCCTCCATTTCTCATTTGCTTTCCTATAAATAGAACACTATTTGGAGACAAATGGATCCATCTTTCAATTTGAAAACTTATGCTGTTGGAATCACTCACACTCATACTCATCTTTGCTCACATTTAGCATATTTTAGTTCATTTTTAGCTGCATATTAGCTTTAGGCTTCCATGCATCCATTTAGTTTGTTTATAGATTAGGGTTTGAATCTTTTATCCACTTAGATTAGCTTAGCTTTTGCATATTTAGATCATTTTTAGCATAAAATCGTGTTAATTTAGCTTGCATCATGTTCAATTTAACATAAATCATGTTTTCATCCACATATGACAACGGTTTCATCAATTCTCTTTAATATAATCAATTGGAATAGGCTCATTGATCATGGGATTGGGAAAGGGTCATTGTTCCACATCAACATGACACCAATTCCAAAATGGGATAAGTTCTAAATGGGTTAGAGTAGACATTTAAATGCTTTCACATAACTCATAATGTTTAGTTTCAATAAATGTTTAGCATAATGTTCATTTGAATTATCTTGTTTAAGATTGAGTATTAGTGGCTATGTTATGCTTTGATTCTTCATGAATCAAGTATAATCAACCCATACTAGTATCCTCGATTGACACATACATACAAACATGCATACATACATATATACATGACATACAGGCATACAAATGTGCATACAGACATACAAATATATAAACATACATTCAATAGAGTAGCATTTAATATAAAGCAAGACGTAACACGAGCGCATTAGAATGCGCTCGCGTTATGTCTTGCTAGACATGTCTCGCACAAACGTAAAAACCATGTCAAAACTAAGATATAATGCGAGTGCATTATAATGCACTTGCATTATATCTTGCTTTGGGAATCCCCAAGCCTTAGGTTTGGTATTTTCCTTGGAATACCAACCCAAAGGCTTGGAGGGCCTTCCAAACAACCAGAGACATGTTTTTGCAAATTCTACAATATTTCACATAATTGGGTTCATGCTCACCATTAGGATTGCATGTGTTTCAATGTCAAATAAATTGAACTCCTAGGTAATGTTAGACTCTCTCTTAGCTATCCAACAATGCAATTTTTTTCACTTTTTGACAATGTTAATCCTTTGATCTACAATTTCTTTTGTTTGTGTCTATTTTTTGGAAAAAAGTAGTGTTTGGTGTTTTTTTTGTTATAAATTAACCATTCATCAAAATTTCAAATGAATTACATTTCTAGAAAGTAGACTCCATTCTACAAATATTAAAAAAAATTCCAATTAGTTTCCAAAATTTGTAGGGGTAGCACGACCAAAATTCTATTTTTTCAAGAAGTGCCCACTTTAAAAATCAGTAAAAAATCAAATATTCATTAAAAAATTATCAAAAAAATTGTTCATCAACTACATACTATTAGCTAATTTCTCACTGAAGCGATTTTAAAAATACTAAAAAAAAGTTCATCATGCTAAGTTCCCACAAAAATTGCTATGTTGTGTTTTTCTAACAAAAACAACACCAATTTATGTGGGTCCCTCTTTTGAACCCCTTAATCTCAACCATCTTCAAAATAAATTAGTAGTTTAGAAAGTAGACTCAGAGCACTACAATCCTTGTTTTTGTTGCATCTCAAAATTTTGAGTGTAACTATCCTCAATTTCATGTCCAAGGTCAGTATTTTCTGATTTTAGAAAAAAAGTGGCCACTTAAGCCCCCCTTTTTCCCCCCATCTTTTTGCACTTACCCATAGCTTTGGAGATGGTTGAGAAAAGGACTAAATATGATCTTTGTGAGTTTCTCCGACAACAACTATTGGAGAATATGAATGATATCAAGAAGAAGAAGTGCACATTCAAGTATGTAACACTGATAGTATGCCTAATCTTTTACTTTATGAGGGAAGTCCCTACTGTAGGTGAAGTTGTTTGGATGAATGCCAAATTGGTTGCACATCAAATTAGGGAGATAATGAGAAATGTTGGAGTTTTGGATGCACAAGGTGAAGCCCTTGCTACATTCTTTGGAAAATTTTAGAGAAGAATGAACAGAAGGCGAAGAATTCCAAGAGAGCTAGTGACAAGATATAAGAATGGCATACCATTTTTGGTATCTACTGATCTTACTGTATTATCAAGGTGGTTGAACCCCAAAACATATGGATTCTTGAACTAGGCTATTAGATTGACAAATATTATGCTATTGGTTGTATTGAAATATTAATTAATATCCCTAGAGATCCTAGTAGACCAAGATTCAGAACTTATACAAAAGTGGCTCAAGAAATTCATGAAAAATAAAAAGGGATCTCTGGTAAATCAATAATTGCCTCCAAAGAAAAGAGAAAATCTACCGAGGTTCATGCACTAATTTCTCAAGTAGAGCTCACTCCAAGAAAACTCAAGCAGGTAGCCAAAAGAAAGGTACACTCTAGTTCTTCATAGTTCATTATAGAAAGCACAAATACATTGGCTGATACATTCAAAGAATTGAAAAGTCAAGTAGTAAGTGAAATGGTTACTTGGGGCAGAGAAAAAGGCTTGTTGGAAATTGGAAATAGATGTAAGTCTACATACAACAATGCACTTGAAAAACTAAAAGATGTTCAAGATTGTGAAAATGAGGCCATAAATCTATTCTCATTTTGTTGGACATGGCCTGATGTAATTAAAAGAATCAAGGATGCCAAGGACACAATTGAGACACAAATAAAATATGCATCTAACTCTTTTAATCCTACTATAGATCAGGATGATAAAACTTGGTTTGGTCTGACAAAGCTTCATGAAGAATATCTCATGCTACACATGGAAAAAGGAGAGATGATTGAACAATATGGAAGGCTTAGAGACTTGATAAAAATTAAGAACACACCTATCTCTTATGCTTTTTCTCTTGCTGATAGAATCCCGAATTCAAATGTCACTCTCAAAACTCTAGTTGAAGGGAATGATATCCTAGTTGAACTTGAGTATCTATGCAGAGCCTTGGCAGAAGCAAAGAAATTGTGGGATGAAAGCAAATCTTCATGGACCAGTACTCTCCACAAACTTCAAGGGACAACCACCTTTGGTTAATCACTCATAGTTACTATTTTGGATGTACTCCTAAGGGGGAGTATTCAAGTATGCAAAGGAAAATTGTTAAAGTGTTTTGGTCAGTGGGAAGAACAATAAAATATCTTTTATTCTTTGTCATTGATGTCAAAGGGGGAGAGAGTACCATGTGAAAAGAAGAAATTTTTGGGGAGAGAGATATAAAAAGAAGAAATTTTGTTCTTGACGGTTTTCACATCATGTATTGCCATCAATGACAAAGGGGGAGATTATTGGAAATTGGAAGATTTCCATTGATTTCAACATTTACACTAGTGTTAGAAATTGGACGATTGTTATTGATGCCAACATTAACATTTTTATACCTTACTCACATCACTTATATAGATCAATAGTTGCTCTGGTAATAATGGTTCAATTTATGCTTATCCAGTACTGAAAGTTTTTTGATATGGTATTTTGGTTTGGATTATCTTATTTGGAAAGATTCGTTCAGAAAATAATAATATGTTCTATCTTGACATCATTTGTATCTACTGATAAGATTTTAGTTGGCTTGGTCATATAGTTGAAAAGATATAGTTACCAGTAGGTTGGTAAATAGTGTTTTGTTTATATACTGGTTCAATGCATTGATTTTTTGGTCCGGATTCTACCACAAAGAAAGATATCACTACAAAATTTTGTACATGGATTCTTAACTGTGTGATTCATCTTACCTCAAATCTTTATGATGATATATGAATGCATATGAAAGATATGAATAATAGTGTTTTGTTTTGAGGATTACAATAAGTTTCTGTATAGGGCATTGATGTGGGAGATTTCACGTTTTCTCATGATTAATTGTTTTGTCTTGCAAAGTTGAAGATAAGTTATTTGATATCATCTAAAGGAGAATTTGATGTGTTAACACGATTTGGAGTTACACATTTGGCGAATTGCATATATGATTGAAGTCTTTGATGTTTAAAGTCTAACTCTGGTTGACCTAATTATGAACTTGTGCTAAGAAGATTAAATATGTATTGCGAATGCTAAAAGGATCAATGTTAGGTCCATGTCGACTGAAATCATACATTACATGCTTGTGTTGGGTGTGAAGATGAATATATTTTGAGGATAAAGCTGACAAAGTTAGTTATGATTTGAAATAGGGCTACTCTAATTAGGCCAACCTAATTAGTGTTATGTGAATGTATACGGTATATATATGAAAGACATTTTTGAGAAGATAGAGTATGACGGATAATGAGGATGTGATATAGAGAGAAATGATAGACCATGACAGGACTACTATATGGTGTGAATGAGTAGACAAAATTGTTGAGTACACTTTATAGTGAAGTGTTTTATATTCAGTGCTTCATTAGAATTAAACTCTAACATAAGGTGCATTCTATCTCAATTCACCTCTTGGCAATGAGCCATACTTTGTTTTGTAATTTACTTTAGGCTATAAGCCTTCAAGGATAGTGAGTCCTAGAAGTGAGCCTTTGTAATATTCTATATGTAGATATATTATATTGTGAGTTAATCCTCACTGTGGTTTTTCCCAATTTGGGTTTTCCACGTAAAAATCCTGGTGTTCATGTGTGCTATGATCTTGTGTTGATTCAATGCTTTCACTTGTTATTATAGTTAGAGATGTGTTATTAATCAAGGATAGATATTATGTAAATGGTGTAATGGAATACAGATTAACCCCCCCACCCTCTCAATATTCTTCATGTTCAACATCTTTATGCATATGATTATCCCAACACAATGTGATAACTAGAGTTTTGGAATTAAACCATAGTTACATATATATTATAAAAAAGTACCCATACTTTACCTATTACCACTTGGAAACAAGTAAACCTAGTTGTACTTACATGTGGAATCATAATGATCTTGCACAATCCTTTTCAAATTTGTAATCCACTCTCTTTCTTCTTCAATTATCCTCCATACCTCTTCACTTTACCATGAAATAAACAATTTTTTTTTTTGTGAAAGTATGTTCACGTAAGACCTAATCTGATAATGGTAACAAAAGGTATTAAACTCAAAAGGTAAAATACATTTATGGTAAATGTGTGTGACCCAAAGCTTTATTAAGGGGCTTTCACAATTTCATACACATTTAGTCATAGTTTGTGTCCAAATTCTCCAATAATTTTCTCATCACCATTGATCATTTCAATTATATATTCATGTTTAAATTTGTCTATGATTTTTTTGAGAAAAAGGTACCCTTGTACTTGTAAATACCTTGAAATTGTTATCTACTGAAATTGCACCTGTTGAATATGAAATTCAACATTTCAGTGTAACATGGGAAGACCTCTCAATGTGTGGACTTTTGATAAGTAGAGGTCAACCTACGGAGAAGGCCGGCTTCCTAGTTGGGTTATCACCTAAAATTACTGATTGTGAAGGAAAAGGGGAAATAGATAACATAAAAATGAAACAAAAAAACTACCTCCTAAGGTCATACACCAAGAATGATTTCAGAACCCTATAAAGCTACTATTACATGGAGTTTTCAAACAATCTTAGCATGCACAACTCAAATACTTATATGCCTTGCATAAATATTTCATGAGAAGATTTTTAATACACTCAATTCAAGAAGGAAAAGAAAATTTTCAGAGCTTGAATTACTTGCAACAAAATACAACTCACAACCTACATACATATATTTCTACATAAAGGTGATGCAAATAAGACACCAAAAAAAGGAATATCATAACTTAACATGTAAAGGAATCAATCATTGAAAATTCACACAATAAAATAGAAGATGAGAAGGCAAAATGCTTATCTTTATTTTTCTCCAAAGTGTAAGTTGCTATACATGACTGAAAATGAGTTACAAAACTTTGTATTTTTCTCCAAGGACCCAAAATGAGTCACAAAACATAAAAAGTATATGTAAGAACTACTCAATAATGAGTTACAAATGAGAATATATCATCATCTCCAACTAGCTCCTCCAAAAAAGGACCTAGAAACTCCACGAACTTGTATGCCTCAAAAAAGCCTATTTTAAAGCAACTGAAATTCTTCCAAATGAGCTCACAAATGCTGAGAAGGTGAACTTTAGCCAAGTCTAATATGATGACATATCAAACCACCCCCTAAAAGCTCTCATTTTCTCCAAAAAGCAAATAAATGAGCTTCCTATATTCTCTCCTCATGTTGGCCTTATTAATATATACTCTTAACTGTACCTTATGCTTGTCAAAAGCATTAAAGCTTATTATATCCAACCTTTTTTTTTGACTAAATCAAAACACATGTGCCTATCTATATTTTGCAATCATAACTTTATTTAAGGTGATTTATAAATCATCATCACTTAAATAAAGCTTTACATTCCAATGTCAATGCAAAATAAAGCATTTCAATCTTTGTGTTTAAAAAAAAAACTAAGTCCAAAAAAGGGAAACTCTCTAATTCACTAGCATGATATAGTTTAATTGTAAATGCTTAAAAAAAAAGGCAAAAAAATTTTCTTCTATTTACACCATTAGGGTAAATGTGAAGACCCTAATAGAGTCCACACATCATTCATTTCATTTTCTCATTTGCTATTCACAGTGCACCGCCATAGGGATCTGTGGAGCTTGTTATAGATTTCATGGTGTTTCATTTTGCAAAAGAAAGGTTCAAAGTCAAGCTTATTGGTAAGAAAAGAAATATAAATTTGACCTCCTTGCCATTTTTCTGTTGATTGTACCATCTAGTCGCCATTGCAAATCTCCCATTGAGCTTTCTAGAGATTTCTTGCGCTCTGCTCAAGCATTTATGTGTATTCAAAAGTGCATTCTCTCTGTATTGAAGTTAAACTTAAAAGAAACCTAGTGTATTTCTTTGTTTTGTGAAGAAAATTTATTCTTTCAACCTAGGACATATGCGTTTTGACGATATAAATGCCATTGTTTTTCATTAATGGTCAATTCTCCTTCATTTTACATACCTCCAAGGGCTCGAGTTCAAACACATGGCTAGACCATTTTTATCTTTTCTTGTATATTCTTCATGGAAAACATGTATTTCATGCCACTGCACTTCATGAATGAAATAAAAAAAAGGTTTCCTTACTCTATATTTTTTTGGTGTTGCATTCTGACAAATTCATGAAGCTTCTACAGATGACAATACTTTTTATATTCATTCATGGCACAACCCCTGCCTTTCTATTTTCCAATGGTTGTATTTCTCGTGCATTTTATTGTGTTAAATCTTGAGGGTTTCTCTTCTTCACTTGAGCTCAACCTCCAGGTTTAAACATATATATAAGGCTTTTTCCTTTCCTGTACAAACTGAGGCTTCTTTGCATCCTCATCTGGGTTTGCATTAGAACTGACCCTAGTTGCCTTTATTGAGACAAACAACTTTCATATACATAGTCAACTGTTGATCAAGGGTTGTCATGTTTTAATGCATATTTCACCTATGTAATGCTTTCCCACCATCCTTTCTTACTGATCTATGTCACCATATATGGCATATGCATCCAAAATACTGCAATACATTTTCCCCATGGCTGAATATTCTCTCTAGGAATAGTTACCCTTATTCTAGGAGTTACTTCATTGCAATTTCATACAAAACTATCCATTATATGATGTTTTCTTATCTAGTGAATGAGGCTTGTATTTATTATTTGTCTTTGTTTTATTCTTTTAATAAAACTTTGTTCTCTCATTACAAAGATCATTCTTGACATAGATATTCACTTGAAGGTATTTAATATTTGTTGTCACTAGACCCTTGTGAATGTTGGTTCTTAGCATTGTGCTCATCATAGGTCAAATGATTATCCTTTCCATTGTGCAACTTTCCTTTGTTCATGTAAAACACTTGCCAAAACCCCCGTGCTTTTGGTGACAAGATTCATAATGACAGTTTATAAACAGATGCCTATTCCTCCCTTTTGTGTTGGTTGTCCTTGATCTTAATATGGATTTATTGTCCTTTGAATGCTCTTTAATTATGAGACCCATATCACTTAATCATTTTTGTCTTTTCTTAATTGGAGATCCATGATACCAACTAGCAGAGCCATTACCTTAAAGTCTTTGCAAGGTGAAACTGAGTTATTGGAGCCTGGAACCTTTTGTAGCACTTCATTGAGCTTCACTATCATACTATCATGTCTGATGAATCCTATTGTTTCCTACTCATTGTATATTTCTGTGATCCCAATGTCTTCATGATTGGTGCATTGTGATTGTTTTTCCTTCAGGCTCGCTCTTGTATCTATTTGATGTGTGTGTAGATGAATTGACAATTGAATTGCAATGCTCAAAGAATAACTTTAGCATTCTTGCTCAATGTTTTGTAGCAAAAATATATGTATCTCATTATGATATGAATACCTCTATTGTCAAAACCTATTGCCTTTGCATGCTGATTTCTTGAGATTGTAATCGAACTGGGAGTAATATTTCATGATTTACTTGTTTGAAGATGTGTCATCTATAATAGTGACCAAAAATCTCACTATCATAGATGGTATATGGTTAATCAAATAAGCCATGGGGAATTTACCACAGTTCCATACCATGCTGAAACAAAATTGATAGCATGTTGTCGCAAAAAGGCTATAAACTTGAATTGTACACTATCAACCTGCAAGTCACAATCATTTTAATTGTTGTCCTTCATATGCACGCTGAGTTCAACTCTTGTGGGACCCATATTTACCCCATGTACTGAAATTTGATGCAACAGTAACATTGCTTTTCTTGTATCTGTGCATGAAACAAACAATTAGATAAACATGTGTATATGGCAGGTATGTTTGATTTTCCTATGTTTCTTGATCATTCTGATGATGCTAACTATTTTAATGCACTTGAAGATCACATTGTAGATTTATAGAGGTATATGCATATAAGGATTTAAGACCTTTCATTGCTCTAACACAATTTTCTCTTTCAGATGCAAGACTAGGAGCAGCGAAGAGAAGACAACTAGACGCAAGACAAGCTGCATAGGGTTGAAGATGCAGGATAACTCAACTAAGACCAGTCATTCATGCAATGGATGGTCTTTCTTTATTTTATGTGCATTCCTTTTCAATATCTATAATTGTATAATGTTTTCTTTTTTTTGTTTTAAAACAGCTAGTCTCATAGCTTGTGTGAGACCTTTATACATTTACATTATTAATAAAGATTACTTTGAAAATATTTGTACAATCTTTCCTTGTGTTAAACATGCATCTACATGAATGCAAACTGCAATTTGATAAAGTAAACTTTCTGATTTTATTTTGTGCACTTGGAATGCAATATAGCTGAAGTAATATGTATCTTTGTTTCATCTTGTAAAACAAACATAACTTAACCTATTTTTGAGCTAGAAGAAAAAAATAGGCAACATTTTTTGGCGACATTTTCTATATATTTTCCTACTAAACATGAAGACCAGTTGCCTAGGCTACTCATTGGGCATAGTGTCACTAAAAAATTTGACACAACTTGAAAATAGTTATGTGAATTAGATTAAATCAGTGCAACAAACCTCAAAAACTTATTGAAAACAAAAAATGCAGATGGGAGACTACCTAACTGTGCTAGAACAACACTTAGGGAATTGAAACTAGAACTGAAACCTATACTATGCTACACTGACTAGTAGAGAAACTAGTCAAACAAACCCATTAACTGGCTTTGAAAAATAACACCCCTTTCTTAGCAACAACTGATGCTTTTCATGACTATGTATTGCTGAAAATATATGAAACACAAGCAGATATTCAATAGATTGTTGCAATGTTTCATGAAAAATGCAAATAAGCTTACTTGCAACCTGATTTTGATGATGCTTATCACTGTCCTAGCTTGGAAAAATGAGCTAAACTTGTTCATTTTCAGCTGCTACTCCCAAGTCAACTTTAATTGCATCTTCATGCCTAAGTGCAAGCATGACCTCAGATACTTCAATGATCTCCAAACTAGCTAAGTCTCTGATCAGACAACCTCTAGAAGGAACAAACTTTGAACTGCCATTACTGGCTACTCTTTTTTCTTCGTGTTTTTCATAAATATCCTACTCCGTAACTGAGTTTAGATAGGAGGAAAAGCAATTTGAATAACTTGTAATGACATCCCTGTCTTCACTTTGCATAATTTATTTCCATGTGAATTCTTCCTCCAAGGTGAGCAGGCAATCGTCTTCCACTAAGGTAGCCAATAACTCATAAAAACTGTCATCTCTTTGAAAGCTCTTGGAAACAACTGGTAAGGTCTTCATTTGTATAGGAGTATATCGAGAAATTTCAAGATTCTCCTTAAGCTTTTGATCAAATTCACCAGGAGGTGGTATATCCTCACCTTCAACATGAACCTCTATCCCTGTTTTCTGAAATTCAACCTCATCATTGTTCATTATTTTTATGATTTATTTTGGCTTCCAAAAAGGTAGGTTGGATTGTCTATCCTCAACATAAGTGCACTCATCCTCAGCAAGAACCTTGGTGGCATGAACAATTAATCTTGGTTTTTTGCATTCTGACTGGTGCATCTAACAAACAATTTTTTTGCATTATAAGCTGTGAATACCATATTTATCACTTAATGAAATACTTTTAAAGTTGGGATTATCCTCATCAATAAAAGAAGGCAAAACTTCAAACAATGAAGAAGCTTCTAAAAATGAACTTCCATCTGATAAATCAGGTTCAAATTCTACTAAACAGTAGAAGGGAAGCTCCTCTAGCCAGGGAATATTTTGCAAATCAGGTTCATCAGAGGTTTCTTGATTTGAGAGAATGGATTCCTCTCTATCAAGACCACATTCCTGTTGCCTCAACACTTGTTCAAACTTGTGAACCTGTTGTTCTAGTTCATCATGGCTGTCAATCTTTTCAACCAGGTTTGAATTGTCGTCATCCAACTTTGAGCAAAATTGTTCAATAATACCTATGCAAATTTCTTCATAAATCTCAAGATTAGTATCTTCATTCATAATATGTTCAACGATATCAAAGTTTACATCCTGAACAATGATGTCAGGTTCAAATATATGCTCCTGTTCATGATCCAATGTTCTATTTTCTTGCTAATAGTCAGCATCCAATAACTCACCACACTGTTTGATATTGTCCTCTTGCTGTGCAATCCTTTGCTGTTGTAATTGATAACATTTTATAGCTAATTGTAAATGATTTACATCTCTAATTTTCTCCCAGAGGAGTAAGCTGTGTGGATCAATGGGCTGCTTTTCTTCTGCTTTCATTTAAACAAAAGATTCATTCTGTTCAAAACTCAATATATTGAACCTTGGAAAATGAAGTCCTTCCTCAAAGAAAGGATTTGGAAAAGTGGAAGCTGAGTCTATTTCCTGCTGCTGAATACAAGCTTGATAAGCAAGTTCTTCCTGCTACTTTTCAATCTCAAACATTTTTCTTTGAAAATAAGAAGATATATCCTTGATACTCATGTTAATCCTCTGAGTTTGGTTGACATTATAATGATCTTTTTGAGACTGTTGTTGAACAAAAATAGGCTCATGTACAAATTGAGCAGGGGTGGGTGTGTGGAAGGCAAATGGGGCTTGCTGGTATTTTACTGTTGGTGGATCATTGGAAAGAAAACCAATAGTATATTCTGCTTGGTATGGCTGGTAAGAGGGCACAAATGCAAGATCTTCATGATATGGAGGATGAAAAGACATGTTTCCATGAAATGAAGACATGTTATTTCATTCAAGAAGCTAAAAAACAAAATCTCCTTCAAATTTTTTGAAACAAACCAGAACTGGCACTATTGAAACCAGTAAATTCAAATTTGGAGTCGCCAGATATGCAAATACTACCCCTAAAAAGGCTGGAAATTGTTGGTTGCATATCAAACCAACAAAATACATTGAAGAACGTGTCCCACTGGGCGTGCCAAAATTGTTATCTATTGAAATTGCACCCTGTTGAATATGAAATTCAACATTCCAGTGTAACATGGGAAGACCTCTCAAAGTGTGGGCTTTTGATAAGTAGAGGTCAACCTCTGGAGAAGGCCGACTTCCTAGTTGGGTTATCACCTAAAACTATTGATTGTGAAGGAAAATGGGAAAGAGATAACATAAAAATGAAACAAAAAAACTACCTCCTAAGGTGATACACCAAGAATGATTTCATAACCCTATAAAGCTACTATTACGTGGAGTTTTCAAACAACAACAAGCTTAGCATGCACAACTCAAATACTCATATGCCTTGCATAAATATTTCATGAAAAGATTTTTAATACACTTAATTCAAGAAGGAAAAGAAAATTTTCAGAGCTTGAATTACTTGCAACAAAATACAACTCACAACTTGCAAACATATATTTCTACATAAAGGTGATGCAAATGAGACACCAAAACAAGGAATATCTTAACTTCACATGTAAAGGCATCAATCATTGAAAATTCACACAATAAAATAGAATATGAGAAGGAAAAATGCTTATCTTTATTTTTCTCCAAAGTGTAAGTTAAAAAACTCTGTATTTTTCTCCAAGGACCCAAAATGAGTCACAAAACATAAAAAGTATATGTAAGAACTACTCAATAATGAGTTACAAATGAGAATATATCATCATCTCCAACTAGCTCCTCCAAAAAAGGACCTAGAAACTCCATGAACTTGTATGCCTCAAAAAAGCCTATTTTAAAGCAACTGAAATTCTTCCAAATGAGCTCACAAATGCTGAAAAGGTGAACTTTAGCCAAGTCTAATATGATGACATATCAAACCACCCCCTAAAAGCTCTCATTTGCTCCAAAAAGAAAATAAATGAGCTTCCTATATGCTCTCCTCATGTTGGCCTTATTAATATATACTCTTAACTGTACCTTATGCTTGTCAAAAGCATTAAAGCTTATTTTATCCAACCCTTTTTTTTTTGACTAAATCAAAACACATATGCCTATCTATATTTTGCAATCATAACTTTATTTAAGGTGATTTATAAATCATCATCACTTAAATAAAGCTTTACATTCCAACGTCAATGCAAAATAAAGCATTTCAATCTTTGTGTTTTAAAAAAAACTAAGTCCAAAAAAGGGAAACTCTCTAATTCACTAGCATGATATAGTTTAATTGTAAATGCTTAAAACAAAAGGAAGAATCCCTTTCTCCTATCGAAACCATTAGGGTAAATGTGAAAACTCTAATAGAGTCCACACATCATTCATTTCATTTTCTCATTTTCTATTCACAGTACACCGCCATGGGGATTTTTGGAGCTTGTTGCAGATTTCATGGTGTTTCATTCTACAAAAGAAAGGTTCAAATTCGAGCTTATTGGTAAGAAAACAAATGTAAATCTAACCTCCCTGTCATTTTTTTATTGATTGTACCATCTGGTCGCCATTGTAAATCTCCCATTGAGCTTTCTGGAGATTTCTTGTGCTTTGCTCAAGCATTTTTGTGTATTGAAAAGTGTATTCTCTCTGTATTGAAGTTAAAATTAAAAGAGACCCAACATATTTCTTTGTTTTGTGAAGAAAATTTACTCTTTCAGTCATGGCCATATGCATTTTGACAGATATAAATGCCATTGTTTTTCATTAATGGTCAATTCTCCTTCATTTT
Source organism: Sequoia sempervirens (assembly GCA_007258455.2). NCBI lineage: Eukaryota > Viridiplantae > Streptophyta > Pinopsida > Cupressales > Cupressaceae > Sequoia > Sequoia sempervirens. The sequence goes on along the minus strand of VDFB02000017.1, from coordinate 328,257,706 downwards.
ACATACCTCCAAGGGCTCTAGTTCAAACACATGGCTCGACCATTTTTGATATTTTCATGTATATTCTTTGTGGAAAACATGGATTTCATGCCACTGCACTTCATGAAGGAAATAAAACAAAAGGTTTCCTTACTCTATATTTTTTTGGTGTTGCATTCTAGCAGATTCCTGAAGCTTCTACAAATGACAATACTTTTTATATTCATTCATGGCATGACCCCTGCCTTTCTTTTTTCCAATGGTTGTATTTCCCGTGCATTTTATTATGTTAAAGCTCGAGGGTTTCTCTTCTTCACTTGAGCTCAACCTCCAGGTTTAAACATATATATAAGGTTTTTTCCTTTCCTGTACAAACTGAGGCTTCTTTGCATTTAAAACTGACCCTAGTTGCCTTTATTGAGACAAAGAGCTTTCATATACACGGTCAACTGTTGATCAAGGGTTTTCAAGTTTTAATGCATATTTCACCTGTGTAATGCTTTCCCACCATCCTTTCTTATTGATCTATGTCACCATATATGTCATATGCATCCAAAATACTGTTATACATTTTCCCCATGGTTGAGTATTCTCTCTAGGAATAGTTACCCTTATTCTAGGAGTTACTCCACTGCAATTTCATACTCAAAACTATCCATTATACATTATGTTTTCTTATCTGGTGAATGAGGTCTGTATTTATTATTTGTCTTTTTTTTATTCTTTTAATAAAACTTTGTTCTCTCATTACAAAGATCATTCTTGACATGGATCTTCCCTTCAAGGTATTTAATCTTTGTTGTCACTAGACCCTTGTGAATGTTGGTTCTTAGCATTGTGCTCATCATAGGTCAAATGATTGTCCTTTCCATTGTGCAACTTTCCTTTGCTCATGGAAAACACTTGCCAAAACCCCTGTAGCTTTTGGTGACAAGATTCATAATGACAATTTATAAAAAGATGCATGTTCCTCCCTTTCGTGTTGACTGTCCTTGATCTTGATATGGATTTATTGTCCTTTGAATGCTCTTGAATTTTGAGACCCATATCACTTAATCATTTCTTTCTTTTCTTAATTGGAGATCCATGATACCAACTAGTACATCCATTTTCATTGCAAGGTGAAACTGAGTTACTAGAGCCTGGAACCTTTTGTAACACTTCATTGAGCTTCACTATCATACTGTCATGTCTGATTAATCCTATTGTTTCCTACTCATTGTCTATTTCAGTGATCCGAATGTCTTCATGATCGGTGCATTGTGATTGTTTTTCCTTCAGGCTTGGTCTTGTATCTGTTTGCTATGTGTGTAGATGAAATGACAATTGACTTGCAATGCTCAAAGAATAACTTTAGCATTCTTGCTCAATGTTTCTGTAGCAAAAATATTTGTATCTCATTATGATATGAATACCTCTATTGTCAAAACCTATTACCTCTGCATGCTGATTTCTTGAGATTGTAATCAGACTGGGAGTAATCTTTCATGATTTACTTGTTTGAAGATGTGTCCTCTATAATAGAGTCCAAAAATTGCACTATCATAGATGATATATGGTTAAACAAATAAACCATGGGGAATTTACCTTAGTTCCATACCATGCTGAAACAAAATTGATAGCATGTTGTCCCAAAAAGGCTATAAACTTGAATTGTACACTTTCAACCTACAAGTCACAATCATTTTAACTGTTTTCCTTCATATGCACACTGAGCACAACCCTTTTGGGAGCCACATTTACCCCACGTGCTGAAATTTGATGCAACAATAACATTTTTTTCCTATATCTGCACATGAAACAAACAGTTAGAAAAACATGTGTATATGGCAGATATGTTTTATTTTCCCCTATTTCTTGATCATTCTGATGATGCTAACTATTTTAATGCACTTGAAGATCACATTATATATTTATAGAGGTATGTGCATATTAGGATTTCTTGAGATTGTAATCGGACTGGGAGTATTATTTCATGATTTACTTGTTTGAAGATGTGTCCTCTATAATAGTGATCGAAACTCTCACTATCATAGATGATATATGGTTAAACAATTAAACCATGGGGAATTTACCTTAGTTCCATATCATACTGAAACAAAATTGATAGCATGCTTCCCCAAAAACGCTATAAACTTGAATTGTACAGTATCAACCTGCAAGTCACAATCATTTTAACTGTTGTCCTTCATATGCATGCTGAGCTCAACTCTTGTGGGAGCCATATTTACCCCACATGTTGAAATTTGACGCAACAGTAACATTGCTTTTCCTATATCTGCGCATGAAACAAATAGTTAGAAAAACATGTGTATATGGCATATATGTTTGATTTTCCTGTGTTTCTTGATCATTCTGATGATGCTAATTGTTTTAATGCACTTGAAGATCGCATTATATATTTATAGAGGTATGCGCATATCAGGATTTAATACCTTTCATTGCTCTAACACAATTTTCTCTTTCAGATGTAGGATTAGGAGCAACAAAGACAGGACAACTGGATGCAAGACAAGCCCAGGGCTGAAGATGTAGGAAACTCAACTAAGACCAGTCATTCAAGCAATGGATGGTCTTTCTTTATTTTATGTGCATTCCTTTTCAATATCTATAAATGTATAATGCTTTCTTTCTCCTGTTTTAAAACAGCTAGTCTCACAGCTTATGTGAGACCTTGATACATTTACATTATTAATAAAGATTACTTTGAAAAGATTTGTACAATCTTTCCTTGTGTTAAACATGCATCTGCATGAATGCAAATTGTAATTTGATAATGTAATCTTTTTTATTTTATTTTGTGCACTTGGAATGCAATATAGCGGAAGTAATATGTATCTTTGTTTCATCTTGTAAAACAAACATAACTTAACCTATTTTTGAGCTAGAAGCAAAAAACAGGTAACAAAAATATTCAACTCCACTTAATAGTAAAAAATCATAGGTATTCCTCCATTTAAGGGTTTTCTTGAATTATTACTTCCTTTATTTGAGAGTATTTATAAACTCATTTTGGAAGCCCAATTTAGGATAACATTGCAAAAAACTTCACACAACATAGAAAACCTAAGCCTATTTGATTTATATTTGTTGTATTACTATCTTGCATTACTGAGCCCTTCATTTTCAATTCCTATCTATAATCACATTTTTACATACAAAATAATTATCATTTTCTTGCCCTATAAAAAATATTTTGAAAATTTTACGTTACAAATTGTAACCCCAAAATGTCTGCTTTACAAATTTGTGAGCCCTACTTGAAGGTTTACAAAGACTTACAAAAATCTACCTTGATCCCTAACTTCCCATCTCTATGAAGCATATATATTTGTGGATCCGTTTACATCCTATGAATCTTTAGAAAACAATAAACTATCAACCTACTTCCTCACTTTACACTACTATGGTCAGGATTTATTTACTCATATATTCCCCCACAACACCCATTTCAATCCCACTACTTGTTTAATTGTTGCATATGACTTTCTCCAAGTATAAATAAATGAATTATGAGTTTAAAGGGTTGAATATACCATAAAATATCATATACATGTTGAGTTAAGTGTCAAACATTGATTTTGACAATGTAGATATGGTAGATTTCTTGAAAAAAGTAAATACAAAAGATATAAAATATTGCACTAGGTTCATAGATAACAATGGCATAGTACATACAATTATTCTTCCTAACTTTACCTAATCTCTAGAATTGTCAATGAGATGTGGAAAATATTATGACTCCCAAAAATAGAAAAAGATGGTCTTATACTTGAAGTGTTTCTATATATCACCCTAAAGAGCATTGAAGATACTTTTGAAATCCCCCATCATGAAATGTATGTTGCTTTAGTGGTTGCCTCTACTTCAAAATAAAAATTATTGGCATTCGTTTAAAATTCCTAAATAAGAAATTTCTGGTGAAGGTTGGGTTGTCCACTTTGATTTTTCCCAAAGAAATTTTTAGAAGTTAATTTAAGGTAAAAATCAACGACTTAATAACTCTCTTGAACATGACAGTAGGTATCCCTAGTGTCAAACAATTTGATCATTGAATGTTCAAAATTATTACTTGACCATCATAGATAACAAATAGAGGATATACTAGACAACACTTACTAGTGATACCTTGTAAAATCAGCTATCTAAAAGGAAAAAGAAATTTAATATGATCTCTTACTTAGTCTACCTTATGGCTAGAGACATAATCTTTCCTAGATTAACTAGATTCAAGGAAATTGAGTCAATAAAAGGTCCTAAAGTATATAAATTTTACCCTCAATTAGAATTCAAATAAAGCCAAAATAATTTTAAGAGTGCTTATGATGCCTTAGTAATTTAATTGGTTAGATGAATAGATACCCATTTTAATAATTTCTTATCTTCAAATAAGCCACAACCACCATCATAGAATGAAGCAATTGGTAAACCTAATTCCCAAATTTTGCATATATTAGAGCATGAGGATTTACAAGTGCACCTCATATTTTGCCTAAGTATGTGAGTGATAAGGTGGTGTTGTTACAAATCATATGTGACTCTCATAAATTATTATCTAGAAAGTTCATAGGTTAGTTCTTCAATTATCCATAACCATTAAAACATATTCATTCTCCTCTCTTCTCCAAGCAAAAAATTTGAAGGTCAAGTTGTCTAAAATTAACTTATAAATACATGATATTAGGGTCAAACTTAATCATAAAGAATGAAAGAAAAATAATGTAGGCACTCTATTCAAACACCAAATTAGTTAAGAAGACTTATGAGTTGGTTAAAATGATGAGAATGAGGAAATGAAGAGAAAATTCTGGAGAATTTTTCCTTTCTAGATCAAGGCATTTAGAATTGATAAAGTATCCAAGAGAGTATCTAATGATGAAGAGTGTGTATTCAAACTAATTATCACCAAGCTTAATTAGTTAAATAAAGAAGATAATTCCTTGATAATATATTAGTCTAGATCAATAATAATATGAAAAGAACTATTCTTAATATGAAGGATGCATCTAATTTTGGTTAAATATTGAAACCCTTTACCAAGAAAAATAAGGTCATTTCAAGTCAAAGGAAACCTCTTGTGTAAGGGCCTTTGAATTTGAGAGTTCTTAGGCATGAATAATAGGGAGAAGTAGATGAAGAGACACTCATAATGAAATAGTTAAAGGATTGATGATCTAATTAAGCATTTTTCAACCATGCAATGAATTTAAACAATTCACAATTACATAGTAGAAAACTCAAAGATACATAACAACAGTGATTTTATCTTTATTGATTCATATTCAAGAATGAATCAAACAAATATAATGGGATTTCAACCTCAGCCATTTGATTATATGTTGAGAATCGTGTCTCAACCTTGCAAGCTTTTTTTAGAAAATTCTAGAATTTGTTTGTGGTAGTTCTCCACATGTTTATGTGTTGGAAAAAGGTGTATGAGTTGTTAAAAATGTGCCTTGTCCCTATTAGAATATAGGAGGGTTGTTTTTAGAGTATAAACAACTCATTGTATGAATTTAATGGGGGTCTAAACTAGAGGACAAAATTATGGACGAAAATGCTATTTTAACTTGGTTGTGGGTAACATGTGGCATGGTTGTTTTGTCCATGGTTTTGTAAAACCACAAATGGTTTCCAGGTTGTAAATCACTATAAAAGGAGGGCTTGGGGAGGTGTTTGAATCATTGAGTTCAGTTTGCAAGACTGAGTGCTAGAAGGAGTCTCTTCGAGTCTGAGTTTGAGTTGTGGTGATGCGCTCCTGTAAGAACTTGCATTGCAAGTGTATTGTAATCTTTTTGATTTGATAATACATTGTACGAGTTTTGGAGGGTGGGGTTTTTCTCCTTGAAGGGTTTCCCCACGGTAATTACTGTGTTATGTGTTTATTGTGATATTTCATTTATGCATGTTTATTTGTCCATTGAAATCTCTGTAATAGTTAGTTGAATTTGCATAATCGTCCTCTCAAGGTTAGCGTAGGAAGCGATTTCGTGCACCTTTGCTTCCTTACAAGTGGTATCAGATCCTGGCCAGTTTTGGTTCTATTTGTTGGGTATAGGGTTTTTTGAGCTAATCAAGGTTTGAGTGGGAGCTTGTGCAGAGTATTTTATTTTCTGTATTGCAGGATTGCAAAGATGGCAAGCATATCGGGGAGGATTGATGTAGAAAAGTTTTCTAGCACAAATTTTGAAATGTGGAAGCTGAAGATGGAAGATCTGTTAATTGATCGAGATCTATGGGATGTGGTGGATGAGAATATGCTGAGGCCTGCAGATCCAACTTTAGCTGCACAATATGATGTGACTGATATAAAAGCTAAAGGTTTCATCAGATTGTGTCTTGCAGATTCAATTCTGATTAATGTCCATGAAGAATCTACTGCAAAGAAGCTTTGGAAGAAGCTAAGTGAGATCTATCAAGTGAAATCACTTGTGAACAAGATTTTCTTGAGGAAGAAGTTGTATTCCTTGAGAATGGAAGAAGGTGGACGAATTTCTGAGCATTTGGAAAGCTTTAATATGTTGGTGACTCAGTTGACCTCAGTTGGGGTGAAAATGGATGAAGAAGAAAGGTGCCAAATCTTTCTATGTTTGTTGCCAGACTCATGGGACAGCCTTGTCATGGCCATAGGGAGCACTTCAGTTGTCTTGAAGATGGAGGACGTTGTTGGTTCTCTACTTTCTAAGGAGATGAGAAGGAAGGTCTCTCTGAATGCCAAAGAGGCTTTGAGTGCTCGAGGAAGACCAAAAGAAAGAGGCAAGAACAAAAAGCAACATGGCTATTCTAAGTCCAAGTATAAGGGGAGATCAAAATCTCCTGGTAAGTCCAAGGCAATCTGCTGGAATTGTGGCAAACCTGGACACTTCCAAAAGGACTGCAAAGAGGAGAAGAAGAAGAAGAAGAAGAAGAAGAAGCAAGATTCTGATTCTGAGTCCGAGAAGGAAGATGGAGATGCTTTCATCGCAGCCTTGGCCACTCATGAAGGTGACAATGCATGGTTGATAGACTCAGGTGCATCTTTCCACATGACTCCTAATAGAAACTGGTTTAGTAAGTATGAAAATTTTGATGGTGGTAAGGTGTATTTGGGTGATAACTTTGTTCTTGATATTGTTGGTCATGGAAGTATTCATGTGAAATTTTCTGATGGTAGAATTAGAAGATTTGATGGTGTCTTGCATATCCCAGGACTAGCAAGAAATTTGTTATCTGTTAGCAAACTAATAGATGCGGGTGTGCTTGTACAGTGTTTTGAAGCAGGTGTGAAAATGGTGAGAGGTGCTATGGTAATAGCAAGAGGAAGCAGATTGGGTACATTGTACCAGCTCGATGCATGCACGGTTGAGTGCAATAGTACTTCTGATAAGATTGTGAAAAGGACTACTTTGTTGGAGAAGGAGAGGGTTTCTCTTTCAACAGATGGTTGTGGTTTTTGGGTACCCAAGGGTGCTCTATCTACCGAATCAAAGTTGCCTGCAAAGAAGACCATGTTATGGCACCAAAGACTCAGCCACATAGGTGAGAAGGGTCTACGGACCTTGAAAAATAAAAACCTTGTAGATGGGTTGAATGACTGCAATCTTGAGTTTGATTTTTGTGAGCATTGTATCTATGGTAAACAAAATCGTATTCAGTTTTACTCGAGTTCTCATAAGTCTTCATGTATTTTGGATCTTATCCATTCAAATGTATTTGGTCCAGTTGATGTTTCTTCTATTGGTAGATCGGTTTATTATGTTTCTTTCATTGATGATTTCAGTAGAAGAACATGGGTTTATTTTCTTAGGAGTAAAGATGAAGTTTTCAGTCATTTCAAAGAATTTAAAGCAATGGTTGAGTTGCAGACTGGAAAGAAGATAAAGTGTTTGAGAACTGATAATGGTGGTGAATATTGCTCTAATGATTTTGGCACATTTTGTAAAGATTGTGGTATTAAAAGAGAGAAGACGACTCCGTATTCTCCATAGCAGAATGGAGTTGCAGAAAGAATGAACAGGACCTTGATGGAGAATAGGAGTATGCTGAGTGGAGCTAGACTAGAACAAAAGTTTCGGGCTGAGGTTGTTGCCACTGCTTGCTACCTGATAAATAGGTCTCCTACATCAGCTCTTGTTGATAAGACGCCAATGGAAGCATGGTCGAGCCACAAGCCTTCACTTAGACATCTAAGAGTGTTTGGTTGCAAGGCATATGCTCATGTGCCAAAGGAGAAGCAGACAAAATTGGACAACAAAGCTATCAAATGTATCTTCATCTGATATAGTTATGGTGTGAAAGGATACAAGCTTTGGGATCCTGTTGCACAAAAGGTATTTTATTCTAGAAGTGTTATTTTTAGAGAAACTAAGCCTTCTTCTATTATAGTGCAACCAAAATAGATGGAAGAAAAGAAAGATGTGATTCAACTACCTGCTACACCTGAGAAATTTGAATTGAGGCCCTTAGAAAGACAAGAAGTCGAGGAGAGCTCTATGAGTTCTGAATCATCAGAGGAAGAGGGAGAACCTAAACCTGAACCTGAACCTGAACTTGAACTAGATCTTGTTCGAAGGTCTAGTAGACAGAGGAAAGCACTAGAAAGGTATGAATATTCTCCTGATGATTGGAGGTGTATATTTTCTTTGAATGCTAATATTGATTAACTGAGATCTGTAGAAGAGGCTCTTGGTATGAATGATTCAGAGTTCTGGAAAATAGCCATGGAAGAAGAGATGGAAGTATTGAGAAGTATAAAGCACGTTTGGTTGCAAAAGGTTACTCCCAGGTTGCAGGAGTTGATTATGGTGAAATTATTTCTCTTGTAGCAAAAATGACATCCATTCAATTTTTACTATCTATTGCAGCTACTTATGATCTAGAGGTTGAGTAGATGGATGTGAAAACAACTTTCCTTCATGGAGATTTGGAGGAAGAAATTTATATGATACATCTAGAGCACTTTGTGGTGAAAGGTAAAAGTCATTTGGTTTGTAAGTTGAAGAAATCCTTGTATGGTTTAAAACAAAGTCCTAGGATGTGGTACCAAAAGTTTGATACATATGTTTTGAGTTTGGGATTTGTGCGATCTATATCTGATCATTGTATATATTACAAGTCTGATGGTGATTATTTCCTGGTTATTGCCTTATATGTTGATGACATGTTGTTTATTGGCAAAGGAAAAGGTTTGATTGTAGAATTAAAATCTCAGCTCTTAGCAAAGTTTGAAATGAAAGATCTTAGTGTAGCAAGGCATATTCTGGGAATGGAGATTATAAGAGATAGGAAAAATAGAAAGCTTTGGCTAGGCCAAAGTAAGTATGTTGGTACAATTCTAAGAAGATTCAATATGCAGGATTCCAGACCATTGAGTGTTCCTATTACTATGGGAACAAAGCCTTCTAGCTCACAGTGTCCTACATCCCCATTGGAGATGGAAGAGATGAGTTGAGTACCATATCAGAGTGTTGTTGGAAGTTTGATGTATGCTATGGTCTATACAAGACAAGACATTGCCCAAGCAGTGGGAGTACTTTACCGTTACATGTCTAATCTAGGAAGAGCACACTGGGATGCAGTAAAAAGAGTTTTCAGATACTTGCGGGGTACCTCAGAGTACTCTATATGTTTCCATGGAACAGGAAACGAGCATTCCTTGGATATTCAAGGCTACGTGGATTCAGACTGGGCTGGTGATGTTGATAGAAGAAGATCCACTAGTACATATGTGTTTACATTATTCGGTGGTGCAATCAGTTGGGTGAGCAAGCGACAAGCTGTGGTTGCTTTGTCCACTACAAAGGCAGAGTATATGGCAGCTACTCATGCCTACAAGGAAGCCATCTGGCTAAAGAGATTGTGTTCAGATATAGAGTTCAAACAGGGTGCAGTGACAATTTATAGTGATAGTCAGAGTGCAATCTGCCTAGCGAAGAACCCGACATTTCATGCCAGGACCAAGCACATTGATGTACAATATCATTTTGTGAGAGATACGGTCGAGGATGGCAAGGTGAAGCTGGAGAAGGTGGAGACTTTGGTGAATGTTGTTGATGCATTAACTTAGCCCGTGAGCACAGAGAAATTTAGATGGTGTTTAGAGTCTATGGGGCTCTCGGCCCCTAGCAATTAAGTCCATGACACTTTGGATCCCTTGACTCTTGCAAGGTGCTCGACAAGTGGGAGAATGTTGAGAATTGTGTCTCAACCTTGCAAGCTTTTTTCAGAAAATTCTAGAATTTGTTTGTGGTAGTTCTCCACATGTTTATGTGTTGGAAAAAGGTGTATGATTTGTTAAAAATGTGCCTTGTCCCTATTAGAATATAGGAGGGTTGTTTTTAGAGTATAAACAACTCATTGTATGAATTTAATGGGGGTCTAAACTAGAGGAAAAAATTATGGACGAAAATGCTATTTTAACTTGGTTGTGGGTAACATGTGGCATGGTTGTTTTGCCCATGGTTTTGTAAAACCACAAATGGTTTCCAGGTTGTAAATCACTATAAAAGGAGGGCTTGGGGAGGTGTTTGAATCATTGAGTTTAGTTTGCAAGACTGAGTGCTAGAAGGAGTCTCTCTGAGTCCAAGTTTGAGTTGTGGTGATGCGCTCTTGTAAGAACTTGCATTGCAAGTGTATTGTAATCTTTTTGATTTGATAATACATTGTGCGAGTTTTGGAGGGTGGGGTTTTTCTCTTGGAAGGGTTTCCCCACAGTAATTACTGTGTTATGTGTTTATTGTGATATTTCATTTATGCATGTTTATTTGTCCATTGAAATCTTTGTAATAGTTAGTTGAATTTGCATAATCGTCCTCTCAAGGTTAGTGTAGGAAGCGATTCCGCACACCTTTGCTTCCTTACATTATAAAAATGTAATTCCATTATTTAAATAATATTTGATGCAACATAAAAATATACTCGTTTCACCATCACAATCCAAATTACACAAATTCACAGATTACAACTTCCATTCGATTTCACACTTTGCAGCCAATTCACATTTACAATTCAAATTCAACTCTAGATTCTGCACTTGAATTGAAACAAGCCAACTATCATAGGCATTTAATTTCTATCAAAACTCAGATTTAAATGTTATCAAATCACAATTATTTAATTTACTCCACCTTTCATCATTTAGAGACAATTTCATATTTCATTTGATTTGCCATCATCAAATCCTCTGTCCATTCCTACTTTGCACCTTTATTACTTACTCTTCATGCTATGTGGCGACTCCCAATCTCATCTCCTCTAGCTGTAAATTACTTCCTCTTACTATTATTCATTCGCTACTCTGGATTTTTTTCTTCTACACCTTTCTTTATTGCATTCAGTTTATTTGACCTGTCCTTCACCTTGGCACGGCCTTCCTCACTCTTCAGTAGACATGTTTTTGTTGTGCATTTCAAATTTCAATCGCCATACCATATGGCTCGACCCCTTTTGTGGGCTTCTCCTCTTCTTTTTGTTGCAACCTTATTTTCTTCCATATATGTGACTCCTTCACTCTTCCCTGAGGCATGACTTCATTCTCTTTTGCGCATCTCTACTTTCTCAATTTTTATTCGCCCCTCCTCTTTCTTACCTCTTATGCTCTTCTTTTTTAAGATTCATATCCATTTCTTTATATGGCGTAGCTTTGAGCCAAATTCGAGGTCAACAATTCATTGAGGGAAAATTCACCATCATGACAAATTCATCTCATAGAAAATTCACTACCAACAATTCACTGTTTCTCATCACATTACTAACCGCAAAAAATTCACGACCAACTATTCATCGCTAGCTACTATACATTTTAATTTTTTTGCTTCCCATACACAGCCTGTAGGCATTAATTTCTACCAATGAACGAATAGGTTTGTCAACAATGCATTTAATACAAAAGCTTCTCGCCCTTTATTCTAGACTCTTCTCCAACCGACTTCCACCAACATCAAACAAATTTCATGCATGTATTTTGTGACTGTAATAGCTTCTGGAGAATTCCTAAGCCCTCTATAAATAGAGGTAGATGTAATGGTTTTCATTCAGGCAATACAATTAAAAGTTTTATATATCTTTGCCTCTGCCCACCTCCTACAAGTGGTATCAGAGCCAAGTTAAGAAGCAAGAAGAAGAGCAGATTTGAGGATTGTTGAAGTTGCATGTTTATTTTTGGTGAGCAGAATGTTGCCAATTAGTCAGTCAATTGAGTAAGCTACAATTTTATTATATATCATATTTTTATTGATAGCAGATTATTCAAAAAAGGAAGAAATTTAGGGTTTATAGATACTATTTTAAAATATGGCGTCAAGTAGTGTGCAAACTCAAATTCCAATATTTTTTGGTAAAGATTATGATACTTGGTCATACAAAATGAAATTAATATTTAATTTTTAAGATTTATCAGAAATAGTTGAAAATGGTTATACAGAACCACAGGATGAGTCTACTTTGAGCACTAATGCAAAAAATAATTTGAGTGAAAACAGGAAAAAGAATAAAAGGGCTTTGCAGATAATTGGACAAGGATTGGATGATTCAGTCATTGGAAGGATTAAGCCAGCCACTACAGCCAAGCAAGCATGGGATATTCTAGAAAAAAAATATCAAGGTGCAAGTAAGGTAAAACTTGCCAGATTGCAAGGACTCGGGAAAGAATTTGAAAACTTGCAAATGAGTGATTCTGATTCAGTAGATCAATTTGAAAATCATGTTATGAATTTGGTTAATCAAATAAGGATGAATGGTGATGAACTAACAGATCAAAAGGTTGTAGAAAAGATCTTAAGAAGTATGCCTACTAAATTTGATACTATTGTTGTGCCAATTGAGGAAACTAAGGATTTGTCAACATATTCAATAGATGAGTTGTTTGGTACTTTGAAAAATTATGAGTTGAGATTGAATAGGAATAATAATACCTCATTGGAGAGTGCATTCAAAGCACAAATGACATTTGGCAGAGGCAGAGGAAGAGGAAGAGGAAGAAGCAATTTTCAAAGAGAAGAAAGGAAGAGTCCAAATCTAGGAGGATGGAGAAATCAAAGTTTCAATTCAAGGGGATGCAATAACAATCAAGCATCACAAAGATATGACAAATTGAATGTTCAATGTTACTATTGCAAGAAGTATGGTCATATTGCAAATGAATGTCGAAAGAAGCAAGCTGATATGGGAAAGCAAACTGCAAATTTTTCTGAGAGTAGTTCTGAGACATTGTTCATTAGTTGTCATGTAGCTCAAGAAAGTTCAAGTAACATTTGGTTTCTAGATAGTGGTTGCAGTAACCATATGACATGAAATAAAGACTTGTTTGAAAGTTTGGATACTTCAGTGAAATCAAAAATTAAATTGGGAAATTATAATACAGTTGCAGTCATGGGTAAAGGTGCAATTAATGTGATGACAAAGCTTGGTAAGAAGTCCATTCCTGATGTTTATTTTGTACCTAGTTTGAAGCATAATCTCATAAGTGTGGGACAACTTTCTCAAAAGAGTTATAGAGTTGTTTTTGAAAATAATGTGTGCACTATATTTGATATTCCTCCTAGTAATAAGGTGATTGCAAAGGTTGAAATGACAAATAACAAAATGTTCCCACTTCAAATGGAGAATGAATTAATGGAGAAGATTGAAGCAAGTTTCAAGGCATCAAGTCAAGATCAAGCATGGATATGGAACTTGAGGTATGGTCATATTAACTTCAAAGGATTGTGTTTATTGAAAAGGAAAGAAATGGTAAGAGGCTTACCCCCTATTGAAGCACCATTAAGTTCATGTGAAAGTTGTATTTTGGCTAAGCATCATAGAACAAGTTTTCCAAAGGGAATGTCATATAGAGGATGGGCACCTTTAGAAATTGTGCATACTGATATATGTGGTCCAATGCAAACATCATCTTTAGGGGGAAGCATTTATTTTCTAACATTCATTGATGATTTTGGTAGGAAAACATGGGTTTATTTTCTGAAATATAAATCTGAGGCATTTGGAAAGTTCAAGGAATTCAAAGCATTGGTTGAGAAACAAAGTGGCCTACCCATCAAGGTATTGAGATCAGATAGAGGAGGAGAATTCAAGTCAAATGAGTTTTTGGATTATTGCAGGTATCATGGAATAAAGAAGCAGTTTACTACAAGTTACACACCTCAACAAAATGGTGTTGCAAAAAGAAAGAATCGAATAATAATGGAAATGCCAAGGAGCATGTTGAAAGGCAAAAATCTACCTAATGAGTATTGGGCTGAAGCAGTAGCTTGCACAGTTTACATATTAAACAGGAGTCCAATAAAGATTGTAAGGGACAAGATTCCACAAGAAGCATGGAGTGGTAAGCATCATAGTGTTTCTCATTTTAGAATATTTGGTTGTATTGCATTTGGACATGTTCCCAAAGAAACAAGAAGTAAGTTGGATGATAAAAGTGAAAAATCCATTTTTATTGGTTATGATGAACAATCTAAGGCATATAAGTTGTTTAATCCTATTACCAAGAAAGTCATTGTAAGTAGAGATGTTGTGTTCAAAGAGGAAGAATCTTGGGATGGAAACATAGACAAAACAATTACAGGTGTTGCAACATTGCCATATAATGAACAAGAAGAAATAGATCAAGAAAACCAGGGAGATCAATCAAATGAACAAGGAGGAACACCATCAAGAAGTACACAAGGAGAAGTTGAGCAAGGAGAATCTTCAAGTCCACAAGTAAGTGATGAATCAAATCCTACACTTGCATCATTAAGATCAAAGCTTAAAAGCAAGAAATCTAGAAGTTTGCAAGAAATTTATGATCAAGGAGATAGGATAGATTTGCAATCAAATTTTGCTTTATTTGCTCAAGATCCTATTTATTTTGAAGATGCAATTAAGGAAGAACATTGGATTAATGCAATGAATGATGAAATGGAATCCATTGAGAAGAATGATACATGGGATTTAGTTGATTTGCCTAAGGAAAAAGATTGCATTGGTGTAAAATGGGTTTATAAAACTAAGTATAATGCAAATGGAGAAATTGACAAATATAAGGCAAGAATAGTAGCTAAAGGATTTTCTCAAGAATATGGAGTTGATTATAATGAAACATTTGCACCTATAGCAAGACTTGACACTGTTAGAATGGTACTAGCTATTGTAGCTCAAAATGAATGGAAGGTTTATCAAATGGATGTTAAATAAGCTTTTTTGAATGGATATTTAGAAGAAGAGGTTTATGTGCAGCAGCCACCAGGATATGAAATAAAAGGTTATGAAGAAAAAGTTTACAGGTTAAAGAAGGCACTTTATGGATTAAAGCAAGCTCCAAGAGCATGGTACAGCAGGATAGATTCATACATGATAAGCAATGGATTCAACAGAAGTACTAGTGAGCCTACTCTATACACCAAAGTCAATGAGCAAGGTCAGATTTTAATTGTTTGCTTGTATGTTGATGATTTGATTTTTATAGGTAATCTTTCCATTGACATCTTTAAATCAGCAATGAAGAAGGAATTTGAGATGACTGATTTGGGGTTGACGAAATATTTTCTTGGCATTGAAGTAACACAAAATGATAAGGGAATTTTCATTTGTCAAAATAAATATGCAAAAGATGTTTTGAGAAGGTTTAGAATGATAAATTGTAGTCCAGATTCTACACTTGTGGCAATAGGCCCAAAACTAAGCAGAGAAGATAATGAGATTGATTTTGATTCAACTATATTTAGAAAATTGGTTGGTAGTTTGATGTATCTCACAGCAACTAGACCAGATATAATGTATGGAGTAAGTTTGATTTCAAGATTTATGGATGCACCAAAGAACTCACATTGGCAAGCAGGAAAAATATTATTGAGGTACATTGCAGGAATTATGAATCATGGCATATTGTATTCTACTTCAAATAAATTTTAGTTGGTGGGATATACAGATAGTGATTTTGCAGGAAGTATTGATGATAGAAAAAGTACATCTGGATATGCATTTCATCTTGGAACAGGTGTTGTAGCATGGGCATCAAAGAAGCAGCCTATAGTGACAATTTCATCAGCAGAAGCAGAGTATGTAGCAGGAACATCAGCAGCATGTCAAGTAGTGTGGATGAGAAGAGTCTTGAAGGATCTACTGCATGAACAAGAGGAGCCAACTATAATCTATTGTGACAACAAGTCCACCATTGCACTATCAAGGAATCATGTTTTTCACAAGAGGACAAAACATATTGATACTAGATATCACTTTATTCAGGAGTTAGTGAACAATGGAGAAATTAATCTATAGCATTGCAAATCTGAAGAACAATTTGCAGACATATTTACAAAGGCTTTAGCACAAGAGCAATTTGAATTTTTGAGAAGAGTTTTGGGCATTGTAAATATTAATATAGTTTATGGTAGAAATTAGGGGGGAGTGTTAAAATATTCTGGTAATTTCTACCAGTTGTAGGTTAAGTTTTTTTATTTTTATTTTTACTTTTATGTCGGCTAGGGTTAGGTAAATTCTAGAAGTTTAGGGTTAGGTAAATTCTAGAAACTTATTTTATGTCGGCCAAGGTAAAATAATAAAAATAATATTTCGGCCTATATTCTAGATTTTTCTTAATGTATCTAAAGTTCTCTATATAAAGAACTCATGTAAATATTTTTAACTTAAGCAATGTGAATGAAGAATTTTGTTATTGTCCAGCAGCACGGATATTTAATTTTTTTCCGCTTAATTTCTTTTCCTCTGCCTGCTATTAGAGTGGTATTAGCGCTGATGGTAGGAGCCTGGAGAGCCTAGAGGATCTGGTCAAGTATATAGCCTAGAGAGATCCGAGGGAGTGATAGCAGTCAATGAAATCATAGAAGAAGAAAGGCTGCCAGTCAAAGAAGCCATGAATATGAATGACCGAATCGAGGGCACGTTGGAGGTCACCGTTTCTGATGCTATGTTGCTAAAGGAAAAAGAAATCGCTGCAAGATGGCTATTAAATGAAGGACTTATCATGCTGTTGAAATTAGGAGGAGATTGTGGTTGCTGTAGCTATTGTTGTTGATCAACTAAGTGGAGTACCTTGTTTCCATCGGCGAGCGGCAGAGTGAGAGCTGCGAGAGATCATAATGGTGGATTGACGAATGGACTATTGCAGACAAGGAAATTTGTAGCAAGTTCTGTCATTGTTGTTCAATGAACAAAAGGTGGATTGTAGTTTTTAGAGGTAGAAGGAAGAAGAGATCGCTGGCCACCGCCTTTGAAATCAGCTGCTGTCCTTGGAATTGTCACTCATAAGAGGACTAGGAATATATGAGGTGAAATCGTAACTCTTGTTTTTATTGTCAAATAACATTGTTGGTTAAAGTAAAAAATAAGATTGTAGCAAAAAGAGATTGTGATTTGGCACCAGAATTGTTGTTTGGAAAGATTGCTTGATAAGTAGAGGGAGCTACCTATGCAAAAAAGAGGCTGCAGAAATCAAAAGGTGTTGTAGATGAATCAAATCACCCAGCTTGTGATATTGTTGTTGCAGATCGTGGGACATCAAAGAGCTGTCAGTTTTGTTGCAAGCAAACAAAAGTCAGAAGTTTGAAGTTAAGCCGCTGCCTGCAAGGAGATAAGTCAGTGCTTTAGTGAGGCGCTAGATCTGGTGGAAATCATCATTTGTGAGTCATCAGACAAGGATTGCTGATTCGCATCAAGAGAAATCCGCACAGCTTGTAAGGAAGAAGAAATTGTTAGGAGATCGTCAACGGTCTAGGATAATTGCAGTTTGAAGTTTGAATCGTTGTTGTTTGAAATTGCCAATGTTTTTGCAAAAAAAAAAAGGCCACTGCCAAAGAGAAGAGGTATCCATGGTTCTTGAAAAGTTGTAGCTTGAAGCCAAGAGAGGCCGAATTTAAAAGAGTTTGTTGTAAAGGAAATCGTTTGGAGGTGAGTCAAATTTGGGAGAGCTGCGAATAAGATTTGGGAATCCTGTCACCATTTGTGATAGACGTCAAGAGTCTATTAGGATCCCCGAGCACCCGCAGAGTGACTCAATGGGAGGTGTTGATAAAACAAGTGAATCACACCTGAACCTACGATGGACTGGTAACCAAGAGGGCCAAAGCTCGTGGTTAGAGCATTCCAACTGCAACATGGGATTTCCTAGGTTCGATCGCTAGATCTAGATGAAGATTTTAGATGCCACAGCATTAGTGAAAGAAATTGAGAATTTGTGGTAGAAATTAAGGGGGAGTATTTGTAGGCATTAATTTCTACCTAGGTTTTTCAACAATGCATTTAATACAAAAGCTTCTCGCCCTTTATTCTAGACTCTTCTCCAACCAACTTCCACCGACATCAAACAAATTTCATGCATGTATTTTGTGACTATAATAGCTTCTGGAGAATTCCTAAGCCCTCTATAAATAGAGGCAGATATAATGGTTTTCATTCAGGCAATGCAATTAAAAGTTTTATATATCTTTGCCTCTGCCCACCTCCTACACAGCCCAGTCTCCCCTAGTTTTGGTTGGTTCTCTCTATATATCTGGATTTCATCTTGAATTTTAATTCACATGCCTGCGATGGGGATGAATGTGCCATGGCCCTACTTTTCTTGCATTCTGCATTTTATTCCTTTTTGCTTGGAAGATTTCTCATCCTTTGTACTTTCCAACGTAGCCCCTATGTTTCTCTCCTCCTTGCGTGCCTCTTCTATTCCCTTGACTGCGTGGTTTTTACCCCCTTGACTTCCTCTATTCTCTTGTATTAATTTTGATTGTTGCCACCTGTTAAGCTTCTCTCTGCCTTTTCCAATTTGCGTGGGGTCTCTCTTCATCACCAGGCGCGCCCCATTGCATTCTCCTCATGACTGCTTCAACTCTTTTTCTTTTTTTTTTGTTTTGTTTTCTAAGCTCTTTAACCACAACTTTTCCCATTTTCACGCCCTAATATTTTGCATGATCAATAAGCAGAATATGGTCAATTAATTTTTCCACAATCGTCCATCAAAATTAAGTTGAACAACATTTCGGAAACGAAAACCAAACTAAACGAAATAAAAAAAACTTTTTGAATGATTTTGATTAAACACATGTCTGGATACTCCTACATCAATATTACAATATAACTTTATATTCTAAATTTAATTCTCTTTCTCTCTACTACTTTCATCCTGCTTCTGAATGATTGTCAACGATTTTTTATTCATAAAGTGGCATAAAGCTCAATGTAGTAATGGAGCATGTAGAAAGCAAAAAATGTACATAAAATTTGTTAATCTTAGGGAGGTTTAAAACCAAGATATGCTTTGGGAGTGATTAGAATCTTCCAGAAAGAACTTGTATGACATTGAAATATCAAGATAGAATATAAATTCCAAATTGTGAGGTGAGACATATAACTATGGTGAAATGTAATAAGATTTGTGATCGAATAATGACTAAAAAAATACCTTGGAATTCTCATACATTAGATACCATGGGTTGTTTGAAAAGTTAGTCTACCAAAACCTTATAAATCTAACTTGAATTTTCTTCCTGCTTGCCTTCCTACTTCACCAAATACTCTTCATACTAGTACTTTATCCAAACCTACTATCCAAAATATCCTCTCTCTCCTTTTTGTTGTAGAATTTGAATTTGTCATTATAATTCTACATCATTATGCATTGACTCCCTAAAATATTAAATACTCGTGATATGCCCAATCCTTCTAATAATTCAACTTCAAATGTCTTTATTGAATCAAATTATAATAAATTGAAGATGAAGAAACTTTACCCTTGAAAAATTGTCAAATACATATGAAATAACTATTAATTGTGTTATAATTGGAAACATTTCTTCAAAGAAGCATAGCATGCCACCCCTCTTCAAAGAAGCATTGTCCTCAATGTTGTTCAATTATGAATGCTTTTTTCCATGTTGCCTCTTCAATTGGTAAATTTTTCCACTCAATGAGATTTTTGGTGATTTTCCTAGTCCTCAACTTCTTTGTACATGTCTAGATAACTAACTCTAAGTCTAAGATGATTCTCACTTCTTCATCTAGCTCTAGTAACTTTGTTTGGGTAGGAATCTATCAACTAATCACTATCTTCAAATAAGAAACATGAAAATATGTAGTGGACTTTTCACAACACATGTGGTTAGTTAGTATGGGCTGTAAACTTTGTGTGCAAGCTTGCATACGGGAATCTTGCACATAGTTGTGATGCACTCAAACAAGTTGGTGCTAAACCAACATGTTTTGCATAAAGACAAAGTAAGTTATGTCTTTTCTCAATAGTTATAGGAAAGCTTCAAATTGCACAACATCCATGAAACAAAATAAAAACATTTTATGAATTACCACAAATTTGCACATGAAGAATTGCCATAGAATAATGCATACACACAAATTAAAATTATACATAAAAAAAATTAAAATAAGGACAATAATTTAGAAAGAAGCATGATTGTCTCAACTCAAAAATACTTATACATCATGAATAAATAATGTTTAACAAGTCTGATTTTTAAAATAAAATAATTAAATTAAATATTGAAATCATCCATCTAAAATATAATCCAAAATAACATAAAATAAAAGTAAAAATGGTTGCACCTTTTACTCAATGGCCATTTGGGCATTGAATTTTTGTACATGACCCATTAAAATTCTGAAATGTTTATTGATTATGTAGATAACAATGTTTTATTGAAACTCAATTATCAAAGTTATTCTGCATCTTTGGATTGTTTAGCTTCTCTGTGATAATTTTACAGCATTAAAAAAACAGATAGTGATTGCTTGACTTTTTCTCTCTTTAAAAGTTTAGGTCGGCTGCCTCTAAGCTGTAATACAAGAAAGGTTGATAAAATACAAGTACTTTATAACCGCATGACAAAATATATGACTATGGATGAGCTTTTAACAGGCTGTGTTATGATTATAATTATTTTTTAACAATGGAAGAAGAGTCAAATTTCTTTTGAGAAGAATGAAAAGTCTGAAAATTTGTTCTTTTCGATCGGAATATCATAACATAAATTATAATATATTAGAAAATGTCAATTAGAATTATTTGAAATAATGATAAAAGCTTCAGAACTCAAATGCAACAGATGGACAAGATACTTTATTTGTGCATGTTTGTTAGGCCACAAGATAGTGTACCATCATCCCAAGATTTCTCTTCGGATTGTTTTTATCTTTCAACTACACATGAAAGCAACTACACATATTGTTGTAAGGTCAAATGTCACAGTCGCATTTTAGTAAGAAAATAACATAACTCTGACTTGGCCTCTCTTACAAAAAAGCATGACTTTGACGTTCACCATTTTCTCGCAAGAAACTTGTTTACACAGTATTGGTTTTGTCTTTTATATATATATATATATATATATATATATATATATATATATATATATATATATATTATATTATATTATATTACAAATATATACATTTACATGTTTATTAAAAAAAATTGAATATTGGTTGATGTATTTTTTTATTGTAAAATGTGATTGGCAATGTTGTAGTTCATATATTTAATTTAAATAAATAAATGTATTATTTATTTTTATAAATTTTATCATGGAAAATTATGTATATATATTTAGTAGTTATTTTTATTGAAATTTATCTATGTGACAGATAAAATTTCTTAGTTTTTTTTTAGTCTTTATTTTATCATTATTTTGATCTTTGTTGTAAGTAAAAGGGTGTGAAAGTCAACTTTTTTATCTTTTTTTGCACATAAGTTTACCCCGTCCTTGATCATATTAGTCAAATAATATTTCCCAATTCCCAATGGTTTGCGCGTTTTTTTTTCTACAATCATTCTTGTATAGACATGAGTATGTCCCTTAGATAGGATTGTACATTGATCTAGCCATCCTAATTCAAATTTCATTATTTGCTTTCCCAAATTGACCCTTTTAGAATATCTAGCTATTACATGTCACTTTATGGTCTAAAACACTTTGAATTGAGCATCTAGGACCTTATATTTAAGGATAATCCTAGGTCATTAGAGCTCATTCACATCCTAACATTGACATTAAAACTACACATTTATTTATCATATAGGCACTTTTTGTATTTTCTCACAGTGTCTTCCAACTTCTCAATGTAGTTTTATGCGCACCAAATTAGGTGGAACAAAATGGTCTCACTTGAAAGGAACTTAAATCCCCCAAGGTTCACTTAGAGGTCAAAGTGAATGTTCCAAGAAATTATACTGGCATTTCAGAGCTAATTTTTTACACACACAAAAGTACTAACTAATTTAGACATATTCAAGATTTTTATATACTTAATAGGGAACCAAAATATATTAGATGTACATGGTTGTTAAGAAAAGGTATTGTATTTCCAATAGTGGCATGGTGCAATGGTTAAGTTGTGTTGTTATTCTTTCCATCAAGGTGCAAACCCCATTGGGGTGTAATTGTTGAGAATTTATATTGGGGATGAGGTCCCCAATTTGTGACCTCACCAGTTCACAGCTCAGGGTTCAAAGTGTTTACCTCTTTAAAAAAAAAAGGTATTGTGTTGATTTCTCAATGAGCTTAAAACATCAATGAAAAAAAACTAATTTTGATTCATTTTTTTAGATAAAAGGCATAGAGGCCTGAAATATTATTATAATATATATTAAAGTTCAGAAGTAGTACATGATAGGTGCATATAATTATGTTGTTAAAACAAAGTTTCCTGAGAATATATTATGCAAGGAGGCCTATACAAAATGTCACACAGGGAAGGTGCAGATTTAAACAAGAAACTTATACTTTGAAATACTATCTACGCATTGATAGAGCAAAAAAATTGAAACCATTAATTGATTTAGGACAATGATTGGGTTGACTCCTCCTTTAGACCTGAGGTAGATGGAGGCGCTGGTGGATGGGGTTCATGGGTGAGGAGGACTAGCATTACCCTTCAAACATTCAATACTCTGTTGTAGAAGTTGGACCCAAATTCATTTCTATGTACCCTAAATGCTTCATCCATCTCCACTTCAAGCCTTCTATGTAGTGCATGTTTAAGGGCCACATAAATATAGAGGTACCCCAACCTCTTCATTGTTTATGTTTGAATAACCCTCCCACTAGAGCTTTCCCATTATGGAAACCATAGCCACAAATTGCAGAGTTTAGGGCTTGACCAACAAGGAATTTCTCCTAAATGTCGTCCATAGAAAGTTATGCAGCCAAGCCATAGTGTTGCAATAAATTCATAGATTAGACAAAAAAATTGAAGCTACCTGCTCGATGGGTATAACAATTTTGGATGAATGAACAATAGCCTCTCTCCAATCACCACCCTTAGTCTGATTCAGGATACTCCCATTTTGGAATTGGGAGGAAGATATGCTAGTTGATTGGTTCAATTTGCACTGAAGCCATTGCTTGCTTCCTCATTGATGCCTCTATAGAGATATTGAAATACAAAACTCTCACAACCACCTTTTGATGAATGAGTATCCCCGATTGTAAAGCAATCTTGTATCAACCAAAAACATTTCATTTCTTGCAATTCAATTTTAGTTGTCTCAATAGTTTCTTTTGTGTTTTATCATATTATCATTTCTCAGCTCACAAAGTAGGATATTGGTTCTACACGAGGACATCTTCAACATATCCAGATTTTAGGTGATTTGCATTTGTTTGTAGAAAGTTTTGCTCTCAGAATATCACTATCAATTCTTTGTAAGAGAATTCAGGGTCTATCTAGCCTGGGCTTGTTGTGCGAACCTTTTCCAGAGCATGTGGAGCTTAATGAAACATCATTCAAGGAATTTTAGGCCCAAGGTAACTTTCTTCAAGATCCACAATACATTCAATTTCCCAAGGGTTTATCTTTTCATGTTCTTGGCCGACCTACATATTTGGTCTTGCATTGGGGTTGTGAGCACTTGAGGTCAACACAGATCATAATTGAAGCTATAGATTCATATTTAAGATTATTTTTAATCTATATTGGAAGTTAGTTGACAAGTTCGCAGTTAGTAGTAGATAGGAAGTAGATTTGAAGGTCATAATAAGGCATTGTGCCAATTGTAATATCTTGTAAATGCTCTTCAACATACCTATGAGCCCTAGTCATTCTACATATATGGCATATGATGCGTGTAAGACTAAAAGTTATTGAATCAATTATAGTCCATATTTGTTGAGTATTTCTTGTGTTGTTTCTTTGTGTGAGATCAAGGTTGCATGGTTGGACTGTCCTTTTTGGACCCTCTAGATTCGTGATTGCACCAAATGGTATCAGAGTGAGTTTGCGAGTCCTTTGGGAGGGAAGGAATTCCTTGTGGTGAATAGATCTCCAACCTTAGCTAGCTTGCAAGTGTTTTCAACCTAGCACCGAGTGTGAGGAAATTGAGACCTTGTAGCTAGATCATCGAATTGAGGAAGTTGTACCAGATCCAAGGGGAGAGATATCATCGAGAAGATCACCTATTATAGAAAATGTTGCTTGAAAAATGGATGAAATGTTGGAGATGATGATAGAAATGAGAGTCCGATTAGATTATTTAGAAGAATTTATAGAAGCAGAGTTCTAAACCCTACACATGAGGCTGAAAGTGATGATGAATTAGATCATGTTGTAAATGAAAATGAAGAAAACCTAGAAGAATAAGAAGAAGACTTAGATTAAGTAAAGATGTTGAAATCTATTTCCAAGATTTATAAGAGACCTAGAATTAAAATTCAAAATTATGCGAGAAATTTAAACCTGAGGAATTGATTGATTGGATCAATGATATGAAAGAATACTTTGAGTATAAAGAAATTGAAGATCTAGAAAGAGATATTTGTAAAAAATAAGTTGAAAGGACACATTGCTATTTGGTGGAAAGAAGTTCAATTGGATAGGAATAGGAGGGAAAAAGAGAAAATCACAAAGTGGAATAGGATGGTGAAAATTTTGAATAAATTTATACCTGCTGACTATGAGCTTGAATTGTTAAAAATATTTCAAAATCTGAGACAAAAAGAGAAGTCTATGAAGGAGTATACTGAATAATTGAGAAGATGATGATCAAGGTTGGACATAGTGAAGCAAGAAAGGAAAAGGTTGTGTGATACATCAATGGAATGAGAACAAAAATCCAAGAAGAATTGAGTCTAGTGAAGATGATATCAGTTGAAGAAGCATATTGATTTGTGCTCAAGGTAGAAGAAAAGATAAATAAGAAGCTTGAACAACTTTAGACAAAGAAGTACAAGAGGAATATTTCAGAGAAGTGGATCACAATCCAGAGAGAGAAGACCATATGTGAAGCAAAACAAGGATGGAAAACCCCACTGCAATGAAGAGAAGGACAATAATTCATACCACAATGATAGAGGAGGTCATAATTCCTACCACAATGATGGATATATGAGAGATGAAGGAAGATCTAAGAGATGACGCAAGATCTAAGAAGAGACGTGTGATATAAGAGGGATTCGTTGCACACCATGGGTCTCTCCTTTCTCAAGAGATCACCAAGGAACAAACTGCCCTTATACACCTCAAGATAGCAATATGATAAGGAACCAAGAACACGGTTATGTCCTCAAGGGGAATAGTCATAGGTCCTGAGAGAGCCAGATTAGAAGTTTTCTATCCCAGAAGAGGGAGCTCTCGGCCAAAGGATGTCAACGCAGATCTAGGACGCCAGTGCGGTGCACTGTCATCTGAAAGTTGTGCTGGCATCCTAAGCAACAAAGAACTTAGGAACTCAATGGACATAAAGTAATCCTACTCACAGACTCAGGGGTGATATAAACGAAACTACTAACTAACCAGAAATCCAAATACGAAAGGAAATATCACAATACTTGGAGAAAGCTTACCTCTTTCCCAGACACCCAAATCTTCACTCCAAGTTCCTTTTCGTAACCTACACACAAGAGATCAAGGAGAAAGTTGTTGGGTGGCTGTATAGGGGCCTGCCTCAGTCATACCCCACTTTGGTGTTCCCACCTCCACAGAAAACCAAGTTGGAAAGGATTAAAAAAGGAGTAAATAAAGCGTGTGGTGAGAGCAATATCCCCTCGAGGAGTAGAACCCGCACCATGATAAGCGTGTGGTGGAAGCAATACCCACTTGAGGAGTAGAACCCACACCACTAGAGAGTAGAAAATTTCTTGTGAAAGGAAAGTAAGAAAGGGAGAGAGAGCATTACCCACGGGCCAAAGCCCTCTTTGGAGCACACAGACGCACCGTTGAGTGCTTGCTTGAGAGTTGTTGCTGCTGGTGGGAGAACCTCAGTCCGGCATGGCTTCGCCTATGAGAGTGTTGCTATCAAAGGGGAAGAAGTATCAAAGTGGTAGCAAGAACCTGAATGAGAGCTAGTGTGTAATCTTCCAATCTTCCAACCTCCAAATGAGAGACGAAAAGAGGTTATTATGCTTGCAAGGGTGGAAAAGAGTTGTTACTTTCATAATGTAATCGCCAGGACACATGTCATAGGAGTTAACCTTCCATATTCCACATTTCAAGCTCAGGAAATAGCCAAGACGGTAATGTGTCATGCAGACGTCTCCGCGTCGCCCATTCGTCCAGAGCCTGTATTCCTAGGGAACACATTGCCAGGCTTCTGTTGCTTAGCCACTTGTTCTCCTGGAGTCAGAATCATGAAATTCTGACCCAAGGGGTTTTGTCATTAATGTCTTAGGGTGTCATAAATGCTAGAAAAAAATGAAAAAATATGGAATTTCCCATAGGTACAATTCTGCAATATTACTGTATACCTTGATATCTATCCTACTCTAAATATGCAAAACAACTTAAAAATGCAAGTGATAAAATACCAAAGACACCTCAAGATTAGCCAAAAGAGTGATAAACAATAAGGAAAATGGACTAAATAAAACACAAACGATTTCACCTTCCTTGCTGTTGATTTCTCCTTGATTGGCCCTTGCTTGGAATTGATTGTGTGCTCCTTAGATGATGGATTGAGTGACTAAAATGCAAGCTTCAATATGCAAAATGATTAACAAAGATGGTTAAATGATTGAAAAGGCTAGAGGATTCAAATGGACAGCATGTAGTTATCAAAATGCAAAGTGTTTGGGAAAGCAAATGGGCAGCATGTAGTTTCTCAAATAAAAAAGTGTTCAAAATGCCCTTTGAGGAGGGGGTATTTATAGGAGAATTTGAATTTTCTAGAGAATTCAATGGTCAAGATTGATCCAACAAGGCCAAGATGAAGGGCTATGGTGGGTTGAGAACCCACAAGCCCTCACATCTTGACATGTGGAGGGTGAAGTGGCCAAGGGGATATGAGATGGAGATGAGGTGTCAAGAGGGTACATGAGGTGGAAAAATGACATGCACCTTGGGGAGTGAGGAGATTTCCACAAAAAGGGATTTCTTGTCCCCAAGTGGGAGTGAAAGGGACTTTTGAGGAATTTTGGAATTCCTCAAAAATCTACATGAGAAAAGGAAATGAGGTTGGGGATATAAATGTGAATTAAAAATTCACATTCCTAGGATGATCTAGAGGGTAAAAGGTGGGCTCCAAAAGGTGGGACTTGGTCACATGTGGAGATTGTGACAAGTCCAAGGTTGGTCACATGTGGAGATTGTGACAAGTCCAAGGTTCTAGAAGCCTTGGAAGGATGGAATGTGAATTAAAAATTTACATATAAAGGAGGGGAATCTAGGACAAATAAAAAGGAATTAAAAATTCCTTAGGGAATGATTAGGCTTAATTAATCAGTAATTAGAAGATAAATGAGGATTAGAAGCCAACTTGCAAAAGTTGGAGGATGTAACACATCCTAATCAAGGATTAGGCATGTGCACATCCTTAATGAAGAAATTAGGAGATGGATTAGGATTAGATGAAAATGACATGTGAGAAATTAAATAAATATAATATTTATTTAATTTATTTGATGAAAAGAGGATTAAGGAGGGTAAGGTATTTAATTATTAATTAAATACCTTAGGGATTAGCAGAATTAAAGATATTAATTAAATAATAGTAATATTACTTAATTAACTCGGATAAGAGGATGTTTAGACGAAAAGTGATAAATTTGGATAAATTAAGTGTCCAAATTTGGATGTCTACATTTTGCCCCTCTTTGAGATAGTGTTACGAAGTAGCATCATTTCAAAGAATATTAAAATATAGAACCTAGAAGAAAATGGTTAGATTGGAAAAGATGCCCTAGTCATCCAAATGAGTGACTAGGAAGGGAAAAAGAAAATGATGAAGATTAGGGATGAAGGATGCCCCCTCGAGAGGACATGTGGGTTGAAGAGAACACGTGTGTGCTCTCAAAATAGATGATGTGATGCAAGGGGAGATGAGGAAAATGATGCAAGGTGATGGGGAAGAGAGTAAGAGAAGCGATAGGAGATGGATGAAGCACAAATGGATTTAAGGACAAAAGGTGATATTGCCCCAGTCAAGGTACAAGCCAAAATGGGGTGATGATGGATGGAGGGTTGTCAATGAGGGAATTAAAGATCCCAAAACAACACGAGGATAGGAAGGATACATCCCACTGAGTGGTATTGATGAGGGAAGGATACATCCCAAAACACCACTAAAGGATAGGGAAGAATACCTCCTGATGATGATGATGAAAGTGTTGTTGATGAAGGAAGGATACATCCCAAAACAACACCAAAGGGATAGGGAAGAATACCTCCCGATGATGATGATGAAAGTGTTGTTGATGAGGGAAGGATACATCCCAAAACAACACCAAAGGGATAGGGAATGATAATAATGGATGATGATGATGATGGGTCAAGGCTAGTAACGAGACTGGGGACAAGACCAAGGATATGATGAGATGATTCAGGCGAAATGGAAGGGATGGTGGTTGGACAGAGATGTGAGATAAGGATGAAGGATGAATGGATGGGGGGATTGTGGTATATAAGAGGATGGGGGATATATGCAAAATGATGGAATGGAGAATGAAATGCAATCCTAATGCAATTTGCCATCTTCGGAGCACTAATTTTTGCTATAGCATAAGACACCAAGTGCCAGGGTATGTGGAACCAAGGCGTAATAGTGTCTAATGCATGAAACAAACACAACAGACAAGAAGGCTATCCCAACACCCCAAAGTCGTGATGACCTTGGTCGGGCCAAGTATTGAGATAATCCACAAGCACAAAAGGATGCCCCAGCATAACACAAGACCTCGGGGATCTTGGTGGGTACTATGTGGGACAACCAAGAAGACAAAAATAGACATAAAAAGATCAAGATATGCCCCTATGTTTACCAATCAAAACACACCATAATATGACGGATCATGGCGGCCTTGACAAGTGATGATAGGGAGCTCAAATGATAAACAAAAGCTAAAAGCATCAAAATATCGCAATCAATTTCAAATGTCCTTTTCCATAGAATCAAGGGATGGATGGGATTGATGAGGTCTGTTAGGAAGGATGCATCCTGTTGAGACCGATGATGGGTACTAAGCTAAAAAATTGATATGACATAGGATATTCAAAACTGATTGGATTTATTGATACAAGTGGGTTTCATTTGTTAAGAACCAACAAGATAAGTGCATAGCTTGATGACGCGACATGAGAGACAAGACACAAGATAGGAGACTAACACATCCTAGTGACCTAGGGGCTCGGGGGCTGATCAAAGATTAGCCTTGCCTACGTGGAAGCGCAGAGCCCTCGTAGTTCGATAAAAGGCTGACGACTAACCATGATGGAGATTTTGATGGATGACCAAGATAGGATGGAGAACATGAGAAAAGTGGACAATATAGATCGATGATGGATGGAACCCTGGGGGCGGATCAAATGATCGACCTTGCCTACGTGAAAGCGCAGGGGCAACGTAGTTTGACAAAAGGACACAAATAAGTGATGGATGAAAGATGATGAGATAACCCTAGATAAGGGGTTAAAATGATAGAACTGACACGACAAAACAAGATAGACCTGTTGGATTGGATTGGAGGATAGTGACTATATAAAGCTCAGGGATGGGATAGTTATCCAAATCATCCAAGATGAAGTGGGCAAAGGACATGCCATATAGATGAATGGTGAAGTGATGAACGATGAGATAGAAAAGATGTGTAAAAGAAGCAGAAGTGATGATGATAAGATAAATAACATTGGATTGCATGGGGAAAAGCCTATAGCTAGATACCAATGATAAGGGATTATGAGATGGGATGAGGGGAGAGGATGGGGGGAGGAAAAAGGATTGTTTGGGTGGATGGAATAGAGGGATAAGGATTTGGATGAGGAAAAGGTGACCAGATGGATAGATGACGGATTCTTGGAACTAGAAGTTGAAGGGTGGGAAAAGGTGGAAGATTACTCATAATGAGTAAACGATTGATCAAGATTATGGAATGAGAGTTTGAAATGATAGGAGGTTTGATGAATGTTTGAGATGATAGGAGGTTTGATGAAGTGTTGAGATGATAGATAAAGTTCGAAGGAGATAAATGGTGACATGGAATGAGTGGATGGATTTATTAGAATGGATGAATAAGACAAAATTGAAGAAGATGGAGGGAGGGATCTTAAGACTTTGTTCGGTATTCAAAGACATTGACTACAGATGGATGAAAGCCCACATTAGGGGTTCGACTAAGCTCAGATTGGGATAAGATTAAAGCTCAGATGAGGATTGGATCGAAGACTAGAATTATTGAAGGATATGATTGGATTGATTCTACACCGAGTTCCGGGGTTTAGGGGATGTAAGGTGTTGACAAGCAGATTTTTCCAAATTTGGCAATTTTCAAAAATTGTCAAATTTTTCCATTTTAGGAAACCTCACAGATATACTTGCGAGAGTCCAGATTTTTGCCAAGAAATACCCAATATTGAGATAGGAGGAATTGCCAACTAACATCCCAAATTCGAGATATGCATTTCAAGTTATGAGCGAAAACAATTTTTTAAAATGTTGGAAAAAAACACTAAATTGGGATTTTGAGGGTCAAGATGAAACTTTGAGGCCCCAAAAATGGGTCAAAACGGGTTCCAACAACTTTCAAAATAACCAATTGGAAATCCACTCGTTTTCGCGTAACATAACTACCCATCAAATTTTAGCTCAAACGGACACCCGAGGAAAAAGTTATGGCCTCTGAAAGCTTGGGTGTAAAAATCAAAAATCAATTTTGAAAATTTCAAGACATGGGTTTTGTTCGCGGAGGAAAATAAGGAAATGGGTCGAAATTGGTTTTTTGAAAAAGACAATAAAAGTGTGTGTTTTGGGGGGAGCAAAGGTTGGCGGGTAGGGGCGTAGCCGCCCCAACTGGGGCGGTTCCGCCCCTCTGCAGTGGGGCGCTTCCGCCCAGTGGCGGGGCAGTTCCGCCCCTCTGCAACGGGGCGCTTCCACCCAACGGTGGGGCGGTTCTGCCCCCTGCAGTGGGGCGCTTCCGCCCAGTCGTGGGGCAGTTCCGCAATGGGGCTCCGCTGGGCGCTTCCGCCTATAAGGGCGGGCAGCACTTGGCCCACCCACTGGCAGGGCGCTTCCGCCACTGGGCGGCTCACCAACGGGCTCGGGCCCACCGGGGCGGTTCCGCTAACGGGGTTTTCCGCCTGCAGGCAAGACAGAGGAATACAACGGGGGGGGGAGGTTTGTGAAAATGATGGAGAAATAGGAAAAAATGATGGAGGGATGGGGGGATTCATGAAAAAGGATGAAGGGATGGGATAGTTATCAAAGCATTAAAATGACTTGGGAGGATGATATGATAGATAGATGAGTGATGAAAAGTGATAGGGGATTGAAAAGATGTGCAAAAGAAGCAGAGGTGATGACAATGAGATAAATGGCATTGGGTAGCATTGGGGGAGGCCTATAGCCAGATACCAATGACAAGGGATTGTGAGATGGGATGAGATGGGATGAGTATAAAGATGGAAGATTGAAGAAAGATATAGGGATGGGGGAGGGGAGGGATTGTTTGGATGGATGGGAATATAAGGACTGGGAGATGAAAGGGATGCTAGGATGGATGGATACGAAGATAAGGATGGTGAGATGGAAGGGATGCTATGATAGATGGATACGAAGATAAAGATGGGGAGATGGAAGGGATACTATGATAGATGGATAGGGAGATGAAAGGATGGTATGATAGATGGGTAGGGAGATGAAGGGATGGTATGATAGATGGGTAGGGAGATGAAGGGATGTTGTGATAGATGGATAGGGACAGAAGGATTGGGAGATGAAAGGGATGCTATGATAGATGGATACAAAGATATAGATGGGGAGATGGAAGGGATGCTATGATAGATGGATAGGGAGATGAAGGGATGTTGTGATGATGATGTCTCAAGGACTATGTCACAAAGGAAGCAAATGCCCCTCTAGATATGTCATATATGAGGAGACATAAGGGACAAAAGACAAGTGGATGGGAAGATAAAGGAGATAACTAGATGAGAATAGGATGGGTGACTAAGGAATATGATAGAGCATGGATGAAGGGGATGTATACCAATAGGTGTCCAAAGCATGCATAGATAGGTGCCCCTATTTTGATCAAGATCACAAGAAGGATCAAGAGAATGGGAGATAAATGGGATATGATGGTAGGATGCAGAAGATAGGTGGGATGGGGGGATTTATGAAGAGGATGGATAACATGAAGGGGTGCATAGCTGGAAGCATAGCGGATGGAGGAACGCATATCAGGAAGTTTCCGTGCAGATGGGGATTTATGCATGATGCTTGTTTGCCAGGTTTTCATCATGGTACTTATCCAAGGCGCTTGTTTGCCAAGTTTTCACCATTGGACGAATTATTTCTCTTTACTTTTTTTTTTTTGAATTTTTTGGATTTTTTGGATGTCATGCAAAAGGAGATGGGTAAGGATAAGGAAGTGGATAAGCAAATTTAGAAGACATGTGATAAGGATCAAGGTGTTAAGAGCCCATGTTTGAAGTGACTGTTGGATGTTGGTACAACCTTATTAGGATATATGGATTATGCATGAGGATGAATTAGAGGGATTTGATGGGGTTGATACATGGGATAATAGATGGGATGCTGGAAAGGGTATGGATAGAATGAAGGGGTGGATATGTGATGGGGAGATGTGTTCAGGACCAACATTGGCACATGTGGTGGTGGATGTGGAAAGATAATAGGATTAAGGGATGGAGGATGTGGGAATAATGGAGGAGATGGAATGGTGAATTTTGGGACATAAGGACACAAAACAGACTTAGGAGATGAAAAGGGTGTATGATTAGCTTTTGGATCAGCAACTTTGGATGTTCTTACAGATTTTTCATTTGATGGGATTGCATCTTTTTTCTTTGGGATCCACATGGTTTTGATCTTTGCTTTGTTGGCTCTTTGCGAGCTATAGATTTGATTTTGATTTGGGATTTTGTTTTTCTTTTCTTTACCATGTCTTTTAGAGAGGACATGGGAAGCGTTGGATTCATGTGGATGTTTGGATTTATGCATTTTTTCTTTAACAACCAAAAAGTGCTTTTAGTAGCAATGGGATGGGTGTGAGGAGATGGATGATGTGGAGTGATGGAGGTAGGAGTATGGGGATTATGTGCAGATGGAGAATGTGTAGGTATGTACCTTTGTTGATCCTGATTAGGGGACATGAAAGTGGGATAGTTATGATGGGTGACATGGATAGGTGATGGATAGATGAAAGGATGAATAGGACAAGATAGGGGAGGTGATTTTGGGATATAAGGGCCTAAAATAGACTTAGGACCTAGAGGAAGCAAGGGCATGGTAGATGGAGGATTGGAGATGGTAGATGGAGGGATGTAAGGACCCAAAATGGATGGAGCAGATGAAGGAGGAAGATGGACGGTTGTTTTGAGGCGATAAGATAGAGGAGGGATGGCCACATATGATCTAGTGGGGCGATGGGAAGAGCCAACATTTGTTTGGAAAAGGCTCGTTGAGGACGTCTAGAGGTTGTACCAACATCTTTAGATCTAAGACCTTACATGTAGACTTGTTCTTTGACTTGGATGGGCTCTAAAATACCTTGCTCATGAAGGCCTAGACCTTTTCCTTTATAGTTCATATGCTTGAGCATTCAATCCATGATAGGATTTTTGTTATTCTGAAAACATGATGCGAGTCCATTATTAGGTGGGGGATGATGGGTGGTATATACACTATGTTTTTCTTCTGCAAGGAGGCCACCATGGAAGAATGTGAGAGTACCAAGGGGATATGCAAGCGGTGTGGGGATAGCATTTTTAGGTGATGATGGGGGATCATGAGAAGGAGATGATGGGATAGCAACATTAGGAGAGGGAGTAGGGGCCATGATAGGATCTGGATTTGTGGTAGTAGGCTCATGTGATGGAGATGGAGATGGAGTAGTGGGAAGCTTGAATGACAAGGGGATCATGGGATGGAATGGACGGGGGACTGTGATCTTGAGGTGGACTAGATGGGATGGTAGGATCTTGATTTGGAGAAGGGGATATGCTGGCATGCTTTGGATTAGACTCTTGGCGTGACTCATCATGTGCGGAAGGCGTGGTAATAGAGTCTTGTTGGGACTCTTCAAGCGGGGAAGATGGAGGGCTCGAAGATTCATGAGGTTCATTGGAATGGGTTTTGGTGCTACTGGGAGTGGGAGGAGTGGATTGGATTTGGGTGGATCTAGGAGTAGAGGGAGTGGATTGGGCTTGGGCGTCTTCGATGGATTTGGTGGTTCTTGGAGTAGGAGATGGGGGTTCAATGGATTTAGTGGGTTCAATGGTTTCAATGGTTTGATCAGCGCTAGGGGTGGTAACAATAATGATAGGTGTGGTATGGAGAAGGCTCTCATCACTAGTTACCGTGGATGATGGATTGGGATGGCACAGTTCCATGACTTCAAGATGTGGAGTTGGGGGTGGCTTCTTTGTGATAAGTCCTTGGAGAATTTCTGAAACGAGAGACTTGCATATGGTTGGCTTGGCTAGGGTGGTAGAAATGGATGAGGGATTATGGATTGGTGGACTAGGGTTAGATGGAGGAATGGAGTGAGAGCAGGGGGATTAGGATTGTATGGAGGACTAGGAGTAGATGGATGAATGGGATCGAATGTAGGACGATGAATAGATGGGGGGTTAGGATTGGGTGGAGGGTTAAGGTAAGGATATTGGAGTGGTGAATTAAGATAGGGGGACATGGATTGTAGGTTAGGGCAAGAGGATGTAGGTGGTGTAGTGGGACAAGAGGATGTGGGGGATGGATTATAATAAAGGTATTGGGATGGTGGATTATGATTAGGATATGTGGGTGTAGGATTAGTATGGGAAGATTGGGAAAGATGATTAGGATAGGGGGTCATGTATGGGGAATTGTAATAGGAATATTGTGATGGAAGATGAGGATAAGAGGATGTGGATGTTGAATAAGAGGATGATGTAGATGGGGAAGGTACTGGATATCCCTTGTCAAAGGTGGCATAAGGAGCATGATTGGGCATGGATGAAGACATAACGGGATAACTAGAAGGGGTGATTGGATTGTGGAAAGTGGGTGGCGAAAGCTTACTAGTGGCGATAGCATCAAGGGGATCTATGTCATATACCTCTTGATCAACAAGAATTTCGTTATCAGTGTCGACGTAATTAGGGTTTCCCTTGACCACTATTGATGGAGGATGAGGATTCATGATGATGACAGGATAAAGAGGATGGATCAAATATTTTGGATGGAGATGGATGAAAGCTCAAATCGGGATTTTGGTTAAGCTCAGATTAGGGTTGGACAAAAGCTCAGATTAGGATGACTGGGTGATGTGATGGGATTGATTTTGATTTTGATGGGATCGGATTTGAATTTGGCAAGATTGGATTGGATTGGATTGGATTAGATTGGATTAGATTGGATTGGATTTGGATTTAGTATGATTGGATTAGATTGGATTGGATTGGATTTGGATTATTTGGTTGATTGGACAATTTGATGAATGATTGGTTCTGATAGATTTGGATTGTTGGACGGGTGTGATTGGATGATGAAAGGTGTGGGAGAGAGACCTTAAGCTTGATCAAAGGAAGTTTCCCTTAGTGACCTAGATCTTTGATTGATTAAGAGGATGATTACAGCACCGAATCCACCTTAAGCTAGGAATGGATTGATTGGGCTGAGGATGATAACTTACAACACCGAATTCACCTCAAGATGGAAGTGAATTGATTGGGGTTGAAGTTAAAGACTAATAATCAAGTTCAAGTGCTATGGTCAATTTGGGTAACCACTTTGTAATACAAGTTTAAGGCGGTTTGGTTATGGATGGTGTTTGAGGATGTGAATGGTAAAGTTGAGGGTATGGACTTTTAAACAGAAAATTAAGATGAAAGGGTGGATTAAAGATGATTGTGGAGAATGAATTGGGATTTATAATGGTTAACGAAGATTTGGAGCGATAGAATGGAGGTTTAAATGGATCAAATGGAGGTTTCAGGAGGTTTATAATGACAAAATAGAGACTTAGGATGGTGGGGTAACGGTTGGGAACGATTAAGCGGTGATTTAGGGGAAAAATGAATCCAAATGGGGTGCTTGCAGGGCGTTGACAACAAAATCAGGGGTGTAGACAGCGTTCTACAGTGAATCAGGGCCGCTTCCACCTTTCTGCAACAGAATCAGGGGCACTTCTGCCTTTCTGCAGTAGAATTAGGGGCGCTTCCGCCTTTCTGCAGCAGAATCAGGGGCACTTCTGCCTTTCTGCAGCAGAATCAGGGGTGCTTCCGCCTTTCTGCAGCAGAATCAGGGGCACTTCTACCTTTCTGCAGTGGAATAGAACTTGGTTTCGATGGTAAAGGCTATGGCAAGGATGAAAAATGATAAAGTAAGACCGAAGTGTCAAAGATTTCACAGGTTCTTCACAGAAAATACTTCAAGCAAGCACAATCCTATGATTAATATTAGGGGTATGGCAAGGCAAAGTCTTAATCTAGGATGCACAAGGCTTCTAGAGAGTCCTCAATATAATCTCGGTACATGAGGCACAACCGTAAACACCAGTCCATCACAAGCATGAGTCGGGAACCCCAGCAAGATACTGAAAGGCTCGGACCAACTCTTCACATCTATCTAGGTATCACCCTAGCTTCGACGCTCCGCCAATTACGACACGACTGGATTGGGGTACAAATTTCATTCTCCCCCCTTTATATACCCCGTCGGTACACGTGGTTGGAATCGTCCCTTGGGGTGATGAAATCCCCAAGCAGGTCCCACTAGGAAGAAGACACTAACAGTCTCCAACTACTCCCCAGGCTCACACGAAGTGCAAGGGGAAAGCGAAAACAAGTTAATGCCCCCTTGGGTAACACAAAAACAAACAATCGCAGCAAACAGCAAAGTTCAATCCCCCTAATTAGACTATTCGAAAATAGCAAAGATAATTTTAACTTTTTTTTTTTGATCAAGTAAATGGCCCTGCAAGCAAATGTTAGCTATCTTCTTCTTCGTCCTTGGTCAAATTTTGCCACAAAATGCTACAAAACGTTAGCAAAAAACACCACTATCCTTGCCAAAATGATGTTAGAGGGTTACTATTTGAAAATAGCAAAAAACGGGAGCAAAAATGAAGCAAAAATGACTGTTTTACCTTCCAAACTGTGCTATTTTGGGGCGCTTCCGCCCTTCTGCAGAAAAAATCAGGGCGCTTCCGCCTTTCTGCGGTAAGGCAGAGGGTGCTGCCGCCTTTCTGCGGTAAGGCAGAGGGCGCTGCGCAAA
The DNA here is from genome assembly GCA_007258455.2 of Sequoia sempervirens. Classification (NCBI taxonomy): domain Eukaryota; kingdom Viridiplantae; phylum Streptophyta; class Pinopsida; order Cupressales; family Cupressaceae; genus Sequoia; species Sequoia sempervirens. Next base: position 328,220,109 of record VDFB02000017.1, on the reverse strand, counting down.
AGGTGGGGCGCTGCGTAAGAAGCGGGGCGCTGTGTACAAGGTGGGGCGCTGCGTAAGAAGCGGGGCGCTGCGTACAAGGTGGAGCGCTGCGTAAGAAGTGGGGCGCTGCGTACAAGGTGGGGCGCTGCCGCCTTTCTGCAACAAACTCATTAGATTTTCAAGAAAATAAGAAAGTTGTGCCCCTCCCACTGTAAGAAACGTGTTAGAAAATCTTTTTAAATTTATCCCTAATCACAGCTAACTCGTTAGAGGAAAGTAAAACTTTGAGATGTGGGGCGCTTTCACCTTTCTGGAACAGACCAGAGGGCACTTCCACCTTTCTGCAGCAGAAACAGGGGCGCTTTCGCCTTTCTGTGGTAGAAACAGAGGCACTTCCGCCTTTCTGCGACCTTTTTCTACACAATTCTTAGCTAAAATAAGGGTTAAATATAAGAACCCGTTTGTGGGTCCCATCGGGCATGCCAGAAATGTATACCTTGATATCTATCCTACTCTAAATATGCAAAACAACTTAAAAATGCAAGTGATAAAATACCAAAGACACCTCAAGATTAGCCCAAAGAGTGATAAACAATAAGGAAAATGGACTAAATAAAACACAAATGATTTCACCTTCCTTGCTGTTGATTTCTGCTTGATTGGCCCTTGCTTGGAATTGATTGTGTGCTCCTTAGATGATGGATTGAGTGACTAAAATGCAAGCTTCAATATGCAAAATGATTAACAAAGATGGTTAAATGATTGAAAAGGCTAGAGGATTCAAATGGACAGCATGTAGTTATCAAAATGCAAAGTGTTTGGGAAAGCAAATGGGTAGCATGTAGTTTCTCAAATCAAAAAGTGTTCAAAATGCCCTTTGAGGAGGGGGTATTTATAGGAGAATTTGAATTCTCTAGAGAATTCAATGGTCAAGATTGATCCAACAAGGCCAAGATGAAGGGCTATGGTGGGTTGAGAACCCACAAGCCCTCACATCTTGACATGTGGAGGGTGAAGTGGCCAAGGGGATATGAGATGGAGATGAGGTGTCAAGAGGGTACATGAGGTGGAAAAAGGACATGCACCTTGGGGAGTGAGGAGGATTTCCACAAAAAGGGATTTCTTATCCCCAAGTGGGAGTGAAAGGGACTTTTGAGGAATTTTAGAATTCCTCAAAAATCTACATGAGAAAAGGAAATGAGGTTGGGGATATAAATGTGAATTAAAAATTCACATTCCTAGGATGATCTAGAGGGTAAAAGGTGGGCTCCAAAAAGGTGGGACTTGGTCACATGTGGAGATTGTGACAAGTCCAAGGTTCTAGAAGCCTTGGAAGGATGGAATGTAAATTAAAAATTCACATATAAAGGAGGGGAATCTAGGACAAATAAAAAGGAATTAAAAATTTTGGAATGATTAGGCTTAATTAATCAGTAATTAGAAGATAAATGAGGGAAGCCAACTTGCAAAAGTTGGAGGATGTGACACATCCTAATCAAGGATTAGGCATGTGCACATCCTAATAAAGAAATTAGGAGATGGATTAGGATTAGATGAAAATGACATGTGAGAAATTAAATAAATATAATATTTATTTAATTTATTTGATGAAAAGAGGATTAAGGAGGGTAAGGTATTTAATTATTAATTAAATACCTTAGGGATTTAGCATAATTAAATATATTAATTAAATAATAGTAATATTACTTAATTAACTCGGATAAGAGGATGTTTAGACGAAAAGTGATAAATTTGAATAAATTAAGTGTCCAAATTTGGATGTCTACAATTACATTTTTCCCCCACTTTAGTGGGTTTGATTTTGAAAAAATCAGCCTCACTAAAGTAGAAAACAAAAAATTTACCCAATTTTTCAAAATTTACAGATTTACGTGCCAACAATGAGAAACCATAGCGGCTTACCGTAGTCGAGCTAACCGATACTGAAGATTCCCCCAACATCCGAGCTCGACAAACAATATCTGAATGGTCACGAAATTGTCGAATGTTCCATCCTGCAAAACTTAAATTTTAGGTCAGCTTTGAAAAATCAGAAGAAAGCTACCATGAAGAGGAGGACTGATCAAGAAAAAGGTCATCGATTCAGAAGAAAAATATGATTAAGAGATGACCTTACGCCCCCTCCTGAGTTTTCCCCCAACTTAGTGGGGAAAATTCAAGAAAAACTAGGGAGTCGCAAAGTCTAGGGAAAATGGGCCCTGGGGGGCCTATATATACCTAGGTCGGCCCCTAAAAGGGTCATTTTCACTATTCACTGTGAGCAAATTGTTGAATTTTGTGAGAGAAAAGTTACCAAAATGCCTAGCAGGAGAGAGTATGAGGAGCCAAGGTTGGAGTAGCTATGTCGGGACGTCACTAAGGGTCATGAGGTGGACCAGGTAAGTCACAAAGGCTCGTTTTTGTAAATTTTTTGTGCATTTTTTAGAATTTTTTCGGTGGCGAGGTGCGCATGTGTCTTTTTTATGAGCCTGCATCCCTAACCCATGTTGTCATCCATATTCAACGCCTTCATCCTTTTTGTGCGCCTTCATCTTAGAGATGTGCTAGCATCTCTGAGGTGACTGCAGCAGTAGGGGACATGTGCGTGGTACGCAGACGTTTGCGCATCGCGAATAAGTCTTAAAGATTTTTTATTGAAAATACCAATATACTGATCAAAGATTTCTTACTTTTTGTAGGAGTACTTGGATATTCGGGAGCATCTTGGAGGGTGAGCATTCCAACTAGTTCGCAAGCAGAGAGATCGCTTATTGGCGGATGAGGTCACAATCCTAGAGTGCATCGGTCTCTAACATGTTTTCACTATGCCAGAGATGAGGTACCATGAGCAGATGCTTAAAGCCCTCATGGAGCGGTGGGACACCACTACCTCATCTTTCAGGCTACCGGTTGGAGAGATGACCATCACTCTCGAGGATTTCTATCCGATCCTCGGACTACCCCTCCGCGAATGACGGGTGGCCTTGGACGACACATAGTCAGCACAGGAGTAGGCAGAGGGTGTCCGCTACTACACGAGGAGGACAAAAAATTGGTGATGACACGGGCCATATTTACATGCACTAGTATGACCAGGCGAGGACCATAGCGCCGCTGATTCGCCAAGTTATGGCTGTGACCATTGCATTTTGGATCACGATTGACGGGTGAGGCTCACACCTACACAGGGGCCTTGTCCACACTATTAGGGAGATGGTAGAGTAGAGGACCATCTTTGCCTAGGGGCGCAACATGCTTTCTCACCTTTACCAGGAGCTAGGCCGGTACATGCATTATGAGTATCGTAGCTTGACAGCATGCACACTTTTGTAAGTGTGGGCCTTCGCCCACATCATGTGCACTCGGTCGGTCGATTTTCCCCAGTTACGACTGTATGGGGTCCCCATGGCCCACTAGTATGATATGATGGGCTAGTGGAGGTTCAGAGACCTACATTTTTGGCAGCTACAGTTTGATACCCTCATGGCAGATAGGTTTTGATGGAGGCCCTATCAATTTTTCAGTTGGGTGGATGATGGAGGTACTTGAGGAACCTATAGAGAGATCATTTTTTGATAGGGCATAGGGATTATATTATTGTGCCCTACTATTAGAGTCGAGTCATGTGACAACATGGCCAACCACAAACCATACCACCAGATGTGCCCACCTACACTAGGGCCCATAGGAGCGTGACAAGGGTTAGGGACTGCCCTCGCGCGAGTATTATAGACATATTCCCCTTTGATGATGATGAGCTTGATCATGATCTACCACCCTTAATGGTGGTGGATAATGTAGGCGTAGCTACAGATTTCATGCGGTGGTGGGAGAGGCATCGGGCAACTCCTGTGTTCGGCGAGGGTGCTCTGGGAGGGAACCTTGGTCCACAGGGGGACTTACCAGCCCTGCCACTACAGGATAGGAGGAGAGACTGATAACAGGCTGGGGAGGAGGAGGAGGTGGCACCAGCAAGGCCAAGGTGATGACGGAGGAGATTAGATCCCCCACCGGCGACCCCTATCTCTTTGACACCACCATCTTCTTCTACGGCTGCATCACTGGTGACCACCGAGGCCGGCGGCGTAGGTCCGAGCATCGAGCCTCATCCAAACCCAACATGGTAGCCAGGGGATCTGAATATACATGTTTTATTGTTCTATGTTTTGTACTTTTAGTCTAATGATATATGTATCTTATATATATATGCCATGTGATACCAATATCTTTTCCTTTTTTGTGGTTGCAGAGGACACACAAGGATGGATTGGGCTCATAGCATAGTGCATATCAGAGGTGGCCCCCATAGTACAGATTTAGGGATCAGTCCTTGAAGCATTTTAGCTAGTTTTTGCGAGGCTTCATGCCCCCAACTTCGAGTTAGTTTCACGCTTACAGACTACCTATGTGGAGTAGGGTGCATAAATTGTCTAGCTGACAGTAGAGCTGGTGAGTGTGTGGGGGTAGCGTGACTAGTTGTTGAGGGAGCTAAGGTCAGTGCTTGTTGAGCAAGACACGACAGTGAGGAGGGCTGATGTTGTTGAGCAGGCACATGACACCCTTCAAATTTGTCTCAATGACCTTGGTGGGAAACCATCAGCTGTGAGCCTGATAGAGTTTCAGTGATTGTGGGACTAGCTATGTCAAGCGGAGCTGACGATATCTTCCTTGCAGGGGGAGATCAAAGGGATGTAAGTAGTAGTGTTCGCATCATGTTCTCATCATTCACAGTTGATGAATACCATCCAGCCCCTCCCATGGCTTCCAGAGCATCCATTAGAGCTAGAGGGGTCTGGGAGCCATGTGCCTCAGTGATCCAGATATCATCATCAGTTTTTGTGTACATCAATTTTGTAGCGAGACATATATATGTTCATACATAATTGTAGATCCTTTTGTATAAACATATATTCAGTAGCCACTCATTTTTTTGTAGTAGTGGCCCGACACATGTACATGACATTGGATACATACATTGCGTATATATATACATATGTGGATACATCAGTTTTGGTTTCATGGCATCGTTTATATGGATGTATATGTTTTTTATTTCTCATATGTTCATGCTATGGATGTTATGTTCTCATGTGGATGTATGTTTATATTAGATACTAATATGATTTAATTAAACACACTTGGATGTATGTTAATTAAATACAATGATGATCTAGTGGACACACATACACATGCACATGGTAACTCATAACACAAAAATTATCTTAATGTGTTAATGAACAATGCCAACATATGCAGTACTACTACTCTTTTTGTAGAGAGAGAGCACCACGTAGGTGACACATAGGGCATTACGCGTAGTAATGACGAAGATGCATAGTGTTAACAGGATCCTTCAAAGGTGTTCCATCCATAGATGATAATCCATAGGCACATGAGCCATATACAGAAATCACAATGTAAGGGCCTAACCAGTTAGGGTTGAATTTCCCCCTCTAGTCAGGTGGCGTATTTACATTTCTCTAATTTTCAAAAAGAACCAAATCTCCTATTTTATAGGTTTAAGGGAGTACACTTTGATTGTATTGTCTAGATAACCACTGATGATAAGCTTTTAGATGTTCAAGGGCTTGTAAACGGTGCTCATCAAGTATCTCTAGTTGATGCAGGTGGTTGACTCGATAGGTCTCATTATCAATTATCCCTTTCAAGGAAACTTGTAAATATGGGATTTCCAATTCTAAGGGCATGATAGCTTTGGCACCATACACGAGGTTATAGGGAATTGTCCCTATAGCTGTGTAGACACTCGTGTGATAGGCCCATAAAGCATATGCCAGTTGAATGTGCCAGTCTTTACCATGTTTATTAACTATTTTTCAAAGAATAAGCTCAAGAATTTTATTCAATGCGTCTACTTGACCGTTGGATTGAGGATAGTAGGGTGTGGAGAACTTGTGCTAGATATGAAATTTCTTGAGGAATTGCTTCACTTCATTTTTTTTAAATGGTGTACCATTGTCAGTAACAAGTGTAGCGGGCAATCCAAATCGAGAGATGATGTTCATAAGGAAGCTACAGATAGCTTCAACATTCGTGGATCAGAGTAGGATAGCCTCAACCCACTTTTTGAAGCAATCTATAGTGATGATGATGAAGGTATGTCCTTTGGAAGAGGGAGGTGATATCTTTCCAATAATATCCAACCCCCATTTAGTGAACGACCAAGGGGAAGTTTGTTTCTGTAACTCTTGGGTGAGCGTGTGAATGAGTCAGTTGTGTTGCTGGCATTGAGGGAACTTCTTGACAAAGTCAAAGGAATCTTGTTCCATTGTTTTCCAATAGTATCCCATGTGTATCAATCTTTGCATTAGGGATCTACCACCAAAATTTCCATGCCCAGAGCCCGCGTGAGCTTCCTTAAGGGAAAGGGGTATTTCTGCTTTTGTAAGACACCTAAGAAGCAGGCCATTATAGGCCTTCCTATAAAGGATGTCTGATAGGATGATGTAGCGAACCGAAAGCTTCCTCACATGAGCACGGTCGTTCTTTGTCACATCATCGGGGAAGTTCCCAGTTTTTAAATAGTTATAGATGTTAGAAAACCATTCCCCAAAGTCTACATGGGAACATGCGGGGAATTCAAACTCAGGTTCTTCGGGAACTGTAGGGGTTCGCAAGACCTAGACTACGAAGTGGTACTCCATATCTTCTTCGGAAGGTACCAAGGAAGCGACACTAGCCATGGCGTCAGCATGTCTATTTTCTCTCCTAGGGACATTGTCTATTGTGAAAGAAGATAATTGTTCGAGCAAAGACAAGTCAAGGTCCCGGTATCGGGACAACTTACTTTGTTTGGCCTAATAGGTTCCCATTATTTGATTCACTATAAGTTCAGACTCACCTAGGATATGAAGGTGTCTGATTTTTAGTGCTATCGCGGCACATAAGCAGGCTATAAGGGCTTCGTACTTGGCGATGTTATTGGTACAAGGAAAGTCTAATCGAAAGGATAAGGGAACTAGTTTTCCTTCAGGGGATATTAGGACTACCCCCGCTCTGAAACTAGTTTGACACCTTGACCCATCAAAATACATTTTCCATTCGAGATCGTGGTCGATCGTAAAAATTCTTTCATCAGGAAATAAATCTAAGCTAGGAAAGGAGCGAGACGAGGGAGTGTCTGCCAACTAATCTGCAACTGCTTGACCCTTTATTGATTTATGAGTAACAAACTTTATGTCAAACTCAGAAAGCAACATAACCCATTTTGCTAACCTTCTTTCCAGATCTGTGCTAGAAAATAGATGCCTTAAAAGATCTATTTTTACTATGACGTGTGGTTTAGCATGGAGGAGGTAAGGATCGAGGTGAAGGAGCGTTTTCCAACTAATCTACAACTGCTTGACCCTTTATTGATTTCTGAGTAACAAACTTTATGTCGAACTCAGAAAGCAACATAACCCATTTCGCTAACCTTCCTGCTAGATTTTTGCTAGAAAAGAGATGCCTTAAAAGATCTATTTTTACTATGACGTGCGTTTTAGCATGGAGGAGGTAATGCCTCAGCTTCTATGTAGCAAAGACAAGATCAAGGAACTACCTCTCCATGGGGGAATAATGGGTTTCATAATCAACCAGGATGTGGCTAATGTAGTAGATTGCTCTTTCCTTTCTGAAGTCATCATATTGAGCTAAAAGCACTGCTAAAGCATATGGTGATGCACCTAGGTAGAGCAGAAAGGGTCTATCTTGCATAGCCGGCATCAATACGGGAGGGTTGGTTAAGTAGGCTTTGATTGACTCAAAGGCCTTTTGACATCCGTCATCCCACATGAAGCGGACATCCTTTTTTAATAAACAAGTGAAAGGAAGGGTACAATCAACCAATTGAGATATGAATCTACGAATTGCCTAAATCTTTCCTTGTAAACTCTGCAACTCAGTGATATTCCTTGGTAGAGGCATGTTAACAATAACATCGATCTTTTTAGTGTCAACCTCGATCCCATGATGCGAGACTATGGACCCCAGAAGATTGTCGGTGTCAACACCAAATACACACTTAAGGGGATTTAATCTCATTTTGTAGAGTTGAAGCCTTTCAAAAATAAGGCGAAGGTTCTCAGGATGACCTTGACGGGTTATAGATTTGGCCAATATGTCATCAACATAATCCTCTAGAATCTTGTGAATGAAGTCATGAAATATCAGGGTCATCACCCGTTGGTAAGTAGCTCCTGCATTCTTTAATCCAAAGGGCATGACCACATAACAAAAGGTACCCTAGGGGGTAGTAAAGGTTGTCTTATACTGATCATCTAGGTTAATACGGATCTGATTATAACTCAAGAAGCTATCCATGAAAGAAAGCAATGCATGGCATGTAGTTGAGTCAACAATCATGTCTATATTAGGCAACATAAAATCATCTTTACGAGAAGCCTTATTAAGTTCTCAGAAATCGATGCATATGCGAATGCGACCATCAGGTTTACTAATGGTGACTATGCTTTAGACGGTTCTTTAGTTTCAACACTCGCCCTAGGCATGATTTCCACAGAGGGTATCGATGAAGAACATGCCATAGCATCAAAAATTAAGGAAGGAATACAATTCTTGAGGGTAGACACAGTTGAGGCATGACCAGCAGTAGCCAGTTCATAGAGGTGAACGCCCTCTAGATCCAGTTTGACTGTGACTACTTGATTTTTTGCGACAAATTTCAAAGAATGGTGTAAATTGGAGGTTACTGCACCCATAGCGTGGATCCAAGGTCTCCTTAAGAGGATATTATAAGGTAAAGGTCCAGACATCACATAAACTAGCATGGGTAAGGTAATGGGGCCTAGCTGCAAAGGTAGTATTATCATACCTAGAGCTTGGTGGCCAGCGTTATCAAATCCACGAATGTATAAAGAAGAAGCTGCTAAGGAAGATGAATCAAATTTTATTTTAGGTAGTGGGTCCATACCACAAATGTTGAGCACCGATCTAGTATCAATTAGGGTACACCTAATACCGATGTTATTAACATTGACTATGATCATCAAAGGTTCTGCTTGCTTCTGCACATCCGGAGGCGGGAGTTCTTATGGGTGGAATGTAATATTCGGTGAATCTGCACGAATATGGGCCAGCAACGCATTAACATCCATAGGCCTAGCGTAGGAAGGAAAGAGAATCTTTTGCATGGCCTCCTGAAGCATCTCTTGATAAACCGGGGCAATCTGGAGCAAGTCCCAAAGTGAGATCTTAGCCGGAGTAACACGAAGTTGCTCGACAAGATCATAATCGCCTGGTGCTTTGATTATAGGCTTCGGTGTTGCAAGAAGGTTTGACTGGGAAAGTGGTAAAGAAGTAGGTTGTGAGGTAGGAATAGTAGGTTGTTGATCCAAGTTTTGTCTATTACTCCTTGTGGGATATGTGTGTCCAACGGTGTTATAAGATGTAGAATCCGTAGCTTTCACGAACTTTGAATACAAGTTTGGTGAATTACTTCGACATGAAATTCCATAGACTATAGGGTCGGCCAGGGTTACGTAGGTGATGGGTTTCGTAGGGCTCAGAGAATCCACTGAGACCACCACCACATTTACCAATCCCTCAACCTCCCAAGAAGAGACTTGTTCGAGATATTTACGGATAGGGGGAAATGCTTCTAAGAATTCATCTAGAGCATCTTCCAACATATTCATATCTTCCTTAGAAAATTCACTCTGATGAATATGCAACATCACAAATAAACTTCTGACGTTCATGTCGGGTTCACCAAAATGTGATATAAGAGGGATTCGTTGCACACAGGTCTCTCCTTTCTCGAGAGATCACCAGGGAACAAATTACCCTTATACACCTCAAGATAGCAATATGATAAGGAACCAAGAACATGGTTATGTCCTCAAGGGGAATAGTCAGAGGTCCTGAGAGAGTCAGATCAGAAGTTTTCTATCCTAGAAGAGGGAGCTCTTGGCCAGAGGATGTCAACACAGATTGAGGACGCCAGCGCGGCACGCTGTTGTCTAAAAGTCGTGCTGGCATCCTGAGCAACAAAGAACTCAGGAACTCAATGAACATAAAGTAATCCTACTCACAAACTCAAGGGTGATATAAACGAAACTACTAACTAACCAGAAAGCCAAATATGAAAAGAAATATCATGATACTTGGAGAAAGCTTACCTCTTTCCTAGATGCCCAAATCTTCACTCCAAGTTCCTTTTCGTAACCTGCACACAAGAGATCAAGGAGAAAGTTGTTAGGTGGCTGTATAAGGGCCTGCCTCAGTCAGACCCCGCTTTGGTGTTCCCACCTCCACAGATAACCAAGCTGGAAAGGATTGTAAAAGGAGTAAATAAAGTGTGTTGTGAGAGCAATATCTGCTCGAGGAGTAGAACCCGCACCACGATAAGCATGTGGTGGAAGCGATACCCGCTCGAGGAGTAGAACCCACACCAATAGAGAGTAGACAAATTCTTGTGAAAGGAAAGTAAGAAAGGGAGAGAGAGTGTTACCCATGGGCCAAAGCCCTCTCTGGAGCATGCAGACACACCATTGAGTGCTTGCTTGAGAGTTGTTGTTGCTACTGGGGGGACCTTAGTTTGGCATGGCTTTTCCTATGAGAATGCTGCTATCAAAGGAGAAGAAGTCTCAAAGTGGTAGCAAGAACTTGAATGAGAGCTAGTGTGTAATCTTCCAATCTTCCAACCTCCAAATGAGAGGAAGAAAGAGGTTCTTATGCTTGCAAGGGCAGAAAAGAGTTGTTACTTTCATAATGTAACCACCAAGGCACGTGTCATAGGAGTTAACCTTCCAAATTCCATGTTTCAAGCTCAGGAAACAGCTAGGACGCTAGCGCTGCACGTTCATCCAAAGCCTGTATTCCCAGGGAATGCATCGCCAGGCTTCTATTGCTTAGCCACTTGTTCTCCTGGAGTTAAAATCATGAAATTATGACCCAAGGGATTTTTTCATTAATGTCTGAGGGTGTCATAAATGCTAGGCAAAAATGTGAAAATATGGAATTGCCCCTTTGTGTAATTCTGCAATATTACAAGATGTGTCAAAGGAACTTATTTCAAGTGTGGAGGAAAAGGACATAGATAATTTGAATGTCATCAGGGAGGTACCGACAAGAGGACTAAGAATAATGGAAGAATAGCTTATGTGGATGAAGAACCTTATATTGGATCCCCAAGTTCAACTGGGAAAGTAGAGAAAGGTAGGTAGTAATGAGAAGAGCTTTGATACATGAAGAAGCAATTGAAGAGCCACTGCAAAGGAAGAATTTGTTCAGGACAAGATGTAAATTTGGAGGAAAGGTATGTAAAATTATCATTGATAGCACTGGTAATGTCAACAATTTAGTTTCAGAAGAGTTGGTAACCAAGTTGAATTTGAAGATATTGAAATATCCAAAGCCCTACAAGATAGCATGGATTCAAGATGAACATAAGATATTGGTAAGTGAATAGTGTTTGGTGAAATTATATAGGATCACATAATGAAGAAGTGTTGTTTAATATTATTCCCACATATGCATACCATTTATTGTTAGGAATACCATGGAAATATGATAGGAAAGTAATTCCTGATGGAAGGAAGAATACATGTACTATGACTTCAAATGGAAAGTTACATATATTGATATCTTTAGGAGAAGAGGACAAAAGCGAAGTTTGTGGCACTAAAAAAATATGTTTGGCATATGTAAGGAAGTTTTTGGAAGGATTGAAGCATGAAAACATGTGTTTTACATTGATTCCAAATAAGTGCAATAATGAAGAGATAGGGAAATCTGCTGCAAAGGATGAAGATCGACTATAGATTGAAGTAGCAGAACTATTAACAAAGTATTAGGGTATCATTTCAGAGAATATACCAGATGGATTACCATTGTCTTGGATCATTAATCATCATATAGATCTAGTACTTGGAGCAAGTTTTCCTAACAAAGTGGAACATAGGATGACACTTGCAGAAAATGCGGAGTTGAATAGACAAACACAAGAATTATTGAAGAAGGGATTGATCAAAGAAAGCTTAAGTCCATGTGTGGTACCTATTGTATTGAAACCAAAGAAAGATGGAGAATGGAGGATGTTTATAGACTCAAGAGCAATCAATAGGATCACAATCAAGTGTAGATTCCTATTTCCAAGAATGGATGACATTATGGACTGTTTGAGTGGAGCAAAGTATTTCACAAAGATTGACCTAAAGAGTGGATAATCATCAAATTAGGATCATAGAAGGAGATGAATGGAAGACTACATTTAATATTGATTAAGGGTTGTATGAGTGGTTAGTGATTCTTTTTGGATTGACCAATGCACCTAACACCTTCATGAGGTTGATGAACAAGGTATTGAAGAAATTATTGGGTAAATTTATTATTTTTATTTGGATGATATTCTAATTTTTGAGTAAGACTAGAGACGAACATTTGTGGCACTTCAGAAAATTATTACAAAGGATGGGGGGGAGAAGTTGCTGATGATAAACATTAAGAAGTGTAGCTTTATAAATACAAAGTTGGTGTACTTGGGTTTTGTTATTTTTGTTGAAGGATTGAAGATGGACCCTAAGAATGTTAGAGAAATTGTTGAATGACCTACACCAATAAACATTGGGGAGGTAAGATCATTCCATGGATTGATAAGTTTCTACTAGAAATTCATTAGGAGCTTTAGTAGCATTGACACATAAATAGTGAGAAGAGATAGGAAAGACTTTAAGTGGACATCTAGAGCACAAAGAAGTTTTCAATTGTTGAAGCAAAAGGTGATAGAGCAACCAGTGTTAGCATTACCTAGTTTTGATAAAGTATTTCAAGTTGATTGTGATGAGCTAGTGGAAATGCAATAAGAGAAGTATTAAACCAATAAGGAAGACCCATAGCTTATTTCAATGAGAAATTGAATGATTTCAAAAGGATATATTCAGTTTATGATCAGGAGTTCTATCCCATAATTAAATCCTTGAAGAAGTGGAGACATTATTGGTTTCCTACAAAGTTTGTGTTGTATATTGATCATTAATCCTTGTAATATTTGAATAGTTAGGGTAAGATGAACTAGAGACATATATGATGGGCTGAGTTCTTGCAGAGTTATACATTTGTGATGAAGCATAGGAGTGGTAAGTCAAATAAAGTTGCAAATGCATTGAGCAAGAGAAGGAATTTTTTGACAAAAATGAAGATAGAAGTATTCAGTTTTTCAAAGTACTAAAACACACGTATGAGTATGATCCAAATTTTGTTGAAGCATGGAAGACATGTAAGGAACTAGTAGTGACAAATAGGAATCAATGGTTGGATTATTTTATTTAGGAATAATGTTTTTCAAGGAAAATAAGTTGTGTATTCCAAGGAATTCAATGAGGGAGACTTTGATTAAGGAGAAGCATAGTGGAGGATTGGCAGGACATTTTGGGGTAGACAAGAAAATAGCTTTGGTGAGTGAGCACTATTTTCAGCCATAGATATATAAGGATGTTAGGAAGTATGTTTAAAGTTACAAAAATTGTCAAGTAGAAAGAGTAGTGAGAATATTGGATTGTATAAAACTTTGACAATACCAGAGAGACGTTGGGAAGACATAAGAATGGATTTCATATTAGGGTTACCAAGAACACAAAGAGGATATGATTCTATAATGGTAGTAGTAAATAGATTTTCTAAGATGGAATATTTCATTCCTTGCAAGAAGACTAATGATTTTTTGCATGTTGCTGACCTATTTTTCAAGGAGATTGTGAGATTTCATGGATTACCAAGGAGTATAGTTTCAGATAGGGACACCAATTTCATTGAATACTTTTGGAGGACATTGTGGAAGAAGTTGAAGACAAAACTAAATTTTAGTTTAACATACCACCCACAAATAGATGGAAAAATAGAGGTATTAAACAAGAGTTTGGATAACTTATTAAGATGTTTTGTTGGAGATAAATAAGGAAACTGGGATATAGTTGTACCACAAGAAGAGTTTACATACCACAATTCAATAAATCCGAGCACAAGGAAGACACCATTTGATATTATGATAGGGATACATCCTAGAGGATTTATAAAGCTTAGAAACATTAGTATGGAGGAGAGGAGGATTGCAAAAGCATAATGATTTGCAGGATTCATGGAAACATTGCATAGTCAGGTCCGAAAACACTTGGAGGACATGAACAATAAGTACACGGAGCGGACAGATGAGAAAAGGGGACATAAGGAATTTGTTGTTAGAGTGAAGTTATGGTATATCTTAGGAAGTAAAGGTTTCCAGTAAGAACATACAATAAGTTGAAGATGAGGAATATTGGACCATGTAAGATTCTCAAGAAATTTGACTCAGGAAATGCATATGAAGTGGAGTTACCAAAGACACTTGGTATATCACCTATTTTCAATGTTGTAGACATTTATGAATATCATGAAGGGAAATCAAGTGGGAGTAAAAAAGAAGTTGAATTGAAGGAGCAATTACCACATCAACCATCAAAGAATATTGAGTAGATATTGGACACCAGAATTGTAAAGAGCTCACTAGGAACAAGCAATACGAGGAGTACCTAGTAAAGTGGAAAGGCAGACCAGTGGAAGATTTATCATGGGTTTCTTAGGTTGTGGTGGACTACTTTAGTTTTCCTCTATCCCCTAGAAATTGAGGGACTCACTTTTCTTCCAACCCCATGGTTTTGATGCAAGAACATCCCTAGTTGTAAAACAATCTTGTATCAACCAAAAACATTTCTTTTCTTGCAATTGAGTTGTAGTTGTCCCAATAGTTTCTTCTGTGTTTTATCACATTATGATTTATCACCTCATGGAGTAGGATATTAGTTATACACAAGGCCATCTTCAACATATCCATATTTTAGGTGATTTGTATTCGCTCAAGTAAAAAGTTATCACTCTTAGAATTTCATTATCAATTCTTTGTCAAAGTATTCAAGGCCTATTTGGCCTAGAATTTTTGTGCAAACCTTTTCTAGAGCATGTAGAGCTTAATGAAACATCATTCAAGGTATTTTAGGTCCAAGGGAACTATCTTGGAGATCCACAATACATTCCATTTTCTAACGGGTTATTTTTTCATGTTCTTGGATGACCTACACATTTGATCTTGCATTGGGGTTGTGAACCCTTGAGGCTGACACAAATCATAATTGAAGCTAGATATTCATATTTAAGATCATTTATAATCCATTTGAAGCTAGTTGAAAATTTCACAGTTATTAGTAGATAGGAAGTTGATTTGAAGGTCATAATAAGGCCTTGTGCCAATTGTAATTTCTTGTAAATGCTCAACAATAGGCCTGTGAGCCCTAGTCATTCCACATATATGGCATATGATGCATGTACGACTGCAAGTTATTGAATCAATGATATTCCATGTTTTCTAAGAATTTCTTGTGTTGTTTCCATTGTGTGAACTCAAGGTTGCATGGTTAGACCATCCTTTCTAGACCCTCCATCAATGACTGCACCACCTTCACAACATCAATGAATTGTAGAGAAATTAAAACATGTTTTTAATTTTTTGAAGGTTTTTAGTTGAAGCTTATATGGATTTAAGTGCCTTCACATGCTTTGGGCAATACATCTCTTATTATATGTCATGAGATATTGCTACCTCTTATAGAAATGATGATGACCTTCAAAAATCAGCACCAGATTAGCATGAGATAGATTTGATATGACTTCCTACTTCTGCCAAGAAGTCAAATGCATGCTTAGTTTTGATGAGCCATCTTGATCACATGTTTGGATTGCAAGGAAGCATGAATCATCAATGCAAGAGGAAAGTAAACCTTGTAGAGAATGTTTCATCTCGCTGAAGCCAAGTACGAGATGCATACTTTTGGTGATGGGTGGTACTGATCCAACCTGTAAACAAAATAAACAAACATAAAAATAGTTAGCTATCCCTTTTGGTAGGGTTTACCTTCTTCTCTAGCTATTATTTGGAGTGGAGAATATTTAAATTTATATCTTCACGCCTTAGGGCTATTATCTTTTCATTTGCATCACAAGCCATGTTGGCAAGGCAATCTGTGAAATGGTTACCTTCCCGATAACAATGTGATATACATAAGTAATCAAATTATTGTAGAATTTCAATAACGTGATGAATTATATAATTTAGTTTCCATGAGGGGGATTCTTTATTTTTGCATGCATTTATAATGTTGAGGGAGTCACCCTCAATCCAAATCTTCTTTATTTTCTTTTTTTTTGCCAGGATTAATCTTGCTAGCAATGCCTACATTTCTACTTTGTTTCTTCTACTTGTAGGGAGTTTCATAGATAGAGTTGAATGAACTGAACCTTGCCAATCCCTTATTAGACATCCAACTACATATACACCTAGATTTCCCCATGAAGCTCCATCAAAGTTTAACTTCTAAAGGTCTTTTTGTGGAGGTTTCTATTGAATTTGTGATCTATTTAATGGCTTGAGCCTTGATATGGGGAAAATCCTAGGAGTTGGGAGTATAATATTTTTCCATTTGTCTAGCATTTATAAATACCATGAGAAGAATGGTTTTTTGTTTCCTAATGATTGGACCTTTAACACCCTTTCCATGACTATCTTTGATATTGAGATTTCCAAATTTTGAAGCACTTTCTTAAGTGTGTTTATCTCCTTTCTAAAAATTCTTCTATTCCTCTCCCACAAAATATTCCAAATGACCAACAAAGGAGAGATAATCCAAAGCACTAATAAGAGAGAATAACTACATTTAGTGAGGGTCAATTGTTGAAAAATTGCACCAAGGTGTTGCCTAGTAGGGCCTACCACTCAAGCTATTTTTGAAGTCATTTCTAGCATGATTGAAAAAAATCACATTGAATTAGGAGGTGTACAATGCCTACTTGCATTTACCACATAAGACACAACTAAAAGAATTTGTGATACCAAGTTTTTTGAGACGCTCACTTGTCAAAATTCTATTATTTAGAGATAACCATGCAAATGTTAGAACTACCTTTGGTAGTATTATTTCATTCCAACATAACTTATATGGCCATGTAGTACTTGCTAAACTCTCAAGGTTTATTTTAAATTTATAACCTTGTTTCACATTGTATGAGCCTAATTTTATGGGGGCCCAAATCAATTTATCAAATTGACCTGTTATACACAAACAATTGTTATTTTTAGGTGATTGTTGAGGATGTCTTTTTGTTCCTATAGAAATGCATAAGAAGAGAAGTCTCTCCATTTAGTGTTTGGGCCATATTAATTTGAATCCAAAGATATACATAATTTTGGACAAGATTGCCCCAATTTTGTTTGAAGAAAATTTTCACCTCTTGCAAATCTTCATTTTTTTTCTAAAGGGGGGAGACCATTCCATGGATCCTCCCAAAAAGAGCCTAATCCCCCTTGTTAATGAGCCATGCCAAATGCAAAGTGATACCTTCTTGGAATTCTATTAGAAAGTTCCACATCTTAGAACCAGAATTTGAATTTTGAATTATAAAGATTTTTTCTACATTAGTAGAATCTAAATATTTGGCTTGCATTAACCTACACCACTTAGCTTCCAACTTGGCATACAACTTCAATGCTAATTTTTCTCCTAATGCTTTGTTACTTGTTGATAAATTTTATAAATTGATGCAAGAGGATACTCCCCTTTTCCCAAACAACTCAGAGCACCACACAATTCACAAGAAAACTCATGTACCAATTCAAATTTAAATCTGCACCATATCTTCAAAGGTTGTTCCCATTTCACTCAAATTTTAATGTCAATTACATTTAAAATTGCAAATACAATATTGACATACTTAGAGCATTCATACAATACTCTATTCGTGAAAACTATACAACCCTTTCATTTGCAAGGATATAGTGGACACTCTCTCTGACTATCATGACCTCTCACTCCCATTTGCATCATCCATTCACCATGTTGCGCATACCTTCTTTTCCAAGCCCAAAAAGCTAATTGTCTTGTGACTGTACTCATTCCTCAGCCATTTGTATTCTCTTCCCTTTCACCAAGCACAACCTGTCTCTTGGTCGCCCTCCTCTTTGTTCTATTTCACAACCTCTTTTCTTCTCCTCTCTTAGGATTTAGTTCTACTTCACCCCCTTCTAACCTCTCACAATTCTACCTCATCTTATGTATCGATTCATCTCCACCTCCATCATGATATTTTAAAATTGAAAAATTCACTCATGTCACACCATCCTCCTTCCTCATGCAAGCTATATATAGATCTCTTTATTAACAAATAATTAATCTAACAATGGCACATGCTATCTTCTTTCTTCTTTTTTTGTGCACAACCCCTCTACTTCCCTACACCCAAGACTTTGGGTTGATGGTTTTTATATCTTCACAAGGCCAATATTTTCTTATCGGCCTCCCAATTGTCTATCCACCTTCCCATTTACTTCATTCGCCTATTTAAAATCCACGACCCCTCATGTTATTTTTCTCCTTCAAAGGTGAGAAGTCACTAATAAACACATAGTTTCATTTGCTCGCCCCCCAATAGGAAAATATGTCTGAGCTCACTTTTAATTAAAAGAGGCAGATTTTTTTTTCTTATTCCACTACCAATTCATCTTTCCAAATTGTGTTTCAACATCTCATAGACAAGTTTGTATATTTGATGAAGATTGTAAATTTTTCTTTAATGTCCTCATCAAATCAAGTAGATACCCCATGTCAAATGAATTTGGGTGGTCATACTTCAATAAATCTTGATTCACAAGAGCAACACATCAATCACATAGTTGAGAAATGATCATATTACAAATTGTATTCTTCCAACTAGCAACCCTAATAATAAAAGGTTCCTTTTGTGCTTCACACTACACATACATGTCATGAGACAACATTTTTTTCATATCTCGTTAAAGCATCAAATTTAAGAGGTTTAGGCACTGCTAAGAGAGAACCAAACAAATCAAAATTGAAAACAAACCAACCAATATTTTTTTTGTTTGATGTTAATTACTTGTCTGCCCATGTGCTCTTGCACCAGACACGTCGAGTAGAAAGATTGTGAGCATAGGCTCACAATAAAGGAGTTGAGTAGTTGCACTATTCCAGGTTTCCATCAACCTCCAGTGAACTCCTTCACTATCCAAGTGCTGAAAATTAATCCTTCTTCCTTTTCTAACATCGTGTCAGAACACACACAACTCTTCTCCAACAACACCGCATCTTCCTCATTTTCCCCCTCATGGACTCATGTCCAGGAAAGCCTGACCTCCTCCACCAAATTCTTTCTACACTCCTCTCCTCCTCTATGGGTTCAAACCCACCTCTAACCAACCACCTCCACCAAATTACTACAACATCCTCAACCATCTCTACACACAACCACACAACATCTACTACATGCTCTTTTTCTCTATTTATCTCACCTTCTATCATCTCATTTGAAAAACACAATAACATTACAAAGTTGTTTTACCTCACCCACATTCACAACTACAACATTGAACTTTACTGCAACATCTTCCACCTCCTTGTCACTTGCAAATTTTCACTCTTCACTCTTTGTTGCACCAACAAAATTCATCATCCATTCTTCCTCAATCATTAGAAAACTTGCCAAAAAATCCTCTTCACCATCTGCGGTGACCTCTTTGTTGCTCACCTCAATCCTTTCTTCAAGTCTCTCATCATGCCTTCCTCATGGCATGTCTCAACTACTACTTCTTCCGTAGGGATTTCTCTTTCATCTTTCTCCATCCAACTCTGACTGTAATACTCTTTTTCGATGTCCTCTTTCTTTGTCTAACTCTTCTTCACCACTTTTCCCTCACTCTTTCCAACACTCTTTTCCACTTTTCCTTGAGCCATCTTTTCCATTGCTTCACACATTTCATCCTCCACATCATCCCAATACTGCTCCCAAAATAGAATCCGCACGGGTCTCCTCATGACCCAACCCATATTACCTTCTACAATCACTCTCACTCTAGAAAACACATTCCATCATGATTTCAAGATCTCACTACTCAGGAATCCTCTACCCACAATAGCCCTCTCGAGCTTCTTCTCTATTGCTTCACACACTTACCTTTCTGGTGAAAACTGCCTCATGATCGATGATATGCTCACACAACACCCATAAGTCCCAGTGGATCCTCTCCACTCTCAAGATTACCTATTTTAATACCAACTAATGCAAGAGGGTACTCCCCTCTACTCAAAAAACTCATGTACCAATTCAATTTTAAATCTGCTCCATATCATCAAAGGTTGTTCCCATTTCATTCGAATTTCAATGTCAATTACATTTAAAACTGCAAATACAGTATTGAAATAATTAAAGCATTCAAACAATACTCTATTTGTGGAAATTACAACCCTTTCACTTGCAAGGATATAGTGGACACTCTCTTTGACTATCATGACCTCTCACTCCCATTTGCATCATCCATTCACCATTGTACATCCCTTCTTTTCCAATCCCACAAAGATAATTGGCTTGTGATTGTACTCATTCCTCTACGGTTTGTATTCTCTGCCTTTTCACCCGACACAACCTATATCTTGGTCGCCCTCCTCTTTGTTCTATTTCACAACCTCTTTTCTTCTCCTCTTCCAGGCTTCAGTTTTGCTCGCCCCCTTCTAACCTCTCATGGTTTCTCTCTCATCTTATGTATCGATTCATCTCCACTTCCATCGTGGTATTTTACAACTGTAAACTTCACTCATGTTGCCCCATCCTCCTTCTTCATGCAGACTATATATAGATCTCTTTATTAAAAAATAATTACACTAAAAATGGCACGGGCTATCTTCTTTTTTTTTTTACATAGCCCCTCTACTTCCCTACTCCCAAGACTTTGGGTTGATGTTTTTTATATCTTCACAAGGTTGATCTTTGCTTATCGGCCTCCCAATTATCTATCCACCTCCCCATTTACTTCATCATCCTTTTCAAAATTTGTGACCCCTCATGTTATTTTTCTCCTTCAAAGGTGAGAAGTAACTAATAAAACATGGTTTCATTTGCTTGCCCCCCCAATAGGAAAATATGTCCTCTCACTTTTAATAAAAAGAGGTACAGGTCTAGATGTTTTTTCTTATTCCACTACCGATTCATCTTTCCAAATCGTGTTTTAGCACCTCATTGACATGTTTGTATATTTGATGAAGCTTGTAAATTTTGCTTTAACGTCCTCATGAAATCAAGTAGATACCCCATGTTGAATGAATTTGGGTGGTCATGCTTCAACAAATATTGATTCAAAAGAGCAACACGTTGATCACATAGTTGAGAAATGATCATATTACAAACTGTAGTCTTCCCACCAGCAACCCCGATAATAAAAGTTTCCTTATGTGCTTCACAATACCCATACATGTCATGAGACAACATTTTTTTCATATCTCGTTAAAGCATCAAATTTAAGAGGTTTAGGCAATGTTAAGAGAGAACCAAACAAATCAAAATTGAATACAAACCAAATAGTATTTTTTTTGGTTGGTGTTGATTACCTCTTTTCCCACATACTCCTACACCATAAACTTGTACAACCTTGGGATTTATCTTTACACAAGTTTTCCCAAGACATGAGATGGATTTTTGACTTTTTATCCCCTTATTTAAAGGACTTTCATGGGAATTTTTTTTTATGTGTTTTTCTATATCCTCCTAGAAAATTTTAGGAATCTTTCAAACTAACATAATATTTAACTAGGAACTATTGAAACGAATGACTTGATCAATACCATCCTAGCTGATAAAGACAACTATTTCCCCCTCCATGTTGAGACCTGACTTTTGATTGTTTTAAGAACCTTGTTCCAAAAATATTTTTTATCAGCATTTGTGAACAAAGGGATACCCAAATATTTGCATGGAAATGTTGCTAATTTAAACCCCAGGATTGATAAAATTCTTGAAGGCAAGGTTGGGGTGGTATTCAAGAAGAATATTTTTGACTTAGAAGGTTGATCATTTGGCCTGACACTTGAGAGTATTGCTTGAGTACTTCCCTTATGCATTTGGATTCTGAAATGGAGGGTTTACCAAATAACAGAGTATCATCTATGAAGAGAGAGTATGTCAACAAAATAGGTGTTCTTGGAATATTAATCCCTTTCCATTGTTGTTCATTTTTTGTTGTTATGAATCTATTTAATGCCTCTTCCATGAGGATGAAAAGAAAGGGAGATAGGGGATCCCCTTGTATTACTCCTTGGGTTACATTGATAAAACCTGTTGGGCTTCCATTAATGATGATTAGAAAATTTGTCTCCTTGCAACCCTAAAAGTATCCATTTGCACCATTTTGTAGAGAATCCAAATTTGGCTAAGACTTTTATTAAAAAATCCTAGTATACCTTATCATATTCTTTCATCATGTCTAGCTTTATTGTCATGGCTGAAATTTTCTTTAAATGTATTGAGTGTAGCACTTTGTGCACAAAAAATACTCCTTCAGTTGTTTCCCTTCCAGGGACGAAACCTCCTTGTTCTTCTGATAATAGTTTTGGAATTATTCTTGACAAATGAAGATGTAATAGTTGGTATATAATAACTCTACACCATGCAATACTTGGCTGAATATTATAGCCACCCAAGATCTAGGAACTTCATGAAATCACAAGAGAGATCAATATGCAATGCTCAAGATTACAGTGGAATTAAATCCAATAATATGTGATTTACATATGAGACCACCTGGTTATATAGCCAAGGTGGGATATAGAATTAAATAGGATTATGGCAAGTGTCTTAATCCTATGTCATGTGACAACATATCATAACTACCTAGGACACATGTGTTAAAAGTCAAAAGATAAGATAAGATCTAATGACAACTAACACCTTCTAGAAAGAGTCCTTCCTAAGACCTGATTAAACATAACATGTAAACAAGTCCCCTAAGTTCCTAGTAATGAATTAACTAGGCACAAGACTTTATTTACACCAACACCCCCCCTTAAGTGCAACTTAGGGAGTAGCTAATTATTATGCAAATGACACAAATATGGGTCCCAAATACGAGGCCATGTTAGGTACCCATGTAGAAATACAAATGCAATCTCTCACAAACAAGGAAAAGGAGAAAACCCAGTAGAACAAAACTCCTCCCCAAAAGAGATAAAAACAAGATGCTCTCAATGATGAATGAGAAGGACAAAAATCCATTCAAGATAAAAGACCCCCCATAAGATAGAAGTAGAAGAGAGATGATACAATCCCCCCTCAATGTTAAGCCTCCTAAAATGATGGTAGAAGCTTGACATTGAATGCTGAAGATGATCCAATAGCATCGAACAACATTCCTCCCCCTAGGAAGAAACACAACCAGGATGATATGTTGGATGTATTCACATTCCTGAAAGGAAGATGATGGAAGAAATATGATGGATGATGTCTCTAGAAAGAATGCTCAAGTGTCTCCATGTCGATGACAAAAGCTATCACTCTCCAAGTAGGCATTCTAGGCCACATTATAGAAGAAGACAATCCAAGATCTCCTAGAAATGATTATATAACACAATCCAAAGAAAAGTATACTTCCTCTAAAGACAAAGAAGCCTCCTCCAATTTTTTTCCAAAAGAATCCAAACTCATGTCAAATTGTAAAGGATGATCATGTAGAGAATGAACAAGAGGTTCAAAGTTTCCCATCGCAACAATTGAAGAATGATCATCTCCATCAAAGAGAAGATGAATGTCATCAATGATGTCTCCCAAATCTGAAATATAGGACTCACAAAAAAAATCACCAATGTCTGTCAAGTACTAATCCCAAGTAGCAATCTCTAGTAGTAACTCCAACTATAACCTTAATTCTAGTTCTAATCTTAGCCATAATTCTAACTCTATTTATAATTCTAATTCTAACCCTAACCCTAATTTTAATGGAAACTCTAACTCTAATTGTAATCCTAATTGATCTTTAATCCTCCCTATCCCTAATTGAATCATAACCTTAATTGTAACCCTAATCTAAGTCTAGCCACACTAACTCTAACTCCAAACTTTATCTTAAAATTCTAATTGGATTCTAACGCTAATTAAATGTTCATCATTATCATACCATAATTCTAAATAATAGTAAATACATAAATAATAATTTTATATAAATTATTTTTAAATTATATGATAAAGTTAAGTGTAAATGTAATTCTTAATTATATTATTTTTGTAAAGATAGATATGCTAGTTTTAAATATATTAATTTAAAAAATATATTTTTATGTGTAATAATTAATTTATTATATTTTCTTTGTATTTAATTTTATAATTTTAAATTATTTTTAGATGTGCATTTATTTTGAAAAGCCTTTATATTAGACTTATATTTAAATTGCTATATTTTTGTATGATAAGATTTTTTAGTAAAGCTTTAAATTTATAAAATTTCTTACAAATATATATTAAATTTTGAATAAAATAGAATATTAAAGCTTTTTCCTTTTGGAAATGTTTTCAATTTTTTAAAGCATATTGAATATTTTTTATGTTTTAAATTTACTAATTTAGGAAAAAAAAATTATGTGTAATAATACATTTAGGATATTTTTTTAATTTAATTTTCTAATTTTAAATACATTAATTTAATTTTCTACATGATTGATTACAAAAGAATTCCGCCCAGAGTAGGAAGAATACATCAAACGAAGACACCTTACATAAAATCTTAACATAATTAAGAAGAAGACTGTACTTCAATGGTATTCCATAATTAAATGTTATTTTTATTTGGAGCCTGTAACTGTTCATGTTCGTGTGAATGGAGTCACCAGCTGTGATGAAATGGACGTCAATTTTAATCACTATTAATTTTTAAAATTAATAGACTTAAATAATATCATATAATAAATTAAGAACTTATCTAAAAACTCTTTAAAAAATTAACAAAAACTGTACAAAATTGAATGCAATTTATGAATATTAGTTTTTTTGAATAATTTAAAATTAATTTGGTGAAAATAAAATATTTGAAACATGCATTATGAAATCTTTTAAAAGGAAGAAGTAGATGTCATTTCAACCAACTAAACTACATTTGAAGCAAAAAATAATATATTTCCATCAAACCTTGTATATACATAAATAACAATTGGATCAATGTGATGCATAGTTTTATGATTTTTATAAATGAATATTTATTTATTAATTTTAATGTAATTTTACAAAAATATTAAAAAGTAAATTTTTAGTCAACCTAACTTGAGAAAAAAATGAAAATTTTATATTTTGTTAAAAAAAATATCTAATGAAGTCTAGAGTATTACACAACTATTGGATTTTGGAAACAATTTAAGGTTTGAAAGTTATATATAACTTTCAATATGTATCTAACAATAATTTAGACATAGTATACAT
Source organism: Sequoia sempervirens (assembly GCA_007258455.2). Taxonomy (NCBI): domain Eukaryota; kingdom Viridiplantae; phylum Streptophyta; class Pinopsida; order Cupressales; family Cupressaceae; genus Sequoia; species Sequoia sempervirens. The sequence continues at coordinate 328,194,843 of VDFB02000017.1, read as the reverse complement.
ACAAAACAAATATTAATCAAGTATTAAAATTGTAATGAGGGATAAGTTATCTTTTAATAATCTTAAGATTTTTCTCTACAAATCCTTTTCATTTTATTTGAAAAAAATAATAATGTTCATTAGCTTCATGAGTAAGATCATGAAAAAATTAGGATAACACTACTTGTATGTAATTTTGTAAACTTTTGGCAGATTTTGGGAATCCTACTTTCTTAAATACAAGATAATCTTAAGCCATTTTTTTATAATCCAAATTTGATCTAGAAATTGTAGTAGTTTTTTCCATTCAAACCTAAATTGATCCAATTATTAGAACTTTTTAATCCAATTTTTTTCTCATTGCACTATGGTTTGGCCCATCAAGATATTCCACTAACTTCTAACCCAATCTAACTTATTTCAAAATAAGATCAATATACAATATGGGAAGAGAGAAAGTAGTCAAAGACGAGTCTTGATTTTCATATTTTACCATTCATGGCCAATTCTTTCAACTAAGCATACAAAAATAGTCCAAGTGGTAGCCAATATATCATAACTTGAACACTAATATTGTGCAATCATCCAAAAAAAAAAAATAGCATAGATTTAACTTGACCATCAAAATAATGCATAGATTAACAAAATATTTAGCACTCACATAATGCATATGATATATCAATGAAATTTGTAAACTCACAAGTTCAAAAAGGAAATAGATAAACTAATTTATTAATAAAAATAGTTGAGGGTAAAAGCACAAAGCCCAACTTATCAGCACAATTGAATTTAAGTATTTCTAACTAAAAATCAATTTTGGTCAAACATATGATCTATAAGATTCATTCTAGCTAAGTTAAATACTTCCACAAATTTTTCAATTAAAATTGTTGGCTAAAAATATATGGAGCACCACTTTGAGTGCAATTTACCAAAAAAAAAAATTATTTGAAAAAAATATGATGCACTAGATAAAACAATCTATTTCAAGATTGTATAATTTCTTTTCCATTTTAGATAAATATTTAATATGAAAGTTGATGCTCGATGGAAACAACTATTTTTTGATTCACACACATTTTAATATTTATTTGAAAATATATATTTATCAAAATTGGAAAAAAAAAAAATCCATGCACTAAAGTTTCCAGTTATAAATACACACAAAAATTTTGGAAGAAAAAAAATAGAATTTACTATAAAAATTTTGACGTCTCATGCAACTTCATTTTTCAGCATTTTATCAACAACTAAATTATAGTGTTAATTTATTAAAAACTAGTTTAAAATAATTTTTTTAATTTTTTTTTTAAATACAAACATAAAATATACAAAAAAATACATATTTTACTAGTTTACATCATTTCAAAATTCAAAACATATATGCCACTTTTTAGTGATTCAAGTTTAAAAGTTGGATCAACATTGGTTGTTTCCTTTATAAAGTGAGACAGCTTTGTGCTTTTACCCTTGATGTGAAAGCATTTTAGAGGTTTGAAAATCTTGCTTCACCCAAAAATATATTTTTTCTATTATTATGTTTTATGGTTACTTTGGATTCATACATGTAAATTATCCTTGTATTATAAAGCAAATTGTTACCTTAGATCTTAGTCTAGCTAACATCATGATTTTGATAGTAATATTACCAAAATTCACCAAAGTTGAACATCGTATTCATAGTTTTGATTATACAACTATTGAAGGTAGAGAAATCCCATATAAATATTTATTTTTTGGGGCGGAGGGGAAGTTGTGACACTCTATGATTCCTAAGGAATACTTTGTTACACAAACGGTTGTCGTTGCACCAAAAGATTGACCTGTTAATGCGTAATGCAACCTCCAGAGTTAATGAATCCACGAGAGGTGATTAAGCCATTTCACAAACCTAAGCATTGTGTTGTACATCACAATGAGACCAAGAGCACACACCTTGCAACAATCCCCCCAGTGCAAGCGAGGGGTTCAAACCCATAACCTAGGCTCTGATACCAATTGTTGCACAAACGATTACCGTTGGGTGATCCCACAATACTGGTTTACAATTTTTGGCCAAACTAGACACTAAACTAATTTTTTCTAACTAAATCTTCACTTTCGAACACCTATAGCGGCTAAACTATGAGGAATTTGAAGATGTAGCAAACTAGTGATTTGTGAAATTTTTTCTGTAGAATCTAAATATATTTTTTTCAAAATTTTTGGAATTAGATTACACTTCTTTTTCCATCTCCTTCGAAAACTAGTTTTTTTTTCAGTAAACACCATTTTTAAGGAGTGATGCTCACCGTACATAACACATAACTATTTTTCCATGAAGGATAAAATTCTATTTTTTTCAAATTTAGATTTTTAACTATGATATATAGTGCTTCTAATTGGTTTCATAGCGTTTTATTAAATATTTTTTCCTTAATCAAGTTTCAAAGACAAACCAATTACAATTCAGACATAGGCAGACCATATAACACATAACATTTTTTGTATGTATCGAAATTCAATTTATTTGTTCTTGTTGGATCAAGGACTTCAATATCTGGTGCACTCATATTTTTCAAAAAAAAAAATTATAATCTTCTATTTTTCCACATGTGCAGAATAGAGAGCTTGATTTTCGGTGAAAAACCTACGTACACAAGAAATAAAAAATAAATATAATAATCAAATTAAATTTAATTAACATTATAATTTTTTGGAAGCTTATAATAAGGAATGCATACTTACAAAAAATAAATTTTAAATGAATTCATTTGATCCCCCAAAAGGTAAATCAAAAGTGGTTTTTTATCAGCATTTTGGTAGGTGTAAAGGAGACTTTGTTATAGGTATGGTTTAAAACTAGCACGGTTCTATCCAAGGCGGCTTGGTCTAAGGTGGTTTGATCAAACCCTCTTCAATTGGAATCCTTTAAATGAAAATTTTCAAGGCTTAAATCATTATATTTTCTAAAAATATGTGATTTCAACAAAAATCAAGATCTCCCAGAAAGTGTATTAAACCATTATTGTGGCAGCACCCCGTTACACCAAAAGATCGACCTGTTAATGCTTGATATAACTATAAAAGTTAATGAATCCAAAGGAGGTGGTTAACCCATGTCAAGAACCCAAGTTTTGCTTTGCACAACACAAGGAGACCAAGGGTGCACACCTTGCAACATACTTTTTGATATTTCATGATTTTTTTAAATAAAGTATATTTTTGTACTATACCATGTTAGTCCTAGAAAAAATTTATAAAGGGAGGATCATGAATTGTGGTTGGTGATACCCTATCACTTGAAAAATCCACTATAAATAAGAATAGGTTCCTTGGATATGGGTAGGGAAAATAAATATGGGTATGTGCAGGATCATCATGGAAAAAACAAGCCCTTAAGTGGCAATGAAAATTCAGAAAAATTAGAGTTATGCAACTTGACGTAAAAATTTGAATAAGTTATCTATATTATTTCAAAAATATGTAAGAATAGAATCTATAGAAAATTGAATGTAGTTTCTAAACTACTAGGTTTATTTTTCTAAAAAAAAAATCTATTTGGTAAAAAATTAAAATTTCAATGTAGCAATACTTAAATTTCAGGGAAAAACTAAGAAGTAGGTGTCTATCTGACCACCCTAACCATAATAAAATCATAATATTTTTTTTATAAGATTTTAGATATAAGTAGAGGACTCATGTCCAGATGTGATGCATATTTTTTGTATTTTTCTAAGTAAATAAATAATTATGAATTTTTAATTACAACTTTTAAAAAAATATAAAAACTTGTATGTCGACCACAACTTGGTCAAACTCATTGAAATTCAAATTTTTTTTAATCCTATAGTATGTGAAGCATAGAATGTGACACATGGGTGTGTGCAAGGTTGAGTCCAATGAAGCGTGGAAGTTTTGCCTTAGCCAAAATTGGAAATGGCATCGAAGAAGCGGGATCGATTTAATAAATGGGATCCGATTTTTCGCGAGGATCCTGATTACGGTTCGGGATCCGAGCTTCGAACCAAAGCGGGATCCGCTTTTTAAAATCGGGATCCGTTATTCCGGACTCGAACCAAACGAGGGCCGGAGCGGATCCCGATTTTTAATATGGGATCCGTTATAGAAGCGGGATAGAGTTATACTCATCGGGATCCGTTTTATCTGTTATTTTTTTAAAACAGCAGTTTTCACTGTTCGAACGGGACCCCGAATTGCTTGGCGACAGCAACATCAACATCAACTACAGGTACGCCACTTCTTCACATTTTTTTAGTTTGAATTGAAATTTTAAAAGAAATACGTTAATTTACATGTTTTTTTTTCAATTTATGTCACGTTTTAATGCTTTTTTTAATTGTTATATTAGAATTCAATAGTTGCAAATTAGATGAAAACTTGCAATGAAATTTAAACATTTTTTAATAAAATTGAGAAAAAAAACATTGAATTGTGTGTTAGAAACAAATTTTAACTTTTAAATCTTAAATTGATCAATTAAACCCAAAAAAAATTGATTTTGAAAACCTTAATTGAAACAAAACAAAAAAATTGCATTTCAAAACCCTAGAGATCGAAATGAAATAAAACATCGCATTTACAAATCCAAATCGAGCTTTTTGAAACCCTAAATTCAAATCAAACGAAAAAAATTGAATTTGAAAACCCTAGTTTGAATTGAAACGAAAAAAATTCATTAAAAACCCTAATTGTTTAAAACTGAAACCCTAAATTGAATTGGAACAAAAAAAATTGTTAAAACCCTAAGTTTGCTAAACCCTAGACCCTAAACTGTAAAATCTAAACCCATAATACTAAAGCATTTGAAATTTATGAACCCTAGACCCTAATCTTTCATTGGACATACCTAAAATTATGTAGGTTCAATATCAAGAATGGGTCTATTTGGTAGATTTATGAAAACTATTTTGAATATCTAGAATGCCATAAAAGTATAATTATAGCAATTCCAATTGGAAACACTTCCAGATACATATATATCCTAGATAATAATCCACCCATCCTCAATCATAATGGATTATTTGACAATTAAGAGAGATTCAATTTAACCATAAAATTACCTATATTTTGATACTATATAGATTTATGTGGAAGGATAGAAATGCATCAATATGCTTTGTGCCATATTTTATGAATATTAATATTTAAGAAAAATCTAGATAAGATTGACCTAAGTAGATGATTTATGTAAGGGCTTTTTAGTGAACAAGTGACACACCATGGAGATAGGGATGGTACTTAAATTCTTATTTATAAATATAGTGTACCCCCTTTAAATTTGTATTTGGTTTTTATAATGAGTTGAAATTATCAATGTGTTACATAAAAGAAATTTTTGCTTAGATATATTTAAATTATATAATAAAGATCTATAGTTATATAAAATAGGGAATACAACATGAGGAATAAACCTTTAATGTGCCATTGTGTGCATCTAATTTATGCCAATGATTTAGTAAGAGTGATCGTCTAAGAGGATGAAATTTAAGACTTGAAAAATTGTAAGATCTAACACTATTTTAATGTAGTTTTATATGTGTGTACATGTCCACTATGTTTTTTGAGTTTATGTTAATGTAAGATAAGGAGGATTGGTGGATATATTTGAAATCTAAAGAAAAAACAAAAATGATGTGAATATATAGATATATATTTGTAAAATGATTCTTTAACTTATCTATATTAAACATTGTATATTATCTCTATATTACTATCATGGCTTGATTTTCATTATGTCTACTAAATGTTGCTATATTTATTCATTGTTGTAATTAAATTATAGGGCTCAATGTGTAATCTATTTTACATCAAATTTTATAGTAGACTTATAATCCTAGAATGTTTGTAAATTTAATAGCTAACAAATAACTTGATAGGTGCAACTAAAAACCAAAAAATGTGGTTTGATTTATCTCCATTAGGTTGGAAAGCTAAAAAATCTACTAGGTTTATCCCTATTAGGTTGAAAACCCAAAAGTGTAGCTTAATAAACTTACAAGTGGTGAAAACTCACAAAAGCACTAGAAACTAATATTTGCAAAACTACCCTTGACATATCAAAAAAAGCCAAAGGTCACCATATGTCATACCTGTATAGGTTGTATAGTTATATTGGATACCTTATAGTATCTCCTATTGGTTATATATGTTTGAAGATGACATTAGCGACACATCCCTACATTTATATGAGATATATTATTAACATGTCGTGTTACACATATGCTAAGATACTCAAATATGGATAAGGAGAACTAGGGAATATATATTAGAAGAGAAAGATATACTAAGCTATCCAATATTATATTTTTGTACTTAGTGTAGAAGAGAAATTCTAGACCAAGAATGCAAGTGCAAACTCAATACTCTACTTCTAATGAAAGGTAAATAAAATAATGAAAGATTAGAGAAGCATAATATGTTCCATAACATTCTTTTATGGCTCTAAATGTATGTGTTGAAGTTGCTCTTTGGTTCTCTAATGTGATAACATATACATACAAATTTTATCATATGGAAACATTTGGGGATGTCATTATTTTATAGAGTTGAGGGGAAAGGAATGGAGGACTAGGTTTTTTTGGAATCGAGGACTAGAATCATGAGAGAATTTTTGAATTTGAATTTGAGAGGGAAGAGAGAATTAAATGTAGGTGGTTGGGTTGATGGAGGGCTTGTGTTGACTTGATTAGGTAGATGGGAATAATTGAATGCTAATTTGAATTTGGATTGAAGGTCTAAGTTGGAAATGAATGGCTATGATTAGTCTAATTGATTTGATGGCTAGGATAGATTATTAATTTCATTTTAGATTTGATGAAGTGGAAGTAAGTTACATTAGTTTGAGTTTGGATTGGTGATTTGGAATTATTTTAATTTTAAGCTATGGATGTGACATGATTATCCCCTTAATGGTTGATTAAAAGTTAGGATTTGGGGATTTTAGCTAATTAAATAATAAACTCTAAAGTCTAAACCGTAAACCCTAAAGCCATCATTTTTTCTTAGGCTCTTAATGAAATTTGGTTGTCTTAGGCAACTCCACCAAATTTCATTACCTTATGCCATGTAATTGTTTCCTAGGATCTTGCAGCATGTAGATCCCCTTAAGGTATCCTATTACCTTAAACCCTAAACTCTAAAGTCTAAACCCTAAACCCTAAAGCCATCATTTTTTCTTTAAAGGCTGTTAATGAAATTTGGTTGCCTTCGGCAACTTCACCAAATTTTATTCATTTGAGCCATGCAATTTTCTCCTAGGACCTCACTAGACGTAAATCCCCTTAAGCCATCC